>CAIGQW010053658.1:1756464-1771994 GCA_903798125.1 Danio choprae | reverse complement strand
TATATTATATTATATTATATTATATTATATTATATTATATTATATTATATTATATTATATTATATTATATTATATTATATTATATTATATTATTTAACTTTTAATAAATTTACCACTATACCATATATGAAAATGACACAAATTTACAATAAAAAAATTATTAATAAAATAAAAACAATAATAATGTACAGTGTTATAGTACTAATGACTCAAAACATAAAAACGCATAAATGTCATTTTATTCCAAAATGCTCACGTATAAATCTACATCTGCAAGAACACAACATACATATACTGTACATTGAGCTTATATACATCTCTTTCATCACCTGTTATAAAACTAACAGCCATTAAACTTCTGAAACACAAACCAGATTTGTATTCCAAACTCCACAAGCGAGTCCAAAATCACATTAAATGAAAAGCAAACTTACTAAGACTAACTTCACCTCGCGTTTGTCAGATTCCCCAACGCTGCTCATTCATACACATCTCTACTGTAAAATCTCAAATCAATCCTGAAGGCAAAGGAAAAAAAGAGCAAATCTCACCAAAACTGGTCCTGACTTCCCTACGGAGCCCACAGAGCATGTTGGCGTGTTTGATTCAACACACACACACACAAAACCGCAGCTCTGCCAGCAACAGAAGACCCCCGTTTGCTCTCTCGGTGTGTGTGTGTGTCTCACACACATGGTTCCTCCTCCCCTACAGATTTCTGCTTTCTCCTTTGATTTGCTTCACACGGATCTAAATCTGTGAGCTCAATGAAGGGAATTCATGTACAAGATGGCCAAAATTGCTCTGTTTGCACAAGAAAGATGCATTTATTTTATTGACAGGATCATTTTTTTAAATCTTTAGTTCTTTTTAGAAAAAAAAACTGATTTATTGATTATTTCTTTTAAGTTGCTCAAAAGGTATGTTGTAAAATGCGCAGTAATTATGTGCACTCTGTCTGTACACTGTAAGAAAAGTATAGATTTTTTTAACAGAAAAATTATGGAATTTTTTTACTGTTCTATATAATAAATTTGTTCTAAAAGTCTATATGGTAAAATGATTAACTGGTTAACACTAGCAGCCTTAAACTCAGTGGTTAGCACTGTCACCTCACTGCAAGAAGGTCGCTGGTTTGAGTCCTGGCTGGGCCAGTTGGCGTTTCTGTATGGTGTTTGCATGTTCTCCTCGTGTTTGCATGGGTTTCCTCCAGGTGCTTCGGTTTCCCCCACAGACATGCGCTATAGGTGAACTAAATTGGCCGTAGTGTGTAAATGCAAGAGTGTGTGGGTGTTTCTCAGTATTGTTTCTCAGAGTTGCGGCTGGAAGGGCATTCGCTGCATAAAACATATGCTGGAATAGTTGCCGGTTCATCCCGCTGTGGTGACCCCTGATAAATAAGGGACTAAGCTGAAGGAAAATAAATGAATGAATGAATGAATGAATGAATGAATGAATGGTTAATATTAAAGGAATAGTCATCCAACAAATAGAATTCTGTTATGTTGTGCTCTCAATACATATTTTCCAAGACTTCCTTTTGTAGGGGATGAACTGTCCCTTTAAATGTATAAAATCACCACTGCACATTTAAACCATGTTATCATACATTTTGGATTTCCATAGTTATGAACTTAATTTAAAATTCTAGTAATAGCACACTATTTTTTTAAATGAATGAATGAATGAATGCATAATACATAAATGAATGAATGATATAAAAATTAATTAATAATTTAAGAATGATATTCTTTAATAAATATATGAATGATTGATATATGAATGAAGAATAAATGAATGTATTAATTATGAATGAATGAATAAATTAACGAACGAACAATATATGAATGAATGAACAAATGATACTTGAATGAATGAATGAATGAATGAATGAACAATATATGAATGAATTAATATATGAATGAATGATATATGAATGAGTTAATAATTTATGAATGAATAAATGAATGAATGCATTAATTAATTAATTATGAATAAATGACATATGATAGAATGATATATGAATGAGTTAATAATTTATGAATGAACGAATGCATTATTTATGAATAAATGACATATGAATGAATGATATATGAATGAGTTAATAATTTATAAATGAATGAATGAACGAATGAATGAAATAATCATGAATAAATTACATATGAATGAATGATATATGAATGAATTAATAATTTATGAATGAATGAATGAATGATATATGAATATATTATGAATGAATGAATGAATGAATGAATGAATGAATGAATGAATGAATGAATGAATGAATGCATTACAGGGGTGAAAATAGAGTAAAGGTGTAAAAATGCAAATGCAGTGGAGCAGAAGGAAAACAAAGTATTTTTTCATTCAACTTCCAAGTCAAGCCCTGAGGCATGTCTAGTGCAAGATGCTGCAAAAGATGCAACAGCAATGTTCAGTTGTTTCTCTGACACAGTAACGAAAGTGTAAAAGCAGTACTGTACAGTGAAAGACCAAAGTAAAAAGCACTCTCTACAGTATGTGCAACCCTATACACAGTAGTTTAACGCCATAAATGCTACAAATGCCGAACTGTAAATGTAAACAAATAAAATGAATGCGTTACTTATTAAACTTTTGACATTTTAAAGGCCACACTACACCATTTCAGACAGTGAGAAAAGAGGTAAATCTGCTCTCTACATCATGAGTGAATAGTTTGTTGATCTTTGGATGCATGTAAACCTATAGTAGAAGATCTCCAAAACAAAATGAGAAACATTTAACCCTTTCACACTTACGTTTTAAATACTCCAACAATGCATCGTTTTAAAGTTTCCATGGCAACATGTCAGTTTTATCACATGACGCACCACAGCTCTGATGATTAATGTATCATTTTTTGTCTCTTTTTCCCTTTTCTGCAAATATTGACAAACTGCATAAGTATATTGTAAAATATCTGATATTCCGATTCTCAAACATGTGTGAGAACGTGTATTTTGTCATTTAAGCAGCTTAATAATGATCATATTATTGGATGTATGATAGGTGATGTTAGTCTGCACTGCATTGGAGAGACTAGAGCGGCTGGATTTACATGTCAATTCATCAACTTCCCCTGAAATACATGAAAGTAAGTGGCTGTTTAACTGGGAGAGGAATAGAGTAAATGTTCTAGTACCCTAAACGGTGTGTATTTGATGTGAAAAAAAGCAAATAGTCTGTCCATGTTCCGTCCATTATTACCATTGCCATCTTCATAGACACACACACATAATATGTAATTTACAAATCATAAATATTATGCTAGTATCAAACATGTATTCAAATGTTATTTGTTGGAAATCACTCGTAAAAAGGGTTGATATTTCTCTCACTCAGCGCCAGCCAAAGGGTTAAAACACCATAGTAGGTGCCCTTGAATATATAAAGCACTATAAAACCAATACAGGGACAGTTCTGATCAATTTAGTGACAACCTAAATAAAAGAGAGAGTGACCATTATTTCTCTCTCCACTTTTACAGCAGGTCTCCCCCAGGACTTCTGTCAGACAGAAAGCAACAGTGACATCAAGCAGCTCCAGCAGGAAACTATTCAAAGCCTCCGTCCTCTTCACTCGACTCCCACACCAACATACGTAACAAATAATTTAGTATACTTCAAGTTTTTACTAGAGATAAACTGTGGTGTATTGGAATATAGAATTACTACGACAGATTACTTAACTACTTTACTATAGTAAGGTTAAAAAACACTACAGTTTTTACAAAAATATTTTTTGAATGCGAGTTGTTTGGAGTAAAGATCCATGTACTTTATTCATTCATTCATTTTCTTTTCGGCCTAGTCCCTTTATTAATCTGGGGTCGCCACAGCGGAATTAACTGCCAACTTATCCAGCATATGTTTTACGCAGCGGATGCCCTTCCAGCTGCAACCCATCATTGGGAAACATCCACACACACTCATTCACACACATACACTACGGACAGTTTAGCTTACCCAATTCACCTGTACCGCATGTCTTTGGAATTGTGGGGGAAACCGGAGCACCCGGAGGAAACCCACCCAAACACGGGGAGAACATGCAAACTCCACACAGAAACGCCAACTGACCCAGCCGAGGCTCGAACCAGCGACCTTCTTGCTGTGAGGCGAACGTGCTATCCACTGCGGCACCGTGAGGCCCTACAGAAATTTATCCAAACTTAAAATTTATTTAATCGAACCAGCGACCTTTTTGCTGTGAGGCGATTGTGCTACTCACCGTGCTGCCCCCATGTACTTCAAAATTACTTTAAAAACTCCCATTTAAAGTGCTCAGAATGTGACTCATATTCTCTGTCTATATGCAAATAATGTGTTCTGAAATGTTGGCTTAAACTTTAATACCAATCAAAACTGCACCGTGCTGAAATGCACTCCACGGAGAACATTCAGAGCCGATCAGAATATGAATGTTTCGGTTCTCAATTTCTGTTCCAGCCGCAGGTTGGTAAACATCTAAATATTTCAGGCGGAATGAGCCGCCAACTTATCCAGCATATGTTTTACGCAGCGGATGCCCTTCCAGCTGCAACCCATCACTGGGAAACATTCACATACACCCATTCACACACATACATTACGGACAATTTAGCCTACCCAATTCACATATACCGCATGTCTTTGGACTTGTGGGGAAAACCGGTGCACCCGGAGGAAACCCATGCCAACATGGGAGAACATGCATTTATTATCCATAAAATGAAAATAAAATAAGTAAAAATAGGCTTGGTTTAGCATTTCAAATGAAACAATACAATAGTAATTTATAGTAAACATTATAGTGTTTTTGAAACCATACTATAGTAAAGTGTTTTATACTCTATATATTATAGTATATAAAACCCTTTGTTAATGAATGCTACCGCATGCTGTACTATTAATTAAATTAATTGGAATTTAAATGAATAAAAGCACTGACAAACATCATCAGAGTATCATTAAATTCCTCTCGCATCCTGGTCATCAATTGTTACGCCCGAATTCTAGTCTAAAATAATCTCTGTTCCCTGATCTGTTACACAACACTCCTGAAATGCAACGTTATATCTGAGCAGCAGAGAGATTTTATTTAGATTTATAGGTGGTGTGCCCAATCCGGTTTTCAGATCTAATGCCTCGACGGAAGCTTTTGATGTGGCTGAGGATTATTCATCAGATGGTCCTCCATCCATCAAAGAATAGAGGGGAAAACACAGCGGATATAGAAAAATGGGGCAAGATAAAACCAGAGGTGGGCGATTATAACGTCGCACAACAGGTTATATAAAGCTCATAAAAGTGTCAAGATTTTTAATAAGCTCTCGTTATGGAGAGCAGGAGTTGAATTGCTGCATGATGTAGTACAGTATTGAATAGCTTTTAATTAGTCGTGTTATACATTTCGTAACTTTCCATACAATTGTTTGTCTTTTGTTTTGCTATCATAAGGTGGAGACTTTTACTTTGAACATCTTTGATAATGGCTTCTATTTAAGGCTCTTTGGTGATGTGAAAGATAATTACATGCCAATTAATACAGTCAAAATCGATTAGCGGATTCCCTTTGAAGTGCTGGATGGATCAATTCAGGGCCCCACAGAGAAACTGGCAAATAACATCAACCTTTCTGGTTTGGGTTGGAATAAATTAACATGTTGCTTTGAAAATGATGACATTACAATAGGCTTTTTATGGAAGCAGTTTGACATACTGGCATGATAAATTTAAATAATTCTAAAGTTTTCATTTTATTTTATATACATTAGAATGTTTTATTCTATATTTAAAAACAGGTTTTATTCATTTTAAAGGCATAATATCTCTTTAAGCAGTTCTTTTTCACAATATTGCAGTTTTACATTCCTTACAAAAGAAAACTGTTTTCTAACAATTCCGAGTTTGTGTTTTGTATTTATCTTTTTAGCTTTTTTCTTTCAGTTCCATTTCAGCTTCAATTTGAGTCTGATTAACTTAATGGATTTGTGCATTTAAGGCAAGTTTAAGTTACTGTCATACACTGGTCAGGGCTGCACGATATTGGAATAAATTGACATTGCAATATTTTGTTTTTCAGCGATATGCATTGTGATATGAAATATATTTCACCAGATGGATTGAATAACTCTTTTTTTTTTTGTAAAGAATTCACCATTTTAGAATGTTTGGGGTGATTTTATAGTGGAATGCATGTGCATGCATTATTAAAGTTCACTTTAAACTGGATTTTTAGGGGGGGAGGGACATACAAATGAGAGAAAAAAAAAGTTTTATATTTGTCTGGTAAGTCTTAATGGCAGAAACACAAATATTTTTAAAAATCTAATGTAAATCTAATGTCTGCACTATAAAAATTTTATTTATTTAGTCTTTGTTAAAGCAAAATAGTTTATTTTGCCAGAATGCTTTAAACTCACCTGATGTGTTTAACATAAAAAACTAAACAAATGCAATTAATAAACTTTAAATCCAAAATAGTTCAACTTTGCCATTAATCGTCAAACTCCTGGTCAACAATAAGCCATACTTGACATTGCAGATTCATATTGTGAATGCGCATATTGCGATATCGATGCTTAAACGATAGATTCTGCAACCCTACTGGTCAGTATGTTCTTTCACATTTACATCAATATACAGTATTTATCATACTGAATGACAATTTATGAACATTACAGCCTTTCACTCATATTTCATCACATCTTTGATGCCTTTAATCCATATGAAATCACTTTCTAGAATGAGGCTAGAAAACCTTTTTTTATTTGCCCAATAAATGACAACAGTTTTTAATTTAAAACTTGGACAGATTCATTTTTTTATTTATAATGATATATGCTATATATGATATATATTCGTATTTTAAAAATGAGTCCTTTTTTCATATTTCTTTATTCTAAATCTTTAGGAAACATGTTTAGTACATCAAAAATTGTGGTTAGGATCACCATCCGACAAGCTAATCCATACAATAGACATACAAATGAGACGAAAAAAAGTTTTATATTTGTCTGGTAAGTCTTATAGGGAGTTGGGCACAAATATTTTTTAAAATCTAATGTAAATCTAATGTCTGCACTATAAAAATGTAATTTAATTAGTCTTTGGTAAAGCAAAATAGTTTCTTTTGCCAGACTGCTTTAAACTCACCTGATGTGTTTAACATAAAAAACTAAACAAATGCAATTAATAAACTTTAAATCCAAAATAATCTACAAGCTCCTGGTCAACAATTAGCCATACTTGGCATTACAGATTTACCGATGTGACTATTGTGGATGCGCATATTGCGATATCAATGCTGAAACGATATATTGTGCAGCGCTACTGGTCAGTATGTTCTTTCACATTTACATCAATATACAGTATTTATCATACTGAATGACAATTTATGAACATTACAGCCTTTCACTCATATTTCATCACATCTTTGATGCCTTTAATCCATATGAAATCACTTTCTAGAATGAGGCTAGAAAACCTTTTTTTATTTGCCCAATAAATGACAACAGTTTTTAATTTAAAACTTGGACAGATTCATTTTTTTATTTATAATGATATATGCTATATATGATATATATTCGTATTTTAAAAATGAGTCCTTTTTTCATATTTCTTTATTCTAAATCTTTAGGAAACATGTTTAGTACATCAAAAATTGTGGTTAGGATCACCATCCGACAAGCTAATCCAGCCAATATTAGTGCTTAAAATAATTACCTCATAATTTAATAGACAATAAGGTGAACAACTGCAAAAAGCTCCACTTTTTGAGAAAAAGAACCATCTTGTTCACCAGGCTGGCTACGGGCCTGACACTTGATCAAATTTTGACTTTTGACAAAAAAAAAAAACCCTCTAAAATGTTTTTAAAAATATTCAAATTTGCTTTTCCTTGAAGTGAGGCCAAATCATTTAATTAGATCTTTAACCAAGAAAGAAAGGCAACAATGCATCGTTTCAGTCACAATTGTTTCTGAGATACTCTACCCTTTAGATATTAGCCAAACAGCTAATTCAGCTCCCCTGCACTTTAATAACTTCACACATTTGCAAACCAAAAAAAAAAATCTCTATTAGAAAACCCGCATGTTACTACCTGCACTTGAAATGCAAATGAAGCCACAAAAGCCGTTTCTTTCATTCCCCACATGTTTCCCTCTTATACCCTGAAATTAAAGCTGTTGTTGGATCTCTCGCCTCTCCGCCGATAACATACAACAACCTGACACAATGAGGGCAGACGGCACCGCTTTCAACATTTCTTCATGCCGGCTCACAGTCAAAAACCTTCTGGTGTAATCTGGACTGCATGCGTGCGGAGCTCAAAGAAGAATTAGGCAACAGCTGAACTTTGTGTTTCTTAGCGGTTGTAGCTAAAGGGTCTTAGCATCTTTGCACTTTGGGAAAATGAGCTCCGCAAAGTCAGACTACATGTATGGTGTGGCTTACAGGTGGTAACTAATTGTTTTTCAGATAACGTAGTACCAATGCTACATGTATGCTAATGCTAAAGCTAATGTTAAAGCATTAGCTTGAAAGATGTTCCAGATGTTTGTTTCCTTAAGACTGCTGGAGCTCAGTGATGGTGTCATGAGAAATTGAGTAACCCCTGAGAATTGGGTCCGCCTATAGGACCCTGAGTAATGCTATTGTTGTTGTAATAAGAATAGTTTGTAGCACCTGATTATAAAGTACATTATTACAACTATTAATTCTGTGAAAATCATGTTATAATTTATATAATGTAAAAAGCATGATAATGACCGTTTAATTTCACCATTATAATGAAATGTATAAGCGTTATATTGACCCTTTCATATACTGATGTATAATTAAAAGCATGGTTTATGAAATTGAACATTTATATTTCATACAGTTTAGTTCATCCAGTTAGCCTATGTGCTAGCATAATTATACATATACCGTTAGCCTCCTAGCTACAACAAGCTTATAAAGATGTAATTAGCCACACAACAAAGTATCATAATATTAGCTTTTGATCAGACCATGGACGATCCCTTGGGGTCCTAAGCAGACCCAATTCCAGGAGGGACTCACCAGGCAAGTTTTTCACCACAACAGCAGTGATGTGGCACGGTAAGTCGACAATAATTGGATATTCAGGGAATATTAAAGATGCGGTATGTAAGGCTGACACCCAGTGGTTGAACTAGGTATTGCAGTCCAAATTCAATACACTTTTTCACCCGGCCTCTCTGACAACGACTCCATGCAAACGCAGGTTGCCAGATTGACAATACCAACAGGAGCGAGTGTTACTAATCATCAAGCCTACTTTGTACATAACTACACATGACAACACACGATAAAATTAATATTTTCCAAGTAAAAAAAAAGTTTGTCCTTACCAACACATGAAATTTCTAGTTTAGAAATTTCTAGGCCTATTTCTTGCAGCTGAACAACAGCATAAAACTACTATGACAATAATCACCTCAGGTACTGATTATGTGCTTTACTCAGTGTTAACACTAGCAATGTGAGTTTGAGTGTAATTTTACATTACATATATTGCCATAATGAAAGCAGTAGCATATATACGTCAGATCTTGAAAATAAAATAAACATACTTTAAAAATGAATGTTTGAACTGTGACTTAGTTCAAGTTCAGGTTAGGCTTATCTAAGTTGGTTTTAATTTGAGTTGTCTGTAACTTTTAAATAGAGTTGAATTGTTGTTTAATTCATCTATACTTTAACTATAGTGCTGAATTGTTCAATTACTTTGAAAAAGTTGAATTTAACTTATGTCTAATTACCTAAGCTGTGTTTAACTGATCTTGAACTGATCCAAGTTCAATTACACTCAGGTTTACAGTTGAATTTCTCTAAAAAAATATTAATTTATAGCTTAACTAAGTTGCATCTACAATAAATTAACTCTAACCTATCAATACTTTAACTTATTTGTAACTCATCTAAAAGTTTGAGTTTAACTTACGTTAACTTATAGAAGATGTTTTTAACTTATCTTCAACTTGCATAAGTTCAGTTTTACTTACATAAGATATTTAGGTTAACTTTCTTAGTTAACCTAAAAATATTTAAATATTTAGGTTAACTGTTATAAGTAGTTTATTTGTTACTTTCTGTAAGTATGCATCTAATTGTGCACCTATCCCTATGTTATACAGTATTAGGCTGTGTTTAACTTATCTCTAACTTATCTCAGAAATTGTTTAATTTATCTTCAATTTATCGAAGTTCAATTTACCTCATCAAAAATACTTAGTTTAACTTGTCTCTTTAGTCGAGTTTAACATGTCTTTAACTTGTCTGTTGCGTTTGGCTCATCTCTGACCTAACTAAATTAAAGACAAGTTAAACTCAATAATTTAAACTCAGCTTCAAATATGAGAAGTTGAGCAGAGAATAATTGAGTCAGAGTTTTGGGATGGCATGAAGGTAAGTCATTTATGACACAGTGCTCTAATAATCTTTCCAGCATTGCAGTATTTTCGCAAATCTCATATTTGTTTCCTGAAACTCTTGGAGCTAATAAAAGCTTCGCACATTAACGCGTCTTTTCCAGCATGCAAGCAGGATCCACAATACAATTTGAATTAATCTCCTGCGGAACAGGGCAAAAATTAATTAGTACAGAACTGCTTTATATAACAGATGTTAATTACATGATTTAATTCTGTAGCCAAAAGGAATAGGTTGAATTATTATCAGTTAATGATGCGTGAACCGATTGTACATTGTTCAGATAACTGACTCAAACTCTCACCTTCAATATCAGAAACAAAATGAAACATCGTCAAATTTATTTTCCCTACAATGTGAACTGATTTTTGCTATTTTATCTTTTGTTTTACTCATGAGAGTTTACTACTACTGCAGGTATTTTGGTCTCACGAGTGTTAAGTTCACTTCAGGTGTGACACGACAGAGCAGCATTTTCACACTTGTTCAGTTCTTTTCCCGGCTGTATTCATTATGTCAAAAATAGAGTTTGGCATCACACCTGAAGTACTTTTGGTTCATGCTGCAAACTCTGACTACCAGCGAAACTATAGCAGAACAATTTAAAATACATATTATACTCAAAAAAAATAGTTTTAACACACATTTGAGCAAAAAATGGACAAACCCAATACTTAGGTTAAAAAGTTAATAAAAAATGTAACCCAACTACTGTGTTTGTCCATATTTTATCTAAATTTGAGTTAAAATAACTTAGCAGTTTTAGTCACGCCAATCTAAAGGTTTTAGTTTAGTTGAATGTAATCAAATCTGATGCTGTTGTCTACATTGTTTTGTCCTTTAGGGACGGCACAGTGGCTCAGTGGTTAGCACTGTTGCCTCACAGCAAGAAGGTCACTGGTTCGAGTCCCGGCTGGGTCAGTTGGCATTTCTGTGTGGAGTTTGCATTTTCTCCCCATGTTCGTGTGGGTTTCCTCCAGGTGCTCTGGTTTTCCCCACAGTCAAAAGACATGCGCTATAGGTGAGTTGAATAAACAAAATTGGCCAAAAAAAAGTGTATGTGTGTGAATGTGTGTATGGGTGTTTACTGGGTTGCAGCTGGAAGGTCATCCGCTGTGTAAAACATATGCCGGATAAGTTGGCGGTTCATTCCGCTGCGGCGACCCCTGATGAACAAAGGCACTAAGTTGAAGGAAAAATAATGAATTAATGTTTGGTCCATTTATAAATGTGACCTTGGACAACAAAACCAGTAATAAATGTTCATTTTTAGAAATTGAGATTTTTTCCATTGATTTGTTATGATAGGACAATATTTGGCTGAGATTCGAAAATCTGGAATCTGAGGGTTAAAAAAAAATCTAAATATTGAGAAAATAGTTTTTAAAGTTGTCCAAACTAATTTCTTAGCAATGCATTATTACAAATTGAATTTTCAAATATTTACAGTAGCGATTTAACTAAATATCTTCATGAAACATGGTCTTTATTTAGTATTCTAATGATTTTAGGAATAAAAGAAAAAAAAACAATATTTTGGACTAAAACTGCCTTTCCACTGCAAACGACAAATGACAAGCAACGAGTTTTGATAATCTCCATATGTGGAAAATTCGGATCCAATTTGACCTGTGAATCCATTAAAATATTTGAACTTCTGCGACTAGACTGGACTATACTTTGAACTATGCGACCAGCTGACCGGATGTGATGTATTCCAGTGTTGTCCAAGCAGGTCTATGTACAAAAAATGAGAATTAGTAGTATTTTGCTACTTTTTATATCAGAAAAAAGTCTATATAAGAAAAAACATATTTCTATTGGCAACGCGGTGGCGCAGTGGGTAGCACAATCGCCTCACAGCAAGAAGGTCGCTGGTTCAAGCCTTGGCTAGGTCAGTTGGCATTTCTGTGTGGAGTTTGCATGTTCTCCCCGTGATCGTGTGGGTTTTCTCTGGGTGCTCCGGTTTCCCCCACAAGTCCAAAGACATGCGGTACAGGTGAATTGGGTAAGCTAAATTGTCCGCGGTGTATGTGTGAATGAGTGTGTATGGATGTTTCCCAGTGATGGGTTGCGGCTGTAAGGGCATCCGCTGCGTAAAACATATGCTGTATAAGTTCTGTATAAACATATGCTGCACATGCTGTATACGCTGTGGCGACCCCAGATTAATAAAGAGACTAAAGAGCCGAAAAGAAAGTGAATGAATGAACATATTTATATTTATAAATGAGTAATAAAAAAATATATATTTTTTAATGCTCACTCCATATTCCCTCAAATATTTTCAACGGCCTATGAATTTCTAGTGTTCATTCATTCATTCATTCATTCATTCATTCATTCATTCATTCATTCATTCATTCAACCATGGTGAACGCATAAAGCATAAAGGCTCTTGCTATTGCACTCCTTTATTTTGGACACCACGAGAATCACCTTCTCTACCATGGTGCACGACAAAACTGAAAATTCTGTGCGACTGCCACAAAGGGGGGTGTATTCCGACAGTCGTGTCCGAATGTCATGTGCAGTGGAAAGGCGGCTTATTACAATGTTTATTTGGCTATTTCAAAAAAATATACCCGTGGAACATAATACCAGTAGTTTTGTGGTCCAGGGTCAAATATTATGTAATTAACACCATAATTTGTCTTTTGTTCACCTCATCTCAAACATGAATTGTATTAATTTATCTGCAAACATTGTGATTAAAGGGATTAAACTCTTTTAATTGATCAGCAGCTCTAATAATAACAGAAGAATATTCAGCAATATTTGAAACCTCAGCTAAACTTTGTGTTTTAAAAGGTCCTAATCTTACTTTTAGGATGTTCACTGCTTTCAGACATTTGCAATTCCTTTTGGAGTGTTTGGTCATGACCACATAGGGCGAGTGAAAGACTTCAGATGCTAACTCATGAAATCTGCCTTTTTAAGCTTTATATCAGAGCAAGTGAAGTCTGGGAGATGAAGCCTGCTGAGATGCCACATGAGAGATGAGCACTTGAACCACATTTACACACTCTAGTAAAACCGCAGTAGTGCATTCGGGCTTGATGTTTGCTTAAACATTACCATACCAAAAAAATAAATAAACAGTAGATGCATAAAGTAAAAACAGAAGACAAAACAAAACATGGATATTTATTATTATTATTATTATTATTATTATTATTATTATTATTATTATTATTATTATTATTATTATTATTATTATTATTATTATTATTTACAAATAACATGGGACAATGTGCTTGGGCAACCAAAAACAACAAAATACAAAAAAATCATAAACAGACAACAAATCAAAAGACCAATCAAACGGAAACTGGCCTTACTTTTCAAAACAAATGTAAGACAGAAAAACTAACAAAGCAAAATACAAAATAATATGGTGTGGGCAATGTGAAGAAAAAGAAGCAAATCAAACAACATAGGCTCATTCTGAAAACGTAGCCCTACATACATTTTTGGAAATCATGAATTATGTGGCCAGAAGTACGTATGGCTGCATTTCGTCTTTAAAGCAAATGCTACAGGGTGGTATGACGCCGTTCCTTTTCGCGCTTTCCAGTTGACCGCTTACCTCCGTGTGAACGGCTTTTCCGATTTTACCAGTTTGTCCATTGGCTCACGTGTAAGTCGGCGGACTTGTGATGTGGAGTGGAGTTGACAGCAATGACAAATGGCACTCGCGAGAGTAATTTAAGATCTCAAAAAGCTACATAGCGGCCTCTGATGGATTCGCGAAAACAAAAACTGCAAATAAACATACCTCCTGGGAAGTATTTGGTGCTCTCCAGAAATGTTTATAGAGGTACATTTTCAGAATGAACTTGTGTTGAAAACAAATGATATGGTGGGGGAAAATGTGCTTAGACAAAGTCAACAAAAGACAAACAACAGACAACAAAATAACATAATAAAAAAGAAAAAAGACAAGGAGGCAAAACAAACAATAGATACAAAAAGGAACAAAGTAATGGAGTGGGACAAATGTGAAAAGTCAAAGCAAAAACAAATCAAGTACAACAAAGGAGCAGGGCAGCACAAAGTGCTTAGGCAAAGTAAACAGATCCAGAACAAGAAAAAACAACAACATTTAACACAGAAATCGATTTTATCCACAAGCGATTGATGATTGATGAAAAAGTGATGGTCTTTGGAGTGAAAACGTTACACAACTCAGCAGAGGATATCAAAAACACACTGCAAGGCTTTTAAAAATCATGTCAAAGTTATGGACATCTGAAAGCATTGCACTCATCGCGACAAAAAACAACAAAAAGCATAACAATTCATCAATCCAGGTCACTCGATACTAATCACCCCACGGGAGCCATTTAATGAAGAAACGTAGCACATATCAGAAACTCAGTCTCAAAGTCTTACAGGCATTACACAAATCAATACCTTAAATTTCACGTCAAACAGGCAAATTTAGCCCTTTTCAGCAATACCAGTGCTTTTAAATGCCTGTAGCTTTCAGCATCAAAGAAAGAGCTTTAATGTTAGCAACCCTGCTGTTTAAAACCTCCACCAAAGAGCAACGCACGATTGCTAATTCATTCATTAATAAAATAATCCTCACAAATAGGACAAAGCACATATCAGGTTAATTCGCTGTACAGGCTGCGAGGCAATTATTTACACGGTTTGTTTTTGTCTTTTGATGGGATTAAAACTAAAGTTGTGTACAAATGGTTGCTTTTTTTATGTTATTACATGCTAGCAAAAACTTCACCAAACCTACTTCGTGCACTTCAACATTTTATACTACGGGACTATTGAACGCTTGATTCTGATTGGCTGATGAACACTCTAATATGGAGCCAGATCAGTCTCAAAAATAATACATTTACTAAATAAAATTAATACACAGCACAATTCACGATTACAAAAACCAATTTGTACATTTGTAAACACACAATTCGTGAATTCACAAGTAAATACTTTCGCCAAATGAGTTGGTTTTGTATATTTGGGATTTTTGGGATTTGAAAATTACGAATTGTATTTGTGAATTTACAAACTGGTTTTGTGTATTTATGAACCGTGTTTTGAATT
>CAIGQW010053658.1:1730279-1747921 GCA_903798125.1 Danio choprae | reverse complement strand
CATTAGATGTTGTTTAAAAATGTACATGAATAAACTAACAATGGGGAACTGTAAGACTTTACAAACTTTTAAAAAGAAACCAAAAATAAAGCATATAAAAAGCACTGATGTCAAAAGAGTTCACTGAAAACATGTCCATTTAGGGGTTGTTCTAGAATTGACAGTATATCTACAGTACTAACAACAAACAATGCAGTTTATTTTTGCCATAAAATGCAGCCACCACTGGCAAATTTGTATTTAAAAAAGCGTAATCACATTGCATGAATTAGGTGATGCTCATGTGTGGCTGTGATACTGATTTATTTACCAAGCTTTAAAAATTATTCATGGAGGATTGTGCAAAACGCTAGACTGAACTATTGTCACAGTCTGGTGTCTTCGTTGTGTTATGTTACGTCTGGTGTGTCAGTGTTATGTTGTTTCACGTGATGTTATGTTGTGCCGTGTTCCATGTGCGTGTGTTTATGTCATGTGACCCCTTTGTTCTGTTTTTTTCCTGCTGTGTGTTGATGTTCATTAGTTCCACCTGTTGTCTCACCCCTGTTTGTAATCTGTTTAATCGTGTCTTGTGTATTTATAGCCCTGTGTTCAGTTCGTTTTTGTCCAGTATTGAATTGTCAACCTTCCATGTGATGCCTGTAGCACCATGTTCCAGTTGTAAATGTTTTGTTAATAAATACGTGTTTTTTTGATAGCCTCCGAGTCTCGATCGCCTGTGAGTGAGCGACATGTGACAATTTTATAATGAAGGTTTGGAAAATATAAACACAATGATTTTGATGAAGACTGGCATCTGAATCACTAAACTAAAATTTTTTATAAATTAAATTAAATTAAATTCATTCATCTCCTCCATGAACCGCCACCTTATCGTGGTGGAGGGGTTTGAGTGCCTGAGTGATCCTAAGAGCTATGTTGTCGGGGGCTAATGCCCCTGGTAGGGTCTCCCAAGGCAAAAAGGTCTTAGGTGACAGGTCAGACTAAGTGCGGTTCAAAAACCCCTTATGAGTGTACGAACATCGAGGACCGTGACGTCGCCCGGTATGGCGCAGCCGGGGCCCCACCCTGGAGCCAGGCCTGGGGTTGGGGCTCGTATGCGAGCGCCTGGTGGCCGGGTTTTTTTCCCACGGAACCCGGCCGGGCTTAGCCCGAAGGAGCGACGTGGGACCATCCTCCTGCAGGCCCACCACCTGCAGGGGGAGCCGTAAGGGGCCGGTGCATTGTGGAACGGGTGGTGGTCGAAGGTTAGGACCACGACAACCCGATCGTCAGGCACAGAAACTGGCTCTTGGGACATGGAATGTCACCTCACTGGGAGGGAAGGAGCCCGAGCTTGTGCGGGAGGTGGAACGGTACCGACTAGAGATAGTCGGCCTCACCTCCACACACAGCTGGGGCTCTGGAACTCAACTTCTTGAGAAGGGCTGGACTTTCATCTACTCTGGAGTTGCTCACGGTGAGAGGCGGTGGGCTGGTGTGGGCTTGCTTATAGCTCCCCAACTTAGCCGCCATGTGTTGGAGTTTTCCACGGTGAACGAGAGGGTCGTTTCCCTACGCCTTCGGGTCAGGGATAGGTCTCTCACTGTGGTTTGTGCCTACGGGCCAAACACCAGTGCAGAGTACCCGGCCTTCTTGGAGTCCCTGGGAAGGGTGCTGGAAGGTGCTCAGACTGAGGACTCCGTTGTTCTACTGGGGGACTTCAATGCCCACGTGGGTAATGACAGTGATACCTGGAGAGGCGTGATTGGGAGGAACGGCCTCCCTGATCTGAATCCGAGTGGTGTTTTGTTATTGGACTTCTGTGCTAATCACAGTTTGTCCATAACGAACACCATGTTCGAGCATAAGGGTGTCCATCAGTGCACATGGCACCAGGACACCCTAGGGCGAAGGTCAATGATCGACTTTGTGGTCGTATCATCTGATCTCCGACCGTATGTCTTGGACACTCGGGTAAAGAGAGGGGCAGAGCTGTCAACTGATCACCACCTGGTGATGAGTTGGATCCGGTGGCAGGGGGGAAAGCTGGACAGGCCTGGTAGACCCAAGCGAATTGTGAGGGTCCTCTGGGAACGTCTGGCTGAACCTCAAGTCAGAGGGATTTTCAACTCTCACCTCCGGAAGAGCTTTGACCAGATCCCGAGGGAGGCTGGAGACATTGAGACCGAATGGTCCATGTTCTCCGACTCCATTGTTAACGCGGCCATAAGGAGCTGTGGCCGTAAGGTCTGTGGTGCCTGTCGGGGCGGCAATCCACGAACCCGGTGGTGGACACCGGAAGTAAGGGATGCCGTCAAGCTGAAGAAGGAGTCCTACAGGGCTTGGTTGGCTTGCAGGACTCCCGAGGCAGCTGATGGGTACCGACGGGCCAAGCGTGCTGCAGCCCGGGCGGTAGCGGAAGCAAAAACTCGGGCCTGGGAAGAGTTCGGGGAGACCATGGAGGAAGACTATCGGTCGGCCCCAAAGAAATTCTGGCAAACCGTCCGGCGCCTCAGGAGGGGAAAACAGCTCCACATCAACACTGTTTACAGTGGAAGTGGGGAGCTGTTGACCTCGACTGGGGATGTTGTCGGACGGTGGAAGGAATACTTTGAGGATCTCCTTAACCCCGCCAACATGTCTTTCAGTGAGGAAGCAGGGACTGGGGATGCAGGGGTGGACTCACCCATCACCCAAGCTGAGGTCACTGAGGTAGTTTGTAAACTCCGCAGTGGCAAAGCAGCGGGGGTAGATGAGATTCACCCTGTGTATCTTAGGTCTCTGGATGTTGTGGGGCTGTCTTGGCTGACACGTCTCTACAACATCGCATGGAGGTCGGGGACGGTACCTCTGGACTGGGCAACTGGGGTGGTGGTTCCTATTTTTAAGAAGAGGGACCGGAGGGTGTGCTCCAACTATAGGGGGATCACACTCCTCAGCCTCCCGGGGAAAGCCTATGCCAGGGTACTGGAGAGGAGGATCCGGCCGATGGTTGAACCTAGGATTCAGGAGGAACAATGCGGTTTTCGTCCGGGCCGTGGTACACTGGACCAGCTCTATACCCTCACCAGGGTGCTCGAGGGTTCGTGGGAGTATGCCCAACCAGTCTACATGTGTTTTGTGGACTTGGAGAAGGCATTCGACCGTGTCCCTCGTGGTATTCTGTGGAGGGTGCTCTGGGAGTATGGGGTCAGAGGCGCTCTGTTAAGGGCTGTGTCGTCCCTGTACGAACAGAGCAGGAGTTTGGTTCGCATTGCCGGCAATAAGTCAGACTTGTTTTCAGTGCACGTTGGACTCCGGCAGGGCTGCCCTTTGTCACCAGTTCTGTTCATAATTTTTATGGACAGAATTGCAAAGCGCAGCCTTGGGCTGGAGGGGGTCCGGTTCGGGGACCACAGGATTTCATCTCTGTTATTCGCAGACGATGTGGTTCTGTTGGCTTCATCGAACATGGATCTTCAGCACGCACTGGAGCGGTTTGCTGCCGAGTGTGACGCGGCTGGGATGAGAATCAGCACCTCCAAGTCCGAGGCCATGGTGCTCCACCGGAAAAAGGTGGTTTGCCATCTCCAGGTTGGAGGAAAGTCCTTACCCCAGGTGGAGGAGTTCAAGTATCTTGGGGTTTTGTTCACGAGTGAGGGAAGGATGGAACGTCAGATTGACAGGCGGATTGGTGCAGCGGCAGCAGTAATGCGGTCGATGTACCGGTCCGTTGTGGTAAAGAAGGAGCTGAGCCGAAAGGCAAAGCTCTCGATTTACCGGTCAATCTACGTTCCTACTCTCACCTATGGTCATGAGCTTTGGGTCATGACCGAAAGGACAAGATCTCGGATACAGGCGGCCGAAATGAGTTTCCTTCGCAGGGTGGCAGGGCGCACCCTTATAGATAGGGTGAGGAGCTCTGTCACCCGGGAGGAGCTCGGAGTAGAGCCGCTGCTCCTCCACATCGAGAGAAGTCAGCTGAGGTGGCTCGGGCATCTGTTTCGGATGCCTCCTGGACGCCTACCTAGGGAGGTGTTCCAGGCATGTCCCACCGGGAAGAGGCCTCGGGGAAGACCCAGGACACGCTGGAGAGACTATGTCTCTCGGCTGGCCTGGGAACGCCTCGGGATCCCCCCGGAGGAGCTGGAGGAAGTGTCTGGGGAGAGGGAAGTCTGGGGTTCTCTCCTAAGACTGCTACCCCCGCGACCCGGCCCCGGATAAGCGGTTGAAAATGAATGAATGAATGAATGAATAAATTCATTCATTTTCTTTCAGCGTAGTCCCTTTTTTTTATCAGGGGTCGCCACAGCGGAATGAACCGCCAACTTATCCAGCATATTTTTTGCACAGCGGATGCCCTTCCAGCTGCAACCCAGTACTAGGAAACATCCATACACACTCATTCACACACATACACTATGGCCAATTTGGTTTATTCAATTCACCTTTACCGCATGTGTTTGGACTGTGGGGGAAACCGAAGCACACAGAAATGCCCAGCCGGGACTCGAACCAGTGACCTTCTTGCTGTGAGGCGCCAGTGCTAACCACTGAGCCACCGTGTCGCCCCTTTAAATTAAATTTCATTAAATGTGTAAGAATGTGTTAACTAAACGTAAAATGTGTCCTATGAAAAAAATCAATTTAAAACAAATGACACCTCCATTATCAATAATTCATTACCTGAAACATATAATAAATAAAACACAAATAAAGATGCATAAATAAATACAAAACAACACAACAAATAAATAGATCAATATTAGGCTAAACGCAAACAAAACATTAAATCATCATCAAAAAAACAAAACCAAAACAAACTTAAACTATGGTGATGTTTAAGACCTTAAGAATTATATAATGACGTTTTGGGTGAATGTGCTGTAGAAATGAAATAAAATTTTATAAAATTTTATGAAAATAAAATTTAATAAAATAAAATAAAATTTGATAAATTAAATGTAAAAAAAAAACCAACATTACTTAAACATAAAATGTGTGCTACAAAATACAAATGTGTCAATACAAAATGACACCTCTGTCGTCAATTATTCTTACCATGAAATATTCCTTACATATAATAAACAAAACACAACTAAAGATGCATGAATAAATACAGAACACAAAACAACACAACATTAAGTATCAAATAAAATGTTGCTGACACATAAAATGATGCAAACAAAATATTAAATGATTAACACAAAACAGCACAAGTCAAGATATTAGGACAATATAAAACAAAACAATCCTGAACAAAACACAAAACAAAAACCCACAAAAGAGAACAAACAAAACATTCATTCATTCATTTTCCTTCAGCTTAGTCTCTTTATCCATCAGGGGTCGCCACAGCGGAATGAACCGCCAACTTATCCAGCATATGTTTTACACAGCGGATGCCCTTCCAGCAGCAACCCAGTACTGGGAAACATCCATACACACTCAATCACACACACATACATTCCAGTCAATTTAGTTTATTCAATTCACCTATACCGCATGTCTTTGGACTTGTGGGGGAAACCGGAGCACCCGGAGTCTGAACAGAACACATGTGGACCGTTTGTTAGTTTTCCTCGCCAACAGGTGGCGGATTCCTCTCACTTGTGGAGCTTTTCAAAGCTGTGATCATTAGCATCTCATGAATATTTGATCAGCGAGACCAACAGCACCAGTGTGACAATAAACACACATCTGAGACGAGAAACATACCCACACAGAAAACCAAAGTAGACACACGCTAACATCATCCCAAAAACATTCAAATAAAGGTTTCCCAACGTCCGACCAATTGCACTCTTTCCAAAACAGGGATATGCCTCAATTTAAACTGCTATAACCATAAATTCATAATCAACAAAAACACTCAAGACATGAGCCAAAATTGTTTAAAGGGATAGTTCACGCAAAACTGAAAATGCTGTCATTGTTTACTTATCCTTTTATGATCCAAACCCGTTTGAGTTTGTTTCTTCTGTTGAACAGAAAAGAAGATATTTTGAAGAATGTTGAAAAAAAATAAACACATTGAGTTCCATAGTATTTTTATTTCCTACTATGGATTTCAATGGCTGCTTTTTTCCAACATTCATTGTAAAAATGCTGGGTTCCACACAATTCCTTCATGTGGTCCCAACACAATTCTTGAGGTTCTTTTTTTGGCACAACTTAATTGTTTTTGCGGTGGATTGAAGTGGATTGAACACCTCAAGAATTGTGTTGATTCAGCTCATTTTAAATACATAGTTTGAACAAGCTGCAAATTAATGTTTTGAGTGTTTTTCAAAATATCTCCTTTTGTGTTCAGCAGAAGAACGAGACTCATAAAGGTTTAGAGCCCCTTGAGTGTGAGCAAATAATGAGGACATTTTCATTTTTGGCTGAACTGACCTGAAATGTCCACTTCATTGCTTAAAGGGATAGTTCACCCCCCAAAAACGTCATTATTTACTTTCCCTCCACTTGTTCTAAACCTGTTTGAGCTGCTTTAATCTGCTGAACACAAAAGTAGATATTTTGAAGAATGTCGACTTCCGTAGTATTTTCTTTTTTGATCACACTGTATTGCTATAAACAAACCATTAATTATTTATTAGCGACACGGTGTTTCAGTGGTTAGCACTGTCGCCTCACAGCAAGAAGGTTGCTGGTTCAAGTCCCGGCTGGGTCAGTTGGCATTTCTGTGTGGAGTTTGCATGTTCTCCCCATGGTCGTGTGGGTTTCCTCCGGGTGTTCCGGTTTCCCCCACAAGTCCAAAGACATGCGGTACAGGTGAATTGGGTAAGCTAAATTGTCCATAGTGTATGTGTGTGAATGAGTGTGTGTGGATGTTTCCCAGTGATGGGTTGCAGCTGGAAGGGCATCCGCTGCGTAAAACATATGCTGGATAAGTTGGCGGTTCATTCCGCTGTGGCGACCCCAGATTAATAAAGGGACTAAGCTGAAATGAAAATGAATGAATGAATGAATGTATTGCTATTAACAAACCATTAATTATGTATTGAGCGACATGGTGTTTCAGTGGTTAGTACTGTCGCCTCACAGCAAGAAGGTCGCTGGTTCAAGTCCCGGCTGGGTCAGTTGGCATTTCTGTGTGGAGTTTGCATGTTCTCGCCATGGTCGTGTGGGTTTTCTCTGGGTGTTCTGTTTCCCCCACAATCCAAAGACATGCAGTACAGGTGAATTGAGTAAACCAAATTGGCCGTAGTGTATGAGCGTGAATGGGTTGCAGCTGGAAGGGCATCCGCTGTGTAAAACATATACTGGATAAGTTGGCGGTTCATTTCGCTGTGGCGACCCCAGATTAATAAAGAGACTAAGGCGAAGGAAAAAAAATTAATGAATGAATGAATAATTATGAATTTTGCCTCAATACACAACAAATTTGCAGCGTATTACTATTAAAAGTGATAAATATGGTGGCCAAAAGAGTTTTAAAGAAGAATCAAAGAAGAATTAAAGTTGTATCTGCTTTTCTATTTTAAGGTTAACATTATAAGACCAATTAAATATTTTGTTTCCGATTGGCTACAGAACAAACCACTGTTGTCCAATTAATGACTTGCCTAATTAACTCTAACTTAACCTAACCTTAACCTTACTGAGCTTTTAAATTGCACTTTAAGCTGGATACTAGCATCTTGCAAAATAACTAGTAAAATAAAAATATGTACTGTGTTCATGGCAAAGACAATACAAATTAGTAATTAGAAATTAGTTATTAAACTATTACGTTTAAAAAAAAATGTGTTTGAAAAAATTCTGTTGAACAGCACTTGGGAAATATTAGAAAAATAATTCAAATTTGAGGGCCTCACAGTGGCGCAGTGGGTAGCACATTCGCCTCACAGCAAGAAGGTCGCTGGTTCGAGCCTCGGCTGGGTCAGTTGGCGTTTCTGTGTGGAGTTTGCATGTTCTCCCTGTGTTGGCGTGGGTTTCCTCCGGGTGCTCCGGTTTCCCCCACAAGTCCAAAGACATGCGATATAGGTGAATTGGGTAAGCTAAATTGTCCGTAGTGTATGAGTGTGAATGGGTGTGTATGGATGTTTCCCAGAGATGGGTTGCAGCTGGAAGGGCATCCGCTGCATAAAACATATGCTGGATAAGTTGGTGGTTCATTCCGCTGTGGCGACCCCAGATTAATAAAGGGACTAAGCCGAAAAGAAAATGAATGAATAAAGGTTTCTAGAGTAATATGCGTTATCATGTTCTCCCCGTGTTGGCGAGGGTTTCCTCTGGGTGCTCCGGTTTCCCCCACAGGTCCAAAGACATGCGCTATAGGTGAATTGGGTAAGCTAAATTGTCCGTAGTGTATGAGTGTGAATGGGTGTGTATGGATGTTTCCCAGAGATGGGTTGCAGCTGGAAGGGCATCCGCTGCGTAAAACATATGCTGGATAAGTTGGCGGTTCATT
This sequence comes from Danio choprae, assembly GCA_903798125.1. Lineage (NCBI taxonomy): Eukaryota > Metazoa > Chordata > Actinopteri > Cypriniformes > Danionidae > Danio > Danio choprae. Next base: position 1,739,541 of record CAIGQW010053658.1, on the reverse strand, counting down.
CCGCTGTGGCGACCCCAGATTAATAAAGGGACTAAGCCGAAATGAAAATGAATGAATGAATGAATAATTCAAATTTGACAGGAGAGCTAATAATATTGTCTTCAACTGTACACCAAACATCACAGCTTGATTCCTTTATTCTGTACACAGTTACCGATTTTTGTAAATTACACAGTATTTAACTGTAATATGAACTGTATTTTGCTGTAGGACAGTTATGCAGTATGTTACTGTATTTTAAAGTTGCATTGTGAAAGTTTCTGTGTATTTTACAGTTAAGACATACATGCAATTCTGTTAATACATATAGAGCAAGATAAATGTAAATACAATATTTTTGCTGTAATTGATTTACAGTACGTTACTATAGATTCCACAGGAAATGGTTAACAGTGTAGGTTTTCAAGGGTGTTTGTATTCATATAACTTAAGTTTTAGACAGACAGACAGACAGACAGACAGATAGAAAGATAGATAGATAGATATTTCTACAAAAATATTTTTTTATTAAATCCTGGCTGTTTGCAGTATTTTCTGAATTATGGAGTGATAAAAAGAGATTCACAAAATCACCTTCTATAAAAATCATTGACTATAATATAAAAAAATGAAACAAGAATTTTGAAGCTGAATTCATCAAATTAAACCAGATTGTTGTGCTAGAAACCTATGCAAATTAGTGCACATTAAAGAAATACATCATCTATTTGAACGTGGCATTTTAGAAATCTTCATACAAAAAAAAGCACATTTGTAATTCTTAATGTATTCAATAACTCTGTAAGTATGATCACCTATACTGGTTCATTTTCTACTTTACTAGTTCATACTTTGCTCACCTGCAGTGCCTTTTAACCGCGTTATTGTGAGCGCGCCACTGCTGTGCAATGCCTAAATTGAACATTAGATGGTGATGAAAGAAAGCCTTTGATCATAATTAATAAATTCTGGTACCTTTCAGCGTCCGTTTCCTCAGGATAGCCTGTAAGAAGAGCATAGTCCTTCTCCTTTCCCTCAGCTCGGCAAATATTCCCGGGCTTTTGCTTTTTTCTGTTTCTACTTCGTCTTTCCAGCTCCGCCTAAGTCACTGAGGTACTTTTATCTGTCAGTCAATGTCAAAAAAATCAAAGCCTCGATCGCAATCAAAATCAACTGTATATCTGCATTACATACGTTTCCACCTTTGTCTTTTTAATGAACTCATCCGAGCTGCGGTTATTAGCCGTTATTTTTATGCGAAGTCACCATCTCTCCATCTCTCTGCCTCCTTCGCGCGCGCTGTGATTAATAAATGCAAAATGTATGCTCAAAGCCTTCGGGACTTTTGATGCCCTAGTTTTTTTTCCTCCTTTTTTCCTCTCTGCCCTCAAACTGCTGCCTTCCTGAATAAACTTGAAGATAACGGGGTTTACACAAGTCCAAGGTTTTGCTTTTTTTGACGCCTCACTTCAGCGCCTGCATGAAAACTACAGGATTGTTGATGCTGCTGGATTGGGTTTTGGACCAATGTTGTGACTTAACACGTTTGGAAATAAAGATAGTCGGCTCAAATTAATGGGATATTTATGTAGGGTTGGGGTATTGATACAGTTTTGCCTAAAGGTGATTAATAGAGGGTTTGTTTTGGTGTGTTTTAATGAGTTTTTATTATTGTTATTATTATTATTATTATTATTATTATTATTATTATTATTATTGTTATTATTATTATTATTATTCAGTTTGTTTGATATTATTTTATTAAAGCCAAAAGATCTCTAAAAAAAACTCATGAACATTAAACCCAAAGATTTTGATGAAGAGAAATGGACGTACTCAACATGTGTATGCCTTTTTCACATCATTCATTCATTCATTGAATCATTTTCTTTTCGGCTTAGTCCCTTTATTAATCAGGGGTCGCCACAGTGGAATGAACTGCCAACTTATCCAGCATATGTTTTACGCAGCGGATGCCCTTCCAGCTGCAACCCAGTACTGGGGAACACCCAAACACTCTCATTCACACACATACACTACGGACAATTTAGTTTACCCAATTCACCTATACCGCATGTCTTTGGACTTGTGGGGGAAACCGGAGCACCCAGAGGAAACCCACGCCAACACGGGAAGAACATGCAAACTCCACACAGAAATATAACCAATTTATGTTATTATAAAATCATACAATAAAACTCAAATCTCTTACTCACTGAAATCTTACACTTGTTAGCAGTGTTGGGGAAAGTTACTTTTGAATAATAATAATATGCACAAATATGAATATGGACCAAAATATGTGCATAATATAGTGCTGTTATAGCAAAAATAATAATATTGTTCCTATGTATTTATATGTACAAACTAAATATGCATATCAGTTTTTTAAAATATTTAATACATGTATTATTATTATTATTACTATTATTATTATCATCATCAACAATAATAATAATAATATGAAAATACATTAATATTATCATGGCACCAATATGGACCAAAATATGTGTTGTGCTGTTATAAAAAATACATATATATTGTTCCTATGGTATGTACGAATATCTGCATACTAAATATGCATATACATTTTTAAAATATGTAATACAATATTTGTAAATTATTACAAAATACAACATATATAAAATAAACATATACATTTATTATTATTATTATTATTATAATTATTATTATTATTATTATTATTTTTTTTTTACTATAATATGTTAATAAATTAACAAATAAGAGTTGTTATGCACACATTGCTCAATGATCATAAGCAACAAATGTTTAAGTTTAGAAATATTACTACAACATGCTGTTTTAAATACAAAAGGTGAATAATTGTTATATGAATCAGCCTCCTGTATTTTGCAGTGCACAGACGATTATTCCCTGAGCAGCTCAGAATCAGTGTCATTTCCAGCATCAGTGTTTAAAATGCAGCTCTACTCTTCACAACACATGAAGCCTACAACAACAGGCTCGTGGTGTAGTAATGACTTTCATTTCATCAATAATCCAAACACGACTCGGTAGTAAGAGCTTTAAGTCGACTAGATGTTTCATTCCATGGATGAGTGTCTCATTCGGTGCTTTCATTTCATTGATTTTACTTTGTATGTAAGAGCTGAGCTTATCAACATCTGAAAAAAATACTGGATTTTTTTTTTCATTGTAAGGTCAGAACGATGTTGGAAATGTTGATTAACAGAGACCTCATCTGTTGCAAAAAAAAACTTAACTTCAAGGGATATTTCATCTAAAATGTTTAGACTTGCTGTTAATTTACTCACCCTCAGGTCATCCAAGATGTAGGTGACTTTTTCTTCTTCAATGGAATAATAAAGAAGATGTTTATGTTCAGTAATTTCCCTTTAAAGGCAATGAAAAGAACTCATTCATCACCATAAAGCAAAAATTACTGAAGTACACACTGGAGCCTAAGAAAAAGGCAAATTTTGCAAGAAAATATCGACAAAATATATACATGTGGCTTGTCCGAGAAACATGTTGATGAATCGGTTTTTGCATGAATGATTCAGTAACAAACACATTTTTAATGGTTGTTTGTCGCCAACCGTACATATCTAAGGGATAAAGTACATCTAGCTGGTTGTTCTTGCGAAATAAACCCCAACATGCTTACTAGCAGCCCGACTCAAACCAAAGCACCGTTATGTAAAACTAAAGACCTGTACTTGCAATCAGAACCGCCTAAACATTTCTAGTCGATTCATTTAGTTGCAAAGAAGTTAAACCGACATATTAAAATCAAGTTTGATTACAAATTAGTATTGTGTTCAATATAACACATTCAAAGCATTACAAGTTTACTTTATATTATTATAGACCCTTTTCACAAGACAAAAAAAACAGTCATCATCTTAAATCCTTAACAGTCATCATCTTAAATCCTTGAAAGTTTTTAATATTTAGATTTTTTTTTAAGTTATGTATTTACGTATGTATTATATCATCTTTGCATCAAATGACAAAAAACTAATTACCACTTGTGGGTGTTACTACAGCGTCTATGGGGCAGGATAGTAAATTTGATGTTGTTCTCTCTTCTGGCTGCCATTATCAGTTTCACACAATTATTTTTTTTGTCTGAAAGTCTTGATAACACTATCATTGGGTTTTTCTTTTAATATCTGAGCAAATAGGGTTGTAAAAAATATTTGCTGTACTCTCCCATTCACTGCGTTTACTAAGTTTACCCAACTATGATGATTTCTGCTGCTGAGAAACTGGAAATGTGAAAAGGGTCCATTAGATGCGTAATTGGTGCTACAGTAGGATTAAATCATGTTCATTCAACAATATGTATTTTTGGAGTGCAATTTCACATGAGTTTAACAGCATGCACAGATTTCTATGATCTGTGTAAACTGTCTGTTTTCCCTGTAGCTGAAACATGATGAAACTGAAAGATGAAGCTGCTGCTACAAACTCAAACTGGTCTCTTCAGGTGAGCAGAAACAGCCTGAGAGACTGAGAGAGTCTCCTGAGAGAGGCCATTATTTACACCGTCTGAATGTTTAACACTGCTGCTTTAACTGGGACACACTGCAAATATTTAGAAACAGAGGATCTTGTGTTTGCAGTTGATAGAATTAATGTGATGTAATATCATGAGCAAACATGAATCTGCTTTCATTCATTCATTCATTCATTTATTCATTGTCTTTTCGGCTTAGTCCCTTTAATAATCTGGGGTCGCCACAGCGGAATGAACCGCCAACTTATCTAGCATATGTTTTACGCAGCGAATGCCCTTCCAGCTGCAACCCATCCCTGGGAAACATCCATACACACTCATTCACACACACACACACACACACACTACGGATAATTTAGCTTACCCAATTCACCTATAGCGCATGTCTTTGGAATTGTGGGGGAAACCGGAGCACCCGGAGGAAACCCACGCGAACACGGGGAGAACATGCAAACTCCACACAGAAATGCCAACTGACCCAGCCGGGGCTCGAACCAGCGACCTTCTTGCTGTGAGTCGATTGTGCTACCCACTGAGCCACCGTGTTGCCCCTCATGAATCTGCTTACAAAAGTTAATTCTAGTAGTTGATTAAAAGTCATAATAAATGAATTTAAGGGTGGCACGGTGGCTCAGTGGTTAGTGCTTGTTCGAGTCTCAGCTGGACCAGTTGGCATTTCTGTGTGGAGTTTGCATTTTCTCCTAGTGTTTACGTGGGTTTCCTCCGAGTGCTCTGGTTTCCCCCACAGTCCAAAGACATGCGCTATAGGTGAATTGAATAAACTAAACAGGCCATAGTGTTTTTAGTGTGTGTGTGTGTGTGTGTGTGTGTGTGAATGAGAGTGTATGGGTGTTTCCCAGTACTGGGTTGCGGCTGGAAGGGCATCCGCTGCTGGAAGTGCATCCGCTGCGTAAAACATATGCTGGAATAGTTGGCGGTTCATTCCGCTGTGGCGACCCCTGAAATAGAGACTAAGCCAAATGAAAATGAATGAATGAATAAATAAATTTATAATGTTACTCAAGTTCTGTGTTTCGAATAAAGGTCGTTCCTTTAAAAGTATTACTATTAGTAGTAGTAGTAGTAGTATTGCCACAACATCCATCAATATGAATGTATGTTATACATTAATGTTTAAAATACATTTAATGTTTGGGGGGCAGTTTTTTTACAATAGGTGTGTCCCAAATAGCATACTTATGCACTATTCTACAGCATGTGTAAACAATAGTGTGTAAACAACACTATTGACTAAAAGTGACAGGAAGACTATGTAAACGATCAATTATGGTATTTTGTAAATATTATTAAACACCTAATTTAAAATAATAAGAAATATTTAGGTCACCCTTTATTTTCTATTACAGTTATTGCTCTTAATAAACTAATAATTAATAAACTATTAATTTTGCCCCAATAAACAACTAATTTACTGCTTATTAATTGTAACTAATTTAATGCTTAATACTAAAAAGCCACTAATAGTTAATATTGGGAATTGCTACTTAAACTAAAGTTTTACCAAGATTTATATACAATATGTATTACATATATTAATGTGTAATAATGTTTTATGCATTATAATATTGAAGACATTGTTCAAATGTTTGAGGGCAATGAAAGATACTTATTATGTAAAGATATTTATTATGTATCTTGATCTCGTGAAACTGAAGACTGGAGAAATTGTGACATTCAAGTTTGTAATCATAGTAATATATATATATATATATATATATATATATATATATATATATAGAGAGAGAGAGAGAGAGAGAGAGAGAGAGAGAGAGAGAGAGAGAGAGTAGTAATAATATTTTATTAACCATTATTAATCAGACTCTTTTTTTTTTTCAAAAACCTTTGAAAGTCTTACCAAGCCAAAACTCAAAAGATCATAAAAACAAGCATATTGTATGTTTACTACACTTTACTGTAGTTCAAGGATTCTGGTATTTTCAGTCAGTATCAGACATGATATCATGTTATAAAGAAGTACTTCAGTACTACAATATTAAACCACTCTCAAGCAGATGGCAGTCTGACAAAAAAATAAAAGTTTGCATTCAATGCAAAAAGTCCACATGCATTATATCCAGAAAGATTTCCAGCAGGATCAACATAGTGAGAGATATTTAAAAGACATCAGAATGTCAGTGTGATACAGCGACTTCATGCACGGCTAATAATGACCATGATGCAGCACATCGTCATTTCAGAGCCTCAGGACTGCAAACACGGCAGGAAACAACATGTCTGTGTGTGTGTGTGTGTGTGTGTGTGTGTGTGTGTGTGTGTGTGTGTCTCTTCAGCGAGTTATGTGTATAGAAAATTATATGACATAACTATTAATTCAGCTCACCGGCAAAGGAGAGAAGCCACAGGGTGGACATGTTTGTGAATTATAGCATTACTGCATCTGTTCAACACACAACACACTCTCAGTCTGTCTCAACCAGCTTACAAATTGAGAGTCATAAATACATTGTATAATATTTAGGTGTCGTTCCAATAAGGACATTTGGAGACATCAGAACCAACCATAAATTTAAATAACTGTCATAATTAATTACTGTAAATGTTTTTACATAATTTACACCAAAGCACACGAAGTCATGGAACAAACATGGTAGCCATGGTGGTAGTACAGTGTTTGTCACGCTCTGGTCGAGGGACATGAAGATACAAGAACACGAGATTAAACGAACACGAATTTATTAACAAACACGTACTACAAACACTGGAAGATACAGGAAACTCAGGGAGGACATGGGGTGACGACAACATGGACAATACACCGGGCATAGACACTACAATACCGGACAAGGATGAAACAAACTAAGGGGTATAAATACAAGAGAGATAATGGGACAGATGATACACAGGGGTGAACACAGGTGAAACTAATAAACATTGAAAATGGTGGGAAAACAGAACAAAGGAATCACATGACAAGGGAAAAAGCACATGGAACACAACAACAGAACCTGACAGTACCCCTCCAGTCCTCGCGCCTTCAACACAACAGTAACAACAATATAAGGGAGGGTGGAAGGGAAAGGTGCTGGAGCAAGAAGACCCAGGACACAGCCAGAAGGACGGCCCTGGGCGGAGTCGAGGAAGGGAGGAACCATGGAGGAGGAGTGGCTGCCGACTCCAGGGGGCCGATCGAGGGAGATGCTGCTGATAGCGGTGGAGCCCAAGGAGGGGACGGAGAGCCGTAGGGCGAAGGTGACGCCTAGGTCCCTGAGGGCCGGGATGAAGCAGGCGGCTCACCCGAGCAAGGCGACAGTGGGGTTCCAGAAGCCCGCGGCGGAGCCAGAGCAACAGAGGACGAAGGCATAGCTGGAGGGAAGAAAGAGCACAACGCAGCCGGTAGGACGGTGCGACGAGGTGCAGCTAAAGGAGTGGAGTCCAGAGGTGTAGGAAGGGCGACGACTGACCAAGGCGGAGCCGGAGGGATGAGGGAGCCTGGCGGAGCTGGTGGGCAGACGGCCCACGACAGAGATGAGGAAGAAGTGAGCCAACAAGGAGCCCTAGGGTCGAAGGGCCGAGGTGGAGTCCGCAGCTCGGAGGCTGGAGGAGCTGACGCTGGGCGACACCCTCCAAAGGGTGACACTGGCAGGTAGCACCCAAAAGCGAGCTCTAGTACTGGAGCTTGAGGGTGAGCTGGGGGGCTGGCTGACTGCAGCAGTGCTGGAGCTGGCTGTCTGGCTGGCTGCAGTCCTGAGAGACCGTGGGAAGCTACTCAGGACTCTGGAGCTAGGGGTATCATGGGGAACTAAGATTAAAAAACTGTATGGAAACAGTTGACATGGAAGAATTTCATTGCTGTACTGAAACAGCGGAAGGGGCATGACTTTGTTCCAGAAGTCTGTTAGTAACTTTCCAGTGTCCAGCAGCTGCCCATCTGTAGAGGTGGGGGGGGATGGGGGGGGGGTGAGCAGAATTTGGGGCGGAAGATAGGGTCTGTGAAAACACGGGGCTGAGGAAAAGAAAACACTGGGGCAAAAAAGACTATAGAAAAGAAAAACGGGGGAAAACATGCCGTAACTTTTTGGTCCAGTATTCTGTCACGCTCGGGTTGAGGGACATGAAGGCACAGGAACATGGGATTAAACGAACACGAATTTATTAACAAACACTTACTACAAATACAGGCACTGGAAGAAACAGGACACTCTGGGAGAACATGGGGTGACAACAGCATGGACAAAACATCGGGCATAGACACTACAATACCAGAAAAGGATGAAACAAACTAAGGGGTAAAATACAAGAGGGATAATGGGACAGATGATACACAGGGGTGAACACAGGTGAAACTAATAAACATTGAAAACGGCGGGAAAACAGAACAAAGGAATAACATGACAAGGGAAAAAGCACATGGAACACAACAACAGAACGTGACAGTGTTAAATTATGTGTTCATTTATTTTAAAAGCATGTTAGCAATGTGTTACAACATGTTGTGTGCTAAATCATGTCAGACATATGCTAGAAACATATTAGCAGCGTGGTAAATCATGTTAGAACGCTGCTGAAAAAAACAGCATAGACCAGCATGATTAACATGCTGGTCTATACTGGTCAATGCTGGTTTAGCTGGTCTACCAGCTTGCCTTGCTGGTGATGCTGGTAGACCAGCTTGGTTTTGCTGGTAGACCAGCTTGGTCTTGCTGGTGATGCTGGTCATCCCAGCACCAGCATATGATGTTTTGGTGCTGGTATGCTGGTGACCAGCAATGCTGGTCTATGCTGGTCTATGCTGGTCTT
>CAIGQW010053658.1:1646058-1691125 GCA_903798125.1 Danio choprae | reverse complement strand
CACACACACACACACACACACACACACACACACACACACACACACTTGTATATAAGGTTTACCAGGACTTAAAGAGGGGAAAAATACATACAAAAACATAATTATATATGTTTTGGAAGCGTTTTCCCTACTTGTATTTTTCAATAAATGACAGAAAAGGTTGCCAGGTTGCATACAATTTCTTAAAGTGAATTCCTTATTTTTTCTGAATTTAGATACTGCATACACTCTTTAATCCAGCGGAGGAAAGTAGGGGGAAATGGGATTTTCTATTTAAGTTATATTAGCCTTCTGGCATGCATTGTGCAAAAAGCTGACAATTTAGAAATAAAGCTACTTAAGCGCATCTTTTCTGTTGTAAATCCAAATATAGCAATGAAAGGAGATGAGTCGGGTCTGTTGGCAAACCAATTATTTCAGAAAATGCATCAAAAATCAATTTCCAGAAGTTATACAAAACTCAGGCATGATTAAAACATATGTAAAAGGTTTGCTACATCTGTCACAAACAGAGGGTATAGGTCAGGCCCAGAGTTTAGATAATCTAACCTTCAACTAGACCTCTCACGATATCTATTTTTCTGTTGTACAATATATTGCACCAAAATATATTGCGATAAACAATATTATTGTCATTTTAGGGGCATTTTATGCCACTCATCATTATATAATGCCAGAATGACAATATAAATGGCATCATAATGCAAGTACACTCTTCCAAAGAACACGTCATATTTTATTTTTAAGAATATTTAATTTTATTATAGTCATTTTAACAATTTAATAAACAGGCATTGGAATCAGAATGTGAAAGCGCATATCCTAAATATTTAATAATAAATGTTAACAAAAAAAGTGCAAGGTAAAAAGTAACAGAGGCTGCGATATCTGCTACCAGATCTATTTTCAGTTGTCAGACACCCACATGAAAATATACTATAGTAATTTATAGGAAATACTATAGTGTTTTTTAACCATACTGACACTGACACCTCCAATTGAGATAGAGATGTTGTACAATCAGCTAAAATGTTGCTAGAATTGTTTTTTTATGTATGGGTGATATATACTGCATCACCAAAAATGACTGAGGTCATTTCCATGTGTTGTGCGGTAAGTCGATATATTGATTATTGTGACAGGCCTACCTACAACCAGTGGTTCTTGTGTACTACCTTAAATTGCCCAACCACATGTTTTTTAGTTTTTTTTTTTGACATTGACGATAAATAAATCTGCTTGATAATTTTCTGTCAGACTGAAAATACTGTGTAATGTATTTTATACTGTAAAAACCACTTATTATATTGCCTAACCAAAAACCTAACCTAAATGAAAAGAGCACATACCCATATAATTATACAATATTGTGACATCATTCGACATTCTTGTTGTTTGGTTGACAAGAAACATGTCTATATGTTGCTTATGGCTGGGCAAGAAAAAATATAGAGTTTTTGTTAAGCTAATTGTTTTATTAAATTTGGTAGATATAATATCAGTTCTCAAAACTTGTGAATGAACCTTTTTTCAATATTCTACATTCTATTTTGTAGATTTGGACTTGTCAGAGACATTTTGGACTTGGGAATTTTGCAGATTACAGTCGAGTCCATGTTACATGTAGCATAAAAAAGTCCAAACATCTGCATTGGACGGCAAAGACTACATCATTGAAGTCCCCATGAAAGAAAGGTAGGCTGTTGCTTATTGTAACCTTTAAATACCATCGGAAATCCAATAACATTTCAAAGGCTAGGCGATATGACTGTAAAATGTCATCAGAATAGCTTATTTATACATATATCGCAGCATGGATTAGAAAATCAAGAACTATTCCAATTCTAGAATTGCATATATGAGGTTAGGATTTAAATACATGTTCCAAAATTAAATGTTGATTTGCGTTTATTGATTCCTGTGAGGATTCGATAAGAATCAGAATTAACAAGTTTAAAAGTTCATAAGAATCAAAGTTACATTAGACATAAAATAACATTAGAGCACCCAACCCTTCTGAATCAATACCCAACAATAGTTAATTACCCTTGAAAAATGAAACCTAACAGCAACAATACCACAGTTTCCCTTTCATTTTGTGATGCCTGAAAGCTGTGTATGAAAAAGAGCTTCTTGTAACAATTGGTCTACCTCAAATATGTGACAGAACCTATTTTGGATGACCAATGTAAGTAAAAAAATAAATAAATAAACATGCAATCTTTCTGTCAAGTTGTCATAAAGTGTCCCAGACATGCTATCAGCTGTCTTCCACTACGACACCTTGTGGGATAAAAGAAGCTTACTTTTGCATTCAGATGCCAAGGATGGTGCCAAGATCTGACTGATTTCATGCAGTTTAAACCTTTAAAAATAAAAGTTCTAAAGGTTTTCACTACAATGCCAAAGATCAAGGGTGCCCAAACCTAGTAGGCCACTGTTCTGCAGAGATAAGCACATCTTCCCACCTGTACCGGCTAATTTAAACCTTCAGACTCACTAGAAACTTCTAGACAAGTGTGTTGAAGCTGCTTGAAGCTAAAATCAGCAGTATGTCGGCCCTCCAGGAGCAGAACTGGACACCCCTGATATAGCAGAAACTTGAAGCAGAAGTTGGTCCTTTGAAGATCCAAAAATGATTCTTCTATGGCATCATTGCAAAAAGTTGTTAACTACAAGGCTTTAATTACTTTTTTCTTTTAATGCAAGACACTATTGGATTAGAGTGCTGTCACTTTCACATTACAAAAACAGATGAAGCAAACTGATTTCACAGGCTGCAGACCACTTCTCTGTTTATAGCAAGTATTAAATTATAATTATAGTCCTATATATGAAGTACTGAAAACATGAATGTATGTTGAAAGCTCCTTGCCTATAGATGCACCAGCAAGGCTTGTAAAAACCATGATAACTTTTTTTTTTTTAAAGATTAACGCTGAAGACACAAACACTTTCCCAAAGAGTCTGCAGTAATGTAGTAAACACAAAAATGTGAAGGTTTAATAATGTTACCCTTCTGACATTTCGAATTTTCAGATGTAGAAAAGTAAACATCTTCTTGTGTTGAATAAATAAAGAAATGTTTTTAGGTATTCTTAGATGTATATATATATTTTTTTGCTTCTATTGTCCAAGAACAGCTCCGCATTTTAATGAGTTCATCTTTAGTCAGTTGAGAATATAGCTATTGTATATAAAAGAACTAGCCACTGGCCTGGTCTTTAAAAACATAAGGAAGAAGTTCTGCCAGAAGTTTTTGGAAAGATGAAAATGTTCCTCTGGTGCAAGAAAATAAATTGCATACATACAGTGCTTTGTTTTGAGGAAACAAAAGGTTATGCAAATTAGGAAAAGGAAAAATGTTTAGAGAAGAACATTTAAACAATCTTAAGAAACCTGTTTCACTTTTAGTGCAATTATTATTCATAGGGTTCTATGAAGAACTTTTGCTCTGCACAAATGGATCTGTAGGCTTTTAAAATATTGTTCACACTCTGAAAATAGCTTATTTCACTTTCAAGAACTATTCACTGAAAGGTTCTTTGGGAACCTTTTTTTTTTTTCTTTAAATGGCATTACTGTAAAAACTCCTTCATGTACTGTAAAATGACTGGATGGCCAACTGGGATTCTCAGTGTGTGGCCAATTGCTTCTTTTGTCTAAAGACGTGATGTGTCAGGTTGAGGAATGGCCATGTAAAAATGAACAATGAGACAAAAAAAGTCTCTGACATACATGTTTTCAAAGAAACAATGGATTATGCAACCGCTTAAGGCACAAGGAAAGTGTAGAGTGAAGTAAACCCCAGAGAATCTTCATGCATATCACCCACTATTGATACATGAACATGCAAACTTGAACTTCCGCCAGAGCACTGAATCTATCTGCACCCCCACACGCAAGCCTGCCATCAGCAGCTGCTGTTGCTTCTACAGTCTTGAACTTTTGTAGGCAATGCTTTATTGATTTTCCTGCAAACTAGCTTAAGGCTAGAGATCCCGAGATGCATAAAAACAAGCTCTTCTAAACGCTTAGTTCAGAAGAAGTGTCAAACTTATCGGCTTGATATCTGCTCGGGCCTGTTAAATTTAAGATCACATCCAAGAGTGGTTTTTGCATTTTGGAGTGCTAAAAGTGGACCATACCCAGCTATACAGCCAACTGTAGATGAATAGGATGCGCTGCCAAAATAAAGTGATTAACAAGTACCAAAAAAAAAAAAAAGAAAAAGAGAGATTATTTTAACACAACACTAGGGTGCTTTTAAGTTTTGCAGTCAAAACATCACACCCATCTGCCTCTAATGTCACTATAAAGAAGCACCAAGGCCTTTTAATTCTAGTCTAAAAATATCCCCCTCTGTAATGAAACCTTAATGAAAGGCAGTGATAAACTCTTGATGTTAAAATTCATGAATAATTCAAGTAGATAATACAAAATAAATGCAAATAAGCAGTCTTTTAAATAAAAAAAGACAAAATAGGTTTATCAACATGACAAACTCAAATCAAGCACTCACAAGTATCACTGTCCATAGGTTTTAAAAGCTTGTTCACATTTCTTGGTTCTCCAAGACAAAAAGCACACAAGACAAGCCTGACCTTTTTGTTATTGTCAACTTTCAAAAATCTGGACAAGGCAAGATCACACATATACAAGGCAAGCAGTTAATTACACACTCTAAACACACACTAATCCCGATACTCAACACTTTGGACCCCCATCCCGAAAGCTTTTGTGAAAGTGGTGCATTGCACAATACCCTTGATCCTGCGTCTGATGACCCCCATCCGGCACTTGAGCGAAACGGAAAACATATCCTCCTCTTACCGCCTCCTCTTCTCTTCAGCGGCTCATCGTTGGAACAAAAAAAAAAAGAGAGGGAGAGGGGGAAAAATAGCTCCAAAGCACTGTGGAAGTAGTCACATGGCACTCTTAGGAGCGGTCCGCTACTCCACAAAAGGCAGGGAGACGAAACAAGAAAAGGCAATTTCTCATTCTCTACCTCTCTACACGTTACATCCCCATCCTAGCTGAGGAAAGTTGTGGCGCTCTCAGGCAAGGCGGCATCTGTCAGAATGACAGAGCGAGTGAGGGAGTTGAAAAAAATAGCCGGGGAACAAACGAGTTGTTCGCACTCCTGCCAAAGAACACCTCGGCATCTGAGTGCTTCCTTGTCATGTCTTTGGATCGGTGCAAGAACGGTAATCAATATTTATAACTCATCATCTTTCCCGACATCACTTCACTTCATCCTTCTCCTCGATTCTTACATTTGCGCTACTTGCCCTTTTGTCTTTTTTTTTACTCTTGATCACTCTTTTTATCATTTTTTTCAGTCGCTCACTCTCACACACACACACACACACGCACGCACACGCACACGCACACGCACACGCACACACACACACACGCACTAAAATGCTTTTGAGAATTGAACAGAATTACTTTTCTCTTTTCCCATATTGGAATTCTGCTATAATTAATCACAGCAATGCCGAGTTGATCTCTCCATATAATACAGCAGTGGTTAAGGGATAATCGTAATACTCCATACAATGCATCAACTTTATAATAATATTCCTTATAAGTCAAGCAGTGCTGTGTTGATGTATGGGGTTAGGTGGAATGCAAATGCATTTTATGCTTGCTAAATGTAAGTGCATCATAAAAGTTGGCAATTTTTTGTTATCTAAAATAGTTTAGGAATCTCCCTTCATTAGGAAGGAGATGCATTTCAGTATACTAATGATTTCGACAATAAAATGCTACCTAGAGAGGCATGACTTCTAATCATGATTTAAGGGGTTCCCTTGGGCTCTGTGCTTGGTCCAATTAAATTCTGTAGCATGGAAGGTATGCTTTGGGATTTACATAGATTTCACACAGGACTTGTTTGAGAATCATGAAAGGTTCATGACACATTGAGATAAAACAACAATGAAACAAACAACACGACTGGTTGTAGCATGGAGTCACTTTTACTCAAACCAAAGGTGTTAATTGTCATACTGAAGCATGTTACTAAAGTTTCTCACCTTCAGCTCCCCTTCACCCTTCCATCAACCTAAACCACCTACACATAAAACACGCATTATAGCTCTTCATAATTAATGAAGATATGTAAATCATTGCCGCTTCCTAATAAAATATTAAGGAGCCGCCTATGGATCCCCATGTTTCCTTTAGATGTGTAATGCTAACTGGAAGCCCAGATACACATTTTCATATATTAAATGAAGTTAAAATTCAGACATATGCACAACAAAATGCAAAAATATATATTTAATATAGCAATTTATTGATTTTTGATCAAGTTCAAACATTTATTTTAGTTATTCAAATCATGTTCAAATGATTTATTTTAATAATTATCTTAAGAGAACCCACTTAAATTCACATTTAGATCAAGCACATCATTTGTATCCCGGACGAGCCCCCTAATTTATATTTTTGTGAAGCAAAACTTAATTTTTTTAACTAATTTCGAGAAGAGCACGTGATATGATTAATCGCGGCTGGTCTCTCATCCGTATTCGGTAATAATACAATCAGATTGATCCAAACCTACAATAAATAGGCTGATTTCACCCTACTGCCGTATCTTCGTTTTTTGAAGAATCCCCCCTTTGACCCAATCTCCTCCTTTTCCTTCTTTACTAGGGGGAGCTCTTGAGACCTACCTAATCTCAGACCCTCTTACATGCTAAAAGACCTGGCGGGAGCCCTGGGCTCAATTATCTCCGAGCTCAGGGTCGTCTCCCGGGACCAAGCACATATACACTATTTACAATGGTAATATACAAAGACTAAACTGACAACAGCAAGTGTTAAACCTTTGGAAATGACAAAGTTCATATTATGTACCATTAAATAGGAACACCTGATTAGCTTTATGTACATTTTGCCAATAAAAAAAAAAGTGCATATGGTTTATATTTGAAATTCTTACATAACCATGCAGTACTTCACAAATATATATAAGCAAACAAATTTTCTATTATCCTACCATAATTTCCCAAGACATCTTGATTCAATTTATGTAGAGATTATCCTTTCCCTAGACCTGAAAAAGTGACTCACATGGGATTTTAATAGGCCACATAAAATAAAACCATGTGGAGCAACAATTCACAGAAGCAAACCTAACTACAAATTTAAGGCTGATTAAAGCAAGCAATTCCTAAAACTGTCATTAAGTGGAACCAAATGAGGAAAATAATGAGTGTCATACGTCAGTTATGAAAGCAAAACATCTTTGAAGGATTCTGCCGTCAAAACGCCCACTTCTTTCATTCTTTTAAAAAAGCAATGGCCCTTTTATGTCACTTTATTAAAAACTAAATCCTTATATAACGCAGTCCTTCGGTTCCTAATTAGGTTTTTCCTCTGAGTGCATCACTTGACAAACATTAGAAATGAAACAAAAATAAATTAATCGTGTGTTTGAAATTCAAACTGTGGAAATTATTTTCCTAATTACTCCACAAATGGGGCATTTTAGAAGCTGTTATAGATTAATGATTGCATTTTGTTTTCACTGAAAGGCAATGCATCACATTTCCGTCACTAAGTTTTCTCTCCCCTACAACACACTTGTACGGTTTTAAATCCACTAAAAAGGATTCATGAATTTGACAAAACAAGTTCAAAGTTTATTTAAAAAAATACTCTCTTTTTTTTACCACTGCTTCACAGATTTCACCCTTTCCATTTTCCAGATTTCATCATTTTCAAGTAACCGGGTTGCTCCTAAAACTGAAAGAATGGTGTTTTTCCTTCTTGTTGCTCAAAGAATTGCAGAGGAAAAATACAGATGCATTTTGATCTCTGGGCTTGCTGTGTAATTTACTCGTAAACTCTGATTAAAATGCATGTTTGCCGCCCACCCTGAGAAAAAAAAAAAACAGACCAAAAACTAGGCCATTTCCAGAATAGCAGCATTCAGACCTATCCTGTGCTACATAATAAAGTTGCCAAATAAAAAATGATTCAGCCACTAATAAAGCATGTGTTTACACTGTATTTTACTCTATTTCTCTGCAAATTAAGGCCAATCAAGCACACATCACATTTCTATCTCACATTTTTCATCAAAATACAATGTGTACGTCAATGTTTTTGTATATGTTTTCGGAAATTATTTAAATTAGACAATCCATCATTTAAAAAGGTATTCAATGTTTAATGTGAAAGAGAAAATACTAAATGTTGCATGTCCTTTAAACATAGCGTGATGGTGATGCAAATAATAAATTCGAAGTTATTTTGTTTGTTTTCTAGATTGTATTAAATTCATTCGAAGTAATCAATGTGAAGCCTTAAAATGTAGCCTGCTGTGACCTTCAGAAATTCTAGTTGTTTTAAATCTTACTTTGTGCTACAATCATTGCTGTTCTCTCATTATGATCATTGGGATTTAGGGTGTTGTTGAATTACCTTAGCTATTTTATAGCCTTAACTAAAATTCCTTTACATTTTGAACAATGAAGATTATTTCTGAATGAATGAATGACTGACTGACTGACTGACTGACTGACTCACTGACTGACTGACTGAATGAATGACTGAATGAATACATAAATCAATCAATCAATAAATAAATAAAGTTTTATAATTTCGATTTTGATTTTCACTGTATATATTTATGCATAAATATACATATATACAATTTAGGGGCTCGTCCGGGATACGGATTATCTGATTGATCTAAATGATTTGGATTTAGCATGGCTTCACTTGATCTGTTCATGCTTAGATAGCTTAATAGCTAATTTGCAAATTGTTAGCAACTCTAAAATGCTTCATTTCAATCCTGCTTGGGTTAACAGGATTTATTTGCAAATCTGTCAGAAGCACAATTCTTTCAACTGAATAGAAAAGAGGACAACTGCTTATTGTAAGGTTTGTTTTCATAACACACTATCCAAATGTGAATAGCAGCAACATTTTGTAACATAAAAAGCATTAAAAACTATCTAGAGAAGTGAAAAAAGACGAAACAAACATGGGACTTGGGCTGTTTCTCAATGTGTTCCTAAGTGACCTTGTGTTTTTATATAACTTCATTATCAACAGCCAAAGTTCAATTCCAGTACTCAAGACCACAAGAACAGAGGACCCATGACAGAACTTAGATGCATTCTTGATATCGAGGATGAATGCAGATTTGAGCACAGCACACACTCAAAGTCCCAGAAGTCATTGCTACTGGTAAATTAAAGACTGAATTTTGGAGTTTCCTAAAATGAGACGGTAAAAGTACAGTTTATAACCATACTTTGTTTTAAAACACATGGTAATGTGTTTATTTGCTGTAATTCAGATTCAAATATGTTGAAGAAGATCAAGACAAAGAAACACTACATTCAACTAAAAACAGCAAACTAAGGCTACAAATCACTTGAGCTCAACAAAAACTGAACAATGTAAGAATAAAAAGCAATGTCTGGTCTGATGAGTATCGATCTCTGCTGTGTCATTCAGAAGGGAGAGTAAGAATTTGGCACAAACATCATAAAAGCATTGATCAATCCTGCTTTATATCAACAATTCAGACTGCTGGTGGTGTATCATTTAAACACCACACATTATTGTTTCTGACCATGTGCATCATTTATGACCACAGTAATCTTCTGACGCTTCTTCCAACAGGATCACAAATAATCTCAAACTGGTTCCATGAACATGACATTGAGTTCACAAAACTTAAATGACCTCCACAGTCACCTGATCTCAATCCAAAGCACCTTTAAACAGGAAATACACTGTATTTCTGTATAATGCTGTATAATGCATATATTTATCAATATTCGCAACAATGCTTTTTTATGTCTTTTTCTCACTCCTTACCTTTATAGTTGCTTGATATTATCCTTGATTCTCATGAGGTATTGTCTAGTATACTAAGCTCAAACTGTTGCACTGTACATAGCAAACAATAGGAACAGGCGTACAAAAAAAACAATAGTCCTGAAACAGATGCTGCATCATTTTGGCTAATGAGGATGACAGTTCAGCCCACATCTCTGCAGTAAAGACGCAGTGCTAGGAGGACTGAGAATATCGGCTAGCAAAGCAGACCTAATGGAGAAGCCCTGTAATTATATGGAGGAGCGGAAGGGAATGTCACCAGCAGCTCTCTGATATTAATCTTTGATTGGCTGAAACGAAAGTTGTGTGTGGAAGTTTAGCCAAACAGTTTACTGTATACAGTCACACTGTAAAAACAAATCTTATTTTACATTTGCATGTAGTCATTTAGCAGACACAAAAACTCTCTATTTTTTATAGAGAGAAGAGTATTCCTACAGGTGGTTTGTCAAGCCCACTCACCTGTGTGAAACACACTTCATAAATGCACAATGTTTTTTTTTTTAAATATATGGTGTGATTTTTAGAAAGTGTCTGGTCCAAATGTGCAAAACTGGTGCAAAGGTTGGGTAAAGTGTTAGAGAGATGAAAGAGTGTTTTCTATGTGAAGTTTAACTAACTAATTTTGAGAGGAGCACGTGATATGAGCGACTACAGCTGGTCCGTATCACTAATCATTAGCTAGCCTATCAGATCATTCCAAAACTACTATAAATATCCTGCCTAAACTTTATTCCCTAACTTCGTTTTTGGAACCAATTCTTATAGAACCACCTTATTAACCAAAGTATAGGTAAAAAACGAACTGGGGGCTCTTGAGAAATACCTGATCTTGTATCCCTCCTAATGCTCATTGACCAGGCGGGAAACTTGGGCTCATCTATCTCCGCCAAACCTGCTATCATAGTTGAGCATTATCTAAGTGTGAACTCTTGAAAGGTGGTTTGTCAAGCCCACTCACCTGTGTGTGGCACACTCAGATTTGCATAAACTTTTGAGGTTGTCGTGTGGTGTGGTGTGGTGGGGAGGAGAGAAGAAGAGGTCCTGGTTTTACATCCTTAATCCTGTTCAATACCTAAACTATTACCTTACTAACTACTAATAAGCAGCTAATTAGTTACTAGATTGAATTGTATATTAAAATAAAGTGTGACCAAAAAGTTAAGTGAAATCAAGAAAAACTGTTTGGTCACACTTTGTTTTGAGGTACAATTCTCACTATAAACAAACCATTAATTAAGATTATTAGCTAAATACATTACTAAATAGCTGCTTATTAATAGTATGGTAGTTGGGTTAAGGTATTGACGGATGTAGAATAAGATCATAGTTTATAAGTGCTAATAAACAGTAAATATCTTAATAATAGGCGAAAATTCACCAGTAGTTAATACACTGCCTGACAAAAGTTGTCGCCTGTCCAAGTTTTAGGAACAACAAATAATAACTTGACTTCCAGTTGATCAGTTGGTATCAGAAGTGGCTTATATGAAAGGTAAAGGCCTCTATATTAAGCTTATTTTACCTAAATAAAATATGATCATGCTTTTTGAATGATTAAATTAGGACAGTAAGTCTGACTTTGCTTAGACAAAAGTCTTGTCACTTAACAGAGATAATGTACAGTATAGAATATAAAGTCATGGTGCAGTGGAATTAATATTGTGTATGACTCCCATGAGCTTGGAGGACTGCATCCATACATCTCTGCAATGACTCAAATAACTTATTAATAAAGTCATCTGGAATGGCAAAGAAAGCATTCTTGCAGGACTCCCAGAGTTCATCAAGATTCCTTGGATTCATCTTCAATGTCTCCTCCGTCATCTTACCTTCATCTTGTGATGATTGGGATGCAGTTCAACAGATGATTCAGATGATTCACTGATGAAATCTGATGATTAAGTTATTTGTTGCTATTACAACTGGGATTGACGACAAGACTTTTGTCAGGTGTAATGTGAATAATTCCTTAATCTAAACTAAAAGTGCTACCAATTGTGTCTGTTAAATACATTGTTAAATTTTAATTCAGTTCAATTTTCCAGTAACTTAATACATGTGTTTCAAGTCTACAGGTATTCCACATTATCACCTTTGCCCATCAGTAAAATCAATCCTCTGATTCACATCCATGTTTTTCACTCATTTCTTCACACTCGTATCTTTCATTTCTCCGCAGATAAAGACCTCACACTCTGACGCAACTCCATGAAACAGCAATTAGCCGCCAGTCTGTTGCGTCTCTCCAACACGTTCTGGAAAAGCACAAATTATTGATATGCTCTGAACTGCAGCCATTAGCAGCTGGATGAGAAAAATCCTGAAGAACATAATTTAAAAAAAAAGGCTAAACCTCAACCTTCACCGACTCAACATCACGCTAACCGCCCATTGAGTCTGTGTTTGTTCACGAAGTCGGCAGGTTTATCAGATTCCCCAGATAAATACCGAACATCAGAGCAGAGATCAGTCATGTACAAGAGCTGGATTGCTCTTTTTTGATCCGAGCTTCTGGCTACTCGCTCCCTGCCGTCACGACAAAAGAGACTTGTGGGATTGTGAGCTCAAAAAGACAAACAGAGACCTGGAGCCTGGAGGAAGATCCCAGTGTTGCGCTTCTTTTAAAAGTGATCCTTTTACTAGTGTATTCAAAAGATAGAGAAGAAAAACACATTAAAGAAAGAATGGGCAATGAAGCCGCCGTCTGTCTGTCCAACTCAGCGGCGGTGCACTGCAATATTCATGACAGGAATGATTACGAAAAACTGCTGGAGAGAATAAAATAGAGGCACACTTCTGAATTGTGCAACAAAGCTACGTCACTGAGGACTTTGAAGTGTCAAAATGTGTTTTATAAAAACAACACTTTGAGTGGTGAATCACTAGGAGTTTGACGAGCAGAAGTTGCATCTTCATCTTCTTAGGCGCATTTTAGAGGCTGACGGGTGTATTGTGAAAGTGCAGATATCAAATCGAGGGAAAGTTCATTCATGTGAATGGATAAAAGTGTCACTTAAACTATAGTCAAGCTGAAAGTAGTTTGCTTTAGTGCAAGACGAAGGTGAAAAGACAAGATCTTCAGCAACACATTTATTTTCGCACAAACGAGAGGATAGTAAACTGACAATCCAATTTAAGAAGATAATATTAAGTTTATACATTTTACAATGAACACAACAAGTAAAGTCACAAATTAATACTGTATTCATATGTCTTTTTTGAACAGACAATATAATAATTGCTGTTTTATCAATGCACAAGCTTACAGTACACTGAGTGTCATTTACTTTGCATAAAACAAACGAAAACCCATCTTAAAGGGATAGTTCACTCAAAAATGAAAATCGCACTTCACTTGTTTAAAACTTTTTGAGATCTGTCATGTGATGGGACTCTGGAGAAAGGAGTGCAGATTTTATGCAGGGTTTATTTAACATAGAATGGTCAGGCAAGCAATGGTCAACACAGGAACAAACAGATGTATACGGGCAACCCAGAATCGTGGTCAGTAAACAGGTGGATGGTCAAAAGGCAGACAGCAGACAGGAATGAACAATAAAACAAAGCAAGGGTCTAACACGGCAAGGCAAGGAAAACGCATCTTAATGTCATAGATAACAAAACTCAGCGTGTGTGCGTGCGTGTGTGCGCACTGTTTAAATAGTCCTTGCAATAAGTCCGTAACGATCCCCCGGCTGTGTGTGTGTGTGTGTGTGTGTGTGTGTGTAATCAATGGAACTCGGAACAGGTGTGTGTGAGCGGTGCATGACTGGATATGTAGTCCATAATGTGGCAGATTTGTAGTTCTCCAACAAACTACATGTTTACCAGTGATCTGCAAGGATAGATCGCTGGTGATTGTGACAAGATCTGTTCCTCTGCTGAATCTTTCTGAAAATCTTTTTTTTTTGTATTCAGCTCAAGAAACTCACGAGGGGGAATAAATGATGAGTAATTTTCTTTTTTGGGGGGTTGGGGCTTGGGGGTGAATTATAACTTTAAGAGGAAAATGGTTCATTTGTGCATCTCTGAGCAACTCTGAAGATTTTCTTTCTAAATTAATCTGTTTTTGAACAAATCATTTGATACAATTGTCCACTGATGATGACAGCCACTTGCAGTCAGCTGTTTTGAACGAAACATCTGAATAAATGATTCAGTGAATCCCTTAACAAGGCAGGAACTTTAAGTAGTTTGTGTCTGTATCAAATAAAATACACAAAAGGAATTTAATATACAAAAAAAGCTTATTGTATTAACATATAACATACAACATATCTTAACCTGTAGTTCTTAAAATATACAAAAGATTAGATCAATCTAAGCATGAATATATTTAAAATTATCAAAAACTTACTGGCAAATAAGTAAAATTGTGTGGTTTGAAGGATAGTGGAGCGGTATAAAAATGTAATATGACAATTCATTTGCATTTTGAACCTGCTAGTGTCATGATCATCGATCACATCATTGAGTTTTGAACTACAAAACCCTGCATGTCGTTACACACACCAGTCACCATTCTCCACTGATCACACATGTACAGTTGACTTTCGTTATTATTGATTATCCAGACTATATATATATACACCCTACACACATCAGTCTGGAGTGAGTCTTTGTTGTTTCCAGCCACGTATATTTCCTGTCACTGTGTTTTTTTTTGCCTTAGTCTAAGTTTATAGTTTGTTTTTTAAATGCTTCAAAACATATGACAAATTGATAAAAATAATCCCTGTTTTTAAAAGGGGTGTTACTCATTTATACTGAGCACTGTACATATATACAGAGTCAAAATTCAAACCAATAAACCTGGCACAATTCCAACACTGCCCACACCTCAACAAACCACCCACAGCCAACTAATATACAGGTAAACATTGCATAACAACCTGATTTTAATTCGATTCAAAATGTGAATAATTTTCCAAGCCACTGTATAGTTCACTAGTGTAACGTAACTCAAAGTCACAAACAATTCATAAAACGTTATTAAAGTCAAAGCACCACGAGACACAAAGCGTTTTACTGAACTGTTTAATATCGCTTCAGAGGCTTTATTTCTTGAGGCAGTGAACTCTATATTTAAAGCGTGGTCTTTTCATATTGCAGTGAAGGAGACAAAATATAAGGTCACAGAGCGCCAACGAGAACTGAAAGCGTCCTTTTCAAGGTCTCAACCCTCAAAACCAAAAGAAATCAGTTGTGATTAAAAGCAACATGCCAAATGAAAAAGGACATTGGATTTCCAGGCTTCTCAAGTTGGCTTTTCATCGCGCCCTCGCAGCTTTGTGCCATTTCATAGAGGAAAGAGAGACGAGATGACAGGAGACTTCTTTTTTCACTAGCAGGATCCTGTAATCCTGTCGTCTCGCACTTATCGCTCAGAGAACAAGCTGGAGTGGAGGAACCAAAGCCTCTGTGTTCCTCCAACAAACTTTTAAAAAAGAAGCACGAGTGCAGATTTGCAGATTAGTCACGACATGGGGCTTTCAAATCTAACTTTGTCTCTTATTTCTGTCAGAAATTAGACAAGTAAGATGTTAAGAAAGTGTGATTTTGAAGTTGTAATGTTTTCAAGCTACAAATAAGCGGGTGTGATTAGAAGGTTCAGATTGCACGTCATCAGCTGCTAAATTAAAATCTTCCCCTTTTCAAACGAATAACATTTATTTTAGGTTTCAGACATTCAAATATGCATAACTACTAGTAAAACATAACATTTAAAGTTTGTAAAAAATACACACTGATCTCTATGGAGATGGCAATAGCATTTAGTTTTACAAATATAACTGGACAATGTGCTTTATTCACCTAAGATACGCACAGTTTAAACAGCCACTTACTTTCATGTATTTCGGAGGAAAAGAATGAATAAACGGGCAGTGCGGTGGCTCAGTGGGTAGCGATGTCGCCTCACAGCAAGAAGGTTGCTAGTTTGAGCCTCGGCTGGGTCAGCTGGAATTTCTGTGTGGAGTTTGCATGTTCTCCCCGTGTTCGCGTGGGGTTCCTCCGGGTGCTCCGGTTTCCCCCACAAGTCCAAAGACATGTGCTATAGGTGAATTGGGTAAGCTAAATTGTCCGTAGTGTATGTTTGTGAATGAGAGTGTATAGGTGTTTCCCAGTGATGGGTTGCAGCTGGAAGGACATCCGCTGTGTAAAACATATGCTGGATAAGCTGGCGGTTCATTCCGCTGTGGCGACCCCTAATTAATAAAGGGACTAAACCGAAAGTAAAATAAAAATAAACATAAAAATAATTATGTTTATTCATAAGGATGAATAAACATGTTGTAAATCCAGCAGTTCCAATCTCTAGCGTAGACTAAACACGGTGGCGCCTATCACCTGTCATATATCAAATATTATGATCATTATTAAACTGTTTAAAAGATTAAATAAATGTTCTTACACTTATTTGAGAATCAAATAAGAATAGCAGGTATAAATTGTGTTGTCAATGACGTTTAGGAAAAGGGAAAAAGAAACAAAACACCACATATAAATAAGTAATTGGGGCTGCTGTGTGTGATAAACTTGACACGTCCTCATGGTAACTTTAAAGTGATGCGTTTTAAAGAGTAACTTTAAAAAACTCATGCAGGGGGGTCAGCATGAGTATTTAGAACTTGCGTGTGAAAGGGTTAAAAAAAAAAAAACTACAGTTGACCAACGTGCTGTACAATGTTCTAAAGGCTCGTACACACCGGGACGCTTTTCGCTCACGTTTATCGTCAGAGCTTTTCTGCATTCAAACTCATTTTCATCAGCGTTGAGCAGAATGCATGTGCTAAATTATCCCCTGACGATAGATGGCGCTTGATGAACTTGCAAGTCATGAAAGAAAAGTGAAATGAAACTCACCATCAAATCCTATTTGCTGCTCCACACTCCTACTGACAATGTTTTACACCTGGCATTTTGCGCATCGGTGTGCACAATCACATTAGCACCCTTTGTTTAGTCACAAGACTTTAAACATTGACGAAAAATGTGAGCAAAAAGTGTCCCGGTGTGAACGGGCCTTATGAGACTTAATATAAACAAAAACAAAAAAAAAAAACAAATATAAACCATGCAAACAACATACAACAATGACAAGTGAGGTGAGCCTTGTCAAGTATGGTTTTACCCATACTCAAAATTGGTCCTCTGCATTTAGCCCATGCAAGTGCACACACACATTTTAACTGAGGAATGAGCGCACACAACAACACACGGTGAGCATGTGAGCAAATAAGGGTTAGTTGCTTTTTTCAGAGGCACTTGCGCTTGCAGTGTTTAAAATGGAGAGTGTTGTTCAATCACTCAAAAAATACTACAAAAAATATATATACTATGGAAGTCAATGATTACAGGTTTTCAGCATTCTTTAAAATATCTGCTTATGCGATATATATATATATATATATATATATATATATATATATATAGAGAGAGAGAGAGAGAGAGAGAGAGAGAGAGAGAGAGAGAGAGAGAGAGAGAAAATATTGTTCATTGTTTGTCAGTAAATACATAAGGGTGCTGTTTACTGTACTTATTTGAATAAATCGTTCGAACAAATAATTCAATTAATCACAACACAGTTCAATTTTTTTTAGGAATTCAGTGATTTAAAGACTATTACACTTTTTTACTACACTAAACATGATGTTGACACAATATGTTCATATTCAATCCATATAGATGAAACTAACAGACGTCAATCCATTCCATTAATGATCAGTCACAATTTCTTTAACAGGGAGCATAAAAATGGCAGGGGCAAAGAATAATAATCATGCAAATTATGAATATTCATACATAATTCATTTAAATATGATGAACATTCCATTATCGCACTTCGGCTGCTTTTATCAGGCATTATGCTCCATAAAATGAAGAATTCAAGGCCACAAATATACAAATTAGTTGTTCAAATGAGTGAATCAAGGCTACAGAGAAAAGGATAGTGAGAATAGAGTGTACTCTGACCTAATTTCACTTGACGCACGCTGGATATGACTGGTTAGGATTGGATTAAGTCAAGTACTTGAAAAAGAAGCTCTGTTCACGGTTGGTAAGAGATGAGACATTCTTGACATTTTTATTTAACATTTTTGCTGGATTTTAGCAACAATTCTCGCCATAAGATCTCACTAATATCTCAAATTGTACTCAAATTTGTAGCATGTTTCCAACATTAGATTTAACATACTGCTAACATAATATTAGCATGTTTTTGCTATGATTTAACACACTGTTAACATGAATTAAGATGACATTAGCATGCTTCACCATGAGCACACTGCTAGCAAGGGTTAAGGTACCATTAGGATGTTTTACCAAGTTTTAGCACATTGCTACCATCAGATAGCATTTTAATGCTATGCTTCTAGCATGACTTAGCACACTATTAGCTAGTTTTAGCACACTGTCAACATGTTTTCAGCATCATTTATCACACTGCTTACATGATTTAACAAATTGATAGCATGTTTCTAATTCATGTTTTAGTACACTGCTAACATCATTTAACACAATATTGGCATTTTTATGTCATGCACACTCATAGCATGTTAGCACATTGCTAGCATGTTTCAACCCCCATGATTGATGTAACCCAATGCTAGCATGATTATAACATGATTTAACATTTCTAACATTATATTATACCACATTGATTTTGTGTTTAAGTACATGGGAAGCAAGAATTAGCACACTAATGACATGTGTTAGAACGCTGCTAGCATGTTTCTAACATGATATACCACAGTTTCTAAGTATTAGCATAGACTGCTACCATGATTTACCATGCTAATGTGTAACGTTTTAACAGTCTGCTAACGTGTTTCTAACATGATAGGCACACTAGTAAAATGTTTTAAAACATTATTAGGATGCTACAACTATGATTTAACATACTTGTATTAGTACATTAAAAACTGGTTAACATAACAAGTAGATTAAACTACAAATAAGCCAAGTCTATACTTAATGCAGATTTATGATGTCATGAATTTCTGTCCAATGAGGGTCTACAGAATTATGTGAGTCCGTTTTAGAAAAATCATAAGTCAGATTAATTAGAGAGAAAAAAAATGAACGCAGAGTTTAAATATTTGAGTCAAGTTGAAAGACTCTTGAAAGCTCTAGGAGGAGTTTAGTCAGAAATTTAGTCTCAACAGAAAAAGAAGTAATAAGATTTCAGTAGGTCAACCATCTCTGAGTCTCCTGAGGTCTAAAAGAGAAACCCCTGAGCAATAAAGACACATCACCACCTGTGACATCCATCACATCTAATATAATATTATAATACGGCACAGCTAGATAAAACAGGATTACTTATTTCCTGCAGCTCCACATCGCAGCCAGCATTCATCATTCTAAATTCACTGCGAAATCAAATCTGTTCGGATTCCTTCCCAAAAAATCTCTGACGCCTTCGCCATTCCCATGATGCATCAGAAAGCTAACGTTTTTTTCTCTCTCTTTCTTTTGCAGAATGTTGATGTTTTGTGGATGACATGTATCATGTATCTGAAGAGATGAGGATGGAGGTGATAGGAGGGAGAAAAGCTGCATTAACTTTTGGTTGTGTATTTCATGGTTAAAAAAATGTTAGCATCGTGATTAAACATGCCAGCATGTGTTAGTCCATGCTAGTGGTGCGGTAATCATGCTAGAAACATGCTAGCAGTGTGTTTAAACATTTTGGCTGTGTGATAAATCAAGTTAGAAACATGCTAGCAGTGTGTTAAAACATATTGGGGAGTGTGTTAAATCATGCTAGAAACAAGCTAGCAATGCGTTAAAACATTTTGGCAGTGTGATAAATCATGCCAAAATGTTAGCAGTGTGTTAAATCAGGAACATGCTAGTAGTGTGTTAAAACTTTTTTTGAAGTGTGATAAATTATGCTAGAAGCATGCAAGAAATGTGTTAGCATGTAAAACATGTTAGCAGCATACCTAATTGTATTTAAAACATGCAAGCGGTATTTTAAAACATTTTACCAGTGTGACTAATTGTGCAAAAAATGTTAGCAGTGTGATAAAACATGTTGCCAGTATGGCATGCTAGCAATGCACTATAAAATGTTGTCAGTATGATAATTATTGCTACAAACATGCTAGCATTGTGCTAAAATGCGTATTTTCAGGTTACATTGTGGGTTTAATTACATTACCCGATCGGTCAAAGGTTTTAGAACAGGTAAATGTCTTATTAGTCTTATTTGAGGAAACAAAACGTCTTCTCAAGTCTGCATTATTTGACCTAAAGCAAAAAAAATGTGACATGTTGGTACTATTTAAAATAAAATGCTAATTTATTCCTGTGATTTCAAAGCTGAATTTTTAGCATAATTCACATGATTTCTGTTTTAGATACTCGCTAATCTTCATTCAAGAAATCTGAAAATGTTGTACTCATAACATAATAATAAGAACAACAACAACAACAATAAATGTTTTTTTGAGCAGCAAATCCAAATATTCGACTGATTTCTGAAGGATCATGTGAATGTGTAATATAATGGTTTTGCTCTGTTATGCTCATCTGCTAGCAGGACATGCGGTCACAATGACACAAACTTGAAGACTTCAGAGGTCAAAAGGCAGCAGTGGATTGGTGTTTTATTAGCCCTTTGCCATCCCTGGAGACTCGGTTTCATATGACTTTCTCTGCTGGCTGAATTCAATGGATCATTGACCTGAAGAACCAGTCAAACCTACAACTGAGACCTTGAATAAGAGGGAGCACAAATCCTGCTCGGTACAAGAAATCATACCATTGGCCTTCTGAAGATAAAAGAAATATTTAAAATTAATCTTTTAAAGATGATAATAATTATGTTTTTTATTGATGTAAAATATATGAAAAATACTATAATGTTACTTGAATGTTTTTTCATTCATTTATTTTATTTTCGGCTTAGTCCCTTTATTAATCAGGGGTCGACAAAGCGGAATGAACCACCAACTTATCCAGCATATTTTATGTAGCGGAAGTCCTTCCAGCTGCAACCCATCACTGGGAATAACCCATACACTCTCATTCACACACATACACTACGGACAATTCACCTATAGCGCATGTCTCCACACAGAAATGCCAACTGACCCAGCCGAGGCTCGAACCAGCAACCTTCTTGCTGTGAGGCGACAGCGCAACCCACTGCATCACCACGCCACCCTTTGAATGTGTTTTTTTTGTTGTTAAAATAAATAACTTAATGTTTTAAAATAAAATAAAATGATTTTAATTTACACATAAACAATAAACTTATCAATAATTAAACAAATACTTTTCACTTATAGGCCTATATAATTGTGTAATTTGTCTATTATTAAGCTAGCTGGAATGAAGTGTAAAGCATTTTAATCTTCCACTTTTCCTTACACGAATTATTAAATTACACCATAATGAGATTTAAAACGGTGGAGACCGCAAATGAAAATGATGGCAAAGCTCCTCGAGGGTCAAGTGCAAAGAGAAAAGCCTGATAACGTTACTTTATTACTTTATGATAACAGAACGGTTCATTACAAATTCATTATGGATTTTTTTTAAGCTACAACTGACATTAAAATGACCTGAATCAATATAAAGATTACATCAATAACTTGATATGCAGAAGAACTTGTCCTTTCAGTTTTATTGATTAGCAGGTAAGACACTGCAGGTTAATAGGGTAAACAAAGTAACTATCCAGTTGATTGATTACATGAAGAATTGCAAACGTCCAAAATGTTATGTTTACATATGCAAGAGGTGTTAATTGAGTAAATATTTGCAAAGACTATATAGCACAAAAATCTGAACACTGAATTCAGGTTCAGAATGGTTCATTCATTTTTTTAGCACATTAGGTTTTTACAGAGGGGATTTTGAGTAATCGAAAGAAAGTCTATATATTTGTACATTTATTTGTAAAATAAAATGGTTTATATAATCAGGGGGATTATGTATGAACATAACCCTCTGCCTTAAGCAGAACCTAATCCATAAGAGTTCAGAATAAAGATATGAATAAAACTGAGAGGTTTGATGTAAATGTTGTTAAAGAAAGATGTAGAATTCAGTGAAGGTGATAAAAACTGTGCTTAATGGAAAAGAAGCTTTTAAAATATATTCTCCAAACAGATACTAACTTATAAAGTGAAACGAAAGAGACACTTAAGGAACTGTTTTAGTTAAACAGTTGCGTTTTACCCTTTTTGAAACCATTGACCATCTCAGAGTCTGGTGGGAGCACTTTTAGCTTCGCTTAGCATAGATAATAGAATTGGATTAGACCATTAACATCTCACTCAAAAAATGTAAAAAGAATTAAGATAATTTTGCTATTTAATGCTTGACTTTACTGTAGTTACATCATTTACAAGACAGATTGAAATTGAAAGGTTGCTATTTTCTAGGCCGATATGTCTAGGAACTACCCAGCAGGCACACAGCATCATAAGATGTATTAATATTAGGTTCGATTTCTTAAACCAACATCATATTGACATCAAATGCTGATATTTATTTGTCAAGTATGGCAACCAAAATCCAACGTCTGATAGGCGTCATATTGGTATCACCCACACAACGTCAAGCTGTAACATCATTAGACGTTGATATATGGTTGTTTTTAGGTTGCGTTGGAAAGTGACCAAAATCCAACATCTATACGACGTTGGACACTGACGTCATTCTGATGTTGGGTTCTGACGTCAACCCCATTTTCATCTCCACCCAAAATGCAACGTCCCACGATGATGGAGTACAACGTTAAACTGACAATCTTGGCATCCTGTGCCTGCTGGGAATTCTCTCATTCTGGCGTAATAATCAAGGAACTTTGCTGCTGTATCAGGTGCAATGATATTACACAGTGCCTTAAAATAGTCCCTCTCTAGGTAACAGTTCTGTGAAATACCATTGCGCCTCCTGCAGCCATGATACAGCAGCAAAGTTCCTTGATTATTGTGCCAGAATGAGAGTATAGTTCCTAAACATACTGTATCAGCCTAAAACATTTTACTTTTGATTTTGTGTTGATCTTAGTACATGATGTAACTACACAAGGTTCAATCTTTACATAGGAAAATTACTAAAAATCTTTTTAAAACTTTTGAATGAGATGCTAATGGTCTAATCCGATTCAATGATCTATGCTAAGCTAAGCTACAAGTGCTCCAAACAGACCCAGAGATCCACTGAATGGATTCAAAAATGGTAAAACTCAACTGTTTAACTCTAGGTGACTTTTAAGATGAGCCTATTTCCCAAATAAAATGAGTATTTCTTTTAAGTGTATTTCAGATGTTTTCTTTCTGCAGTGTCTCACCTTGATATTATCTAAAGTAGTGTTTATGGGAAACTGACTACACCATTGAAAACAGCAGTTATAAATGAATTTGTGAATTGAAAACATTTTAAACCCAGCCGTGTATAACGTCCGATTGGTCAGTAGCATTTTATGGCAGAGCTGAGGGGATCTGATTTAGGGGAACTGATTTCATTAGCATCCAAAAACGTGAATCCAAAACCCATTGAAAGCATTTTTTGTGAGCCCATCCACCCCTTCCAGCTTTTCTTTTGTAAGGTTAAAGAAGATTCCCCAGGTGTGTTTTCAGAAAAGACAGGATATATTTAGCAGATCGGAGCCGATCGCTCTCTCATTCTTGTCACATCAACTTCATCCAAGTTCCCAAGTCACTTCGACTGCCATACTTAGACCTCGCTTTGCTGTAACACAATCTATTTTAACACTGTCTGGAAGCTTTTAAAACATGGTGTCGTGACATCGCAACCTTAGCGAAAGAAATGCCAACAATATCGAATGAAAGCAGATTAGCCTGGAAGCTTGCACTCTGAAAAGCCTTCCAGGTTTGATCTTTAATTCCCAAGGGAATAATTCAGTGCTATTTCAGGATAGTGAGTGTGTGTCTCTGGAACAATATAACAGTGATGCCTAATAATACAGTTTTGCTGGTAATTACAGAGCGCTTCGGGGTGCAAGACAGCCTCCCCTGTGTGTAAACGTGAGACGCTTCATTAAAGACGCAGGATACATCAGAGAGGATATTCCGCTAGCTTTTAAATAATATATCACATGTAAAGTGATGTAGTGTTCCTGGAGTGAGTGGGAGATGAAATGGTTAGAAACTAGCATGTGTGGTGGTGTTATGCGTGTAGTGCAGATGAACAACAGTGACTGAATTATTTTGAACATTTATGAATGGTAGGATTGAGTTGGAATGTGTTAAAAACAGCTTTATAATGGTAGATAAACTTCCCACCAGGCACAGGACGTCAACATGACGTCAGATTGACGTTGTATCCCAACGTCGTGGGGATGTTGCATTTTGTTTTGAAATAAAAATTGGGTTGACATCAGAACCCAACGTCAGGCTGACGCCAATGTCCAACGTCCAACCTAAAATCAACCAAATATCAACATCTAATGATGTTACAGCTTGATGTTGTGTGGACGTTACCACTATGATGTCTGATATCTATCTAATGACCTATTAATGTCTTATGACGTTGTGTGCTTGCTGGGTTATTGCAGATTGAGATGTAAATAAATTTTATTGCGAATGGTTTGATGATGTCTGATATCTATCAGATGTTGGATTTTGGTTGCCATACCTGACAAATAAAATGTCAGTATTTGAGTTTAATATGACCTTGGTTTAAGTTGTTGGCTTGAAGTTTTTGGTCACTTTCCAACACAACCTATAATCAACCAAATATCAACATAATTTGATGATTGTTATTGGACATTAAAATAATGTTGTCCTTAGATGCTGGCTAGGCAATGAATTTTGATTACCTGACGTCACGACTTAAATCTAACATACTATTAATGTCTTATGACGTTGTGTGCTTGCTGGGTTATTGCAGATTGAGATGTAAATAAATTTTTATTGCAAATGGTTTGATGGAATTGCAACACAATTAGTTGAATTGGTTAAATTAGTGGCTAATTGGTATAAATTTGTACAATCTGCAATGAATGCTCCAGTGATGATTTTGTCTAGACGTGCCTTTTTTCTAAAGAAAAAAATCATACATTTTTGCATGATTGAGATCACATGAATTTATACGAATTAATTTGCAAAAACAAGATCAGGTTGTTTAGCTAATGTTGTGCTATGTAAACAATTTTATTTAGCAGATGAGTATTATAAGAATATTTTTCTTAATTGATCATGACAGCAGTTTTTTTTTTGTCAATTAAATAATAAAATAGTGTTTAATAGCATAATAATTGATCTACACTTTCAGTGTAGATGAAGTGATTATGAAAAAACCTAGTAAAGTGCGCCAAATTGTGTCAAAGGATATTTACAATGACAAATGTTCA
Source organism: Danio choprae (assembly GCA_903798125.1). NCBI lineage: Eukaryota > Metazoa > Chordata > Actinopteri > Cypriniformes > Danionidae > Danio > Danio choprae. The sequence goes on along the minus strand of CAIGQW010053658.1, from coordinate 1,665,906 downwards.
TTGTGAGATTTTTGTTTTTGGCAGATGGGTTAAATGGAAATGTAACTTCATTCTGTGACTGTAGGTGGCGCTTACCGAAAAGCAAAATTACAGCCATTATTCCTTCTGTTTTGTATACACAATGGTATTTATTATTTAAGTGACTACAATGCATTGACAACTAGAGATGCATCCATGCTTTAATCTACATTATCCACAAGCTGATGATCAAAATCAATATGTTAGAAATTTTATGAAATTATTTCAATTCATTCATTCATTCATTCATTTTCTTTTCGGCTTAGTCCCTTTATTAATCTGGGGTCGCCACAGCGGAATGAACCGCCAACTTATCCAGCATATGTTTTACGCAGCGGATGCCCTTCCAGCTGCAACCCATCTCTGGGAAACATCCATACACACCCATTCACACTCATGCACTACGGACAATTTAGCTTACCCAATTCACCTATACTGCATGTCTTTGGACTTGTGGGGGAAACCGGAGCACCCGGAGGAAACCCACGCCAACACGGGGAGAACATGCAAACTCCACACAGAAACGCCAACTGACCCAGCCGAGGCTCGAACCAGCGATCAGCGACCTTCTTGCTGTGAGGCGAACGTGCTACCCACTGCGCCACTGTGAGGCCCCATTATTTCAATAGTATTTTTATTTATTTATTTTAATAGTAGTCAAAAACGAATTGTAATGAATATTGGGCAAATACAATACAGGTATCTTAAAAAATTAATACATTTTCTATTGAATGTTCCTCAAATTTTGTTCACAAAAAATTACTGAAATTAATTAATCACCCGAAAATGACATTTTCATCATCATTAACTCATACTCAGGACATTTTGAACCTGTGCAACTTATTCATCTTAGGAGCATAAGATATTTTAGAGAACGTTTTGCCTGTTTTGTCCATAAGTTAAAAGTCAACAATAATTCAACCCTATATGACTTAAATTGTATAATCAAAAAATCGAATTATCCCCACTATGTTTTTTGTGCTTTACAGAAGATAGAAACTCCTGCAAACCTATCCCTTTTACCAAATACTAAAAACTTGAGAGTTGAGACTCTTTTAGAAATGATTCCTGCAATCCTCAAGAGACGAAAGAATTTTAAAAAATGATGACAAATTGACTTCTTTAAATCGATTTGGACACAAAACCAATCATAAAAACCTCTTCAGACTTCCTGGAGATAATAATGCACCGGTTAATGCTCTCGTTAAAACACCCATTACTCATGCTAGTCATAACTCTAAGAAGAGTAATGGTCTTTACTCAATTAATACTGGTGAAGCTCCACTGATCTCTGCAGACCTTTCCCAATCACAACCGGTGAATGAACGATGACAAGTCGAGACGATAAATAAAGTCAAGAATCATGATTGCACCTCACGGAAACCTCCATTTCATCAAATATTCAAAACGTTAATACAAAATCAATTGGGTCGGAAACAACACAAGGAATGAGAAACCGCGTCCTCCACATTAAGTTCAAGAGTTTCGCCATTAATTCAATCCCTCTCCCCCTCAGAGGAAACATGATGGTAATAATTGAAGCAAGACTGACGGAATAAAAAAAGAGAGAGCGTTTTTTTTTTTCTTCTCCACAGAACACCACAGGTCAAAGTTAATATCAATCCCACAAAGCAGTAATGAAAAAAGGATTAGAGTGGGAGGAGGGGGAGACGGAGAGAGAGACAGAGCGAGAGAGAGAAAGTTTGCCAGGGGTGGTCTTGTCTTACCGCTGATGCAAAGGCTGAGAGAGCACAGACTCTCCTCGCAGGTCTCCGGGCTCTCGGGCTCCCAGTGAGACCCTCGTTCCCTTTTCCTGGGAGACATCTGTCTTACGATGTTTAAAACCCGGTTCACTCTATCCATCCTTCCCTTTGCTTCGCCTGACCGAATGTCCCACGATTCCACTCCAACGTGTCACATTAGACACGGAGACTCTTCTGAACGAGGAGACGCTCTGGCTGCTGGGATGCTACAGTTTTCGTTTGTTTTTTTTTTTTTTTTTTTTTTTGCAACAAGCCAAGAAACGGGAACAGAGGGGGGGAAATAAATAGAAATATATCCCAGTTTGCCTCTCTCTTTCTCTCTCACTGTGAAGCTTTATCCCACTGCTTCCACAGCACAAGTAGCAGTGAGTTGATCTTTTTTTTACCTCCCTCCCTCTATCCAGCTTGCTCTATCCAACTCGCTCACTCTTGCTTTCATCTTTTTTTCACGAGGGTCCTCTCTAATCAGCTAATAATACCTCATTAGATTTGGGAGGAAGGGGAGGGGGGTTAACCTTAGTATGGAGGGCGGACCAACTGTGAAGTGGCCACACAGAAAGGTAGATCTACCTTGACGCTGTAAAGACATCTTATTGGTGTTTTGTAGCATTAGGTCTTTTAGCTTTGATGCTACAAATATATACTAACATAGAGGTACAATTTTGGCTTATATAGAATATACTGTAGGTCTTTTGAGTCTACTAAAAATATACGTAGGGGCGTAGCAAAATTTTTGACCACTTAGAGTTTTGTAACTTTTATTCTTGGTCTGTTACCTGTGAGGCTACCAATATATGCTACAATACTACTTAAAGTTAAACTTTTATAAGATGTAAATCTCTCCATATTTCTTTCTTGAAACACTGACTAAAAAAATTGATGATGTCATCTTGCAATTTGGCGAGTAACCAAATATACCATATGACCAATTAAAGCTGTGAATGTAGGCTTAAATAAGATATACTAATAGGTCTTTCCAGTCAAATAAATATACTGATGAGATCTTTCACTTGCTCTAGGTCTTTTACCTGTGAGGCTACCTACATATATGCCAACTTACTTCTAAAAGTAAAACTTTTATAATATGGTAATCTTTCCATATTTCTTTTGTGGGACCATTAACTAAAATATTGATGACATCAACTTGCAATTTGGCGAGTAACCAAATATACTGTATGACTAATTGAAGCTTTTAATCTATGTCTGTTAGCTGTGTAGCTACCTATATATGCTAACACACATGTACAATTTGGGCTTATTTCAGATATACTGTGTGTTTTTCCAGTCAGCTAAATATATTGATGACATCCTCTTGAACTTAGGATGTAAATATTTGACCACTTTTTGACCACAGTTTATTAAATTTTATTCCAGGTCTGTTACCTGTGAGGCTACCTATATATGCTAACATAATACTAAAACTTTTATAAGATGGACATCTTTCCATTCTTTCTTTCTTGGGAACACTGACTAAAATATTGATGACATCATCTTTGGGGAGTAACCAAAAATAAGTTAAAGCTTTGAAGCTTTTAATCTAGGTATGTTAGTTGTGTGGCTGCCGTCTTTCAGACAAGATGTTCAACTGAGGTCCTGACTCTCTGTGGTCATTAAAAATCCCATAGCACTTTAGTAAAGAGTAGGGGTGTAACCCTGGTGACTTGGCAAAATTCCCTTTATCGGCACTTACCCATCATGGCCTCCCAATCATCCCCATCCACTGAACTGGCTCTATCACTGTCTCACCACTCCACCAATAGCTGGTGTGTGGTGAGTGCCCTGGTGCTGTTGTCCTGTGGCTGCTGTTGCATCATCCAAGTGGATGCTGCACACTGGTGGTGGTGGTGTGGAGAGACCCCCCTCATAACTGTGAAGCATTTTGGGTGTATGACAATACACGATAAATGTGCTATATGAATACACCCATTACATACATGCTAAACCTTTACAGGATATACATCTTTCCAATCTTGTGAACACTATCGAAAAATATCAGTGACATCATCTTGCCCTTGCTGCTTAACCAAATTATTGACCAATTAAATGCTGTCTGCAGTGGTGAACATCCTTATATTTAATAATACAAGCTGCTATAAAGCATTAGCAAGTAGCATATTATCATTCTGAAATAAACAATACGTGAAATGAGTAGTTTGTTTAAATTTGTTCTATTTATAAAACAGTAAGAAAGAAATAAGTAATATGTCTGACTTCATAGTTGAGTAGTGTTTAAATGATCCATTTTCATTAGACAGTAGGTGAAAAACATTATGTGAAATGTTAAGTATGTTCAAATAGCTAGTGTTTGCTTGACAAATTTACATGAATTGGTTTTCATAAAGTATGTGAAATGATTGCTATCTCCAAATTCATGTTATTATTTAGTTTTATTAAGCGAAAAACAGTATTTGAAATGAGTAGTATGTCCAAATTCATAGCATTCATGAGACAATGGGTGGAAAATAGTATGTCAAATGATTACTGTGTAAACATTATATGAATTAAGTACTGTATTATTAAGTCTGAATTCATAATATTCCTAAAAGAGTAGGTGAAAAAAATATATGTTGAGTGATTAGTGTGTCATAACTCATGGTATTCATAAAACAAAAGATCAAAACAGTCAGTGTTTCCATCCTAAGATGCTAGTTACATTTATGCGCAAAACTGGAATATCACATAAAACATTTGCCAATAAAGCCCCGTTTCCATCCAATGAGTCCAAGAGAACAAAATAGTCACTTTCTGATAAACTGGCACCAAATATCAAAAGAAAAATGGAAGTTGCTGCGTTAGGTAAAGGCCTTTTTTTCATATATAATAACTTACATGACTTTGATGCGCTTACTGGAATTTAAATTCGTTTACGTCATAGTTTATGCACATTTTTTTTCTTATCGGCTAAAAAGTTTATCCTACTTAGTTGTGCACAATTGTTTTTAGGTGCATTTTCAAAATGTATGTGTCAGGTGTCTGTTCTGTTGTTGTATTCCATGTGCCTTTCCCATGTCATGTGATTCCTTTGTTCTGTTTCCCGCCGTTTTTAGTGTTCATTTATTCCACCTGTGTCTCACCCCTGTGTATCATCTGTCCCATTAGACCTCATGTATTTATACCCCTCTGTTTGTTTCATTCTTGGTCCGGTATTGTAGTGTCTACGTGTCGATGTATTGTCTACGTGTCGATGTATTGTCTACATGTCGTTCTGTCCCTTAGTCGAGCATGACAGTATGCACATCTTGACGTTTCCATCCAGGGTTTTTAAATGCAATTTTTATTCCAAAATGCGCATTAAAATAGGTGGACGGAAATGCAGCTATTGAAATAAGTAAATAAATGTCAAAATACATAACTCGCACTTGTAAACCTGTAGACCAAAAACCGAATGAGTACTACTGTGAGTAATTTATCTGAACTCACAGCATTTGTAACTATATAAAAAGGTATACTATATACACATCCATACTATTCATTCATTCATTTTCATTTCGGCTTAGTCCCTTTATTAATCTGGGGTCGCCACAGCGGAATGAACCGCCAACTTATCCAGCATATGTTTTACGCAGCGGATGCCCTTCCAGCTGCAACCCATCTCTGGTCTGGGAAACATCCATACACACCCATTCACACTCATACACTACGGACAATTTAGCTTACCCAATTCACCTATACCACATGTCTTTGGACTTGTGGGGGAAACCGGAGCACCCGGAGGAAACCCACGCCAACACGGGGAGAACAAGCAAACTCCACACAGAAACGCCAACTGACCCAGCCGAGGCTCGAACCAGCGACCTTCTTGCTGTGAGGCGAACGTGCTATCCACTGCGCCACCGTGAGGCCCTACATCCATACTATATAAAGCATATTGTTTTGATGGTTGAATGTGAAGTAGTACCCACTCACACTATGTGACACAATGCCCCCACACCAAACGTCCTGTTTTAACAGGAAGCTGATCAACACAGGAACAAACATATCTTATAACATTTGTAAAAAAAAAACAGAAAAAAGGGTTGGGGTCAATGGCATCCCTGCCTTACATTGTTTGGCATTGTTTTGCATTGTCCCGCCTCTATAAAATTCAAGCCACTGGATTGTTTAACCACCCACAAAATGACATTGATAATCACTGACAAATGCAGCTGCTGGCAGCTGCGCTAACAAACAAACGTTTGCTGATGTGGCCCAAGAAGGCGTTAATCTCTTCATAATTCCCTTTAAGTCATTTTGGGAAAATCATCTCTCAAGAAAATGCCACATCACGAGCTGTTCACTCTGCTAGCCTCCCACACAGAAGAGAGTGGCAGAAAGAAGAAAGCTCTTTAAATTAAGTATTAACGTCATTATGTTCTCCAGAGGCCGTGGAAACACCCACAGGACACAATGCTAATCCGACAAAGTGGCTACACGTGTACGGGAAGAGTTCATTACCTACTTTTCTTCACAATAAAACGTAGCGGGGCTCTAAAATCTAATCAGACAGGAAATGCATTGCAAGAGGCTGAAAAGGAAAACTAAAAATGTGTTGTGTTACGAACAGAATTACGATTTTCATAAATAAAATGTACGCAAATGTAATGTCTATAATACATCAATAAAATCTTTGTATTATGTGATTAACATAATACAGAAATTTTATCTACATTTTATAGACATTAAATTTGCGTAATTTCACAAGTTACACCTGATTGTACAAATAGTGAGCATATTTTGGCAGGGCTCCGAGCTCAGAACATGTCCTGAACCAGAGAACAAGAAATTGTTTGATTATCTGCTCTTGCTCCTCCCGAACTTTGTTATTAAAACCTCATATGTATGACAATGTGCAGTTTTTAGACCAAAGGTTAGCATTAAGATATTATCGTCAATGGGAGTAAGCATTTTTGTATGATAACATGTACAAACACATACACTTGGGGCAGTTTTGACCTAATGTTTAGGGAGTTGGAATCTGTAATTAAAAGGTTGCAGGTTCAATTCCAGGTCCCAGCAGTAATTGAAGATGGAGGGGAGTGAATGAACTGCACTCTCCATCTTCAATACCCAGCTGAACAAGGCACCTAAACCCTAATTGCTCCCCGGGCACTGGAAGCAATAGCTGCCCACTGCTCCAGCTGTGTGCTCTCACTCTTCACTCAAAATGTGTGTGCACTAGGATGGGTTAAAAGCGCAGGATTTCGAGTACCAATTTCGAGTATAGGTAAACCATACTTGACTTCTTTGATTGTTTGTTTGTTTTTTGTACCTATACTTTAGACTCCTTTGTTTTAAGTTTAAGCTGTTTTGTCTCACTTCATCTTTATAATTTTTCTTTATGAGACCTCAATGTCTCATCAGGAGCTTATTACTTTTGTTTTGCCGGTATGCTTTTTTGACTCTCAAAATGCTAATACCTATTCACTTCTATTTTATGTACCACCAAGGACCACGATTTCAGCTAAATATCTTTAATGTTCTATTGAAGACAAAAGTCTCCTACATTGCAGGTGAGATATACCCTAAACATGTTCATTGAAAAAGCATTTTGTATTTCTGGAGATGATGCAAAAAAACTAAATTTGCACAAAACATCATATTGTGAAGATTTTTTACGGTCTATTTTCCAAATATTTATGAGTCCCTTTTACATTTACCAGCCAAACTCTGCCTTACATGTGGTTCAAACTTTGTTCAAATTTGTTTTTAATAAATTATTCACAAAGAACATTTTTTGGAGAAATTAACTTCATAGAGAATCTTTCCCCACTGCACTTTTTTGAAGAGATAACACAGCTAGCAGATAGCATCACAAACTGCTAGCATCATTATGAAGTCTAACAGACATACAAACGGATATAGTTTTGTTGAGAAGTAACCAACTGAAGCTAACAAATCTAATAAAACTTGTTCAGTAGCGTAAGAGAAATCTGCTAAACCATTTTCAAAATAGGCTACCAAATGTGCTAGCAGTTTAGTGCTAAACGTTAACTATTAGTTTACACACAGATGATAGAAAGTCTCATTTAATTGAATTAGTTTATTTGATTTGAGTTCAGTTTGAGCTTCTTCCACCATTTTGTAGCTTATAAAAAAATGCTAATGTTTGTAGTAAAATCAAGATTCACTCAAAAAGCCTCATTGTTGAATGAAATACAATACACTTAAAAAACCTTAAATATGCTACCTTATTTTCACTTGCAGTTAGCTGGCTAGCTATTGTTCTCAAAATAACAGCTTCACTACAGTTTCTCGACTTTAAATGAATCGCTTGTAGCTTGTCAAGCTTAAAGTATCCTCCTGCAGGGCATATTGTGCATGAGTCATATGGACAACTTTTCTGGTACTTTTTTGTATCTGTTGGAGCTTGACAGCCACGATTCACATCCAATTTTATTGTAAAAGTTTCTTTCAAAAAGATATACTGCCTACTCCTTTTGTGATTCACGGAAGAGGGGGAAAAATATCACACAGAGTGACAAGAAGGGAAGAAAATGATGACATTACCTTTATTTTGGAGTTTCATCTGTGTCCTTAGGCTAATTACTACAGAGATAACCCTCGACTTTGGCTCAGAAATGCAAAAATGTTTTAATTTGACTGCAAAGTATGGCAGCTGAAATCAGTTTGGAAAGTAGAACACTGATTATAAATGCTTGAAAATCACTTTTTTAAACTCCTTTTTGCTGAGCAGCCGTTTCCTTTGAGTTCACCTGTCTCGCAAAGTTCTTCCTCGGCAAGAAAGACTGATCTGAAAATCTAGGACATAAGCAGCGCCGTTTATCAGGAAAAAAATGGTTTGTGCTCATGGAAAATGGAGGCATTAGATATTCATTGACACTGAAAAGGATTAGGGATTATGAATTAGGGACAAAATTGTGGGAAAGTAACACATCTATCTACCTATCTATCCATCCATCCATCCATCCATCCATCCATCCATCCATCCATCCATCTATCCATCCATCTGTGTGTTCACAACAACAACTCAATTGTGTTAAAATCCACCCACTTTATTTTATTAGTTTCCCCATAAATCAGAAATGGGCCGGGGAGCAGCATTTTCCAGTCGATCAACAAAAATATTGATCAGGTATTACACAAATAAGAAATTAAATGCAAAAAAAGATATAACAAAATTTAATTACTTAAATAAGAATAGCTTAAACACATTCTGGGACACCTGAGACTTGGAATCAACATTTTTAGCATTCTTTAATCTATAAATAATATATATATCAAGTTTTTAAATGTTTTTTTTTTTTCTAAAAAGAGTATAGGGTCAATAGTAACCCGATGTATGTAATAGTGTAAGTTCTTATGCTAACTATAACAACAGTACAAAACAGTATTGCTTCTTCAGAATATTTAAGACATATGGACATACTGGATAAGTGGAGCAAAACCACACCCCATGCAACAACTTACGTTAAATGAATCTGATTAAAGGTGCGCAGCATTTTCATGCTAGAAAGCACTTTTTTTTTGTGGGAATGTAAGTGATTTGCTGATATGCTGCAACGACCCCTTTAAATACAAGATCAATGTAGCGAATTTTGACACTCACGCCGCCAGAGCTGTGAAAGTAGACAACGTCGTCGCCAAGGTGGCCAGAGTGAACATTGACGCGGTGGCCTTCGGTGTAAACGAACAGTTACAGCCCCTCATGCCCACTACGCTCAATTATTTCTGGACAATTGATTATTCCCAGAATATCAAAATCAACTGTAGGCAGTAGATCTTTCTCATATCTGGCACCAAAACTCTGGAACTCTGGAAGTTTTTGGTGAATATGAATAAATGAAGACTGAATGTTTATTTCTGGGTAAACAACTCTATAAGGAGTTGTGCAATGTATTTATTATTACAGCCAGGCACAACCCAGTCAAATCAGTCCTTAAAAATACCATCTGATCTGCATCATTTCAGTCACAAACCACCTTTAAATAGTTGCCATGCTCCTGTGGAGTTCCCATATGCTCATATGGCAGAAACGGAGTTTGCCAGTTTTCTTAAATTGTCATACTTTCAGAGTTTTAACTGGGTCAACTGTGTGCTGAGGAAAGATAATGCAGTTCCTTTTCATCCCTGACAGAGAGAGATGGAGAAGAAGTGCAAGAGAGAAATAGAGAGAGAGCGTCTGCATGGCTACATCTGAGCGGGGTAAAAATGGGATCAGTCAGTCAGCGCACACACATAACACTCACACAACTAGCACCAAACTAAAGAAGACCAGTCAAAGCGATTCCCTGTGGCATATTAGAGAAGTATGATATATAGTTTTGGAAGGATGTTCAAGTGTGTGCGTGTGTGTGTGTGTGTGTGTTTATCAGATTCTCCCCTGATCGTCTGGGATTACACTCTATGCCGCCTGAGAAATAAAATCTTCTCTACAAGGAAAAACACATAGCAGTACTCTTCCAAACCCTACTTAACTGTGTTGTTGTCTGCTGTGACTGCATAGAAAGCTTCTGAACAAACCTAATAAGTAACTGATTTTAAAATGTTTCTATATATGAAACATTCTCTTGCGCAAATAAACATTCGTGCAATGACACGATCTACAAACATTCACAATTGGTTCTAATACAGCCTGATGTTAGCATGTTGCTAAGCTAAGTTTAATGTCTGCATGAATCGTTATTGAGACTTTTATTTGTTGATGTACTTCCAAATTTCCTTTTGCACATCATTTCCTAATAGCAAACGGTAAAAGGGGTGTGGTTTAAACTCCAAACGCAGACATAAATGGTTAGACTTTGATTGAAGATTAGCAAAACAAATTTAGTTTTTTTTCCAGTGGATTAACTTGCACGGATTAGTAGTTCACCTAAAGAATACAAATGTACACTAGCAAAATAAACCAGACTTTAAAAGTCTAGCATTAAGTAGACTAATTTTATACTGTGGTGCTGTTGAAAGCTTGATTCTAATTGGCTGATGAACATTCTAAAGTGTCCCATTAGTTTCAAATAAACACATAGCTAAAATAGTTCCACTGCACATCACGACGCTGAATGATTTCAATTATAAAACAAAAACTACCGAAGAATACACACAGAAGCTGTTTGAGGACAAGATCTTGATAAATGCCTTGATATACAATGTCTTTAGGAGTGGTAACCATAACCATAGTATAATCCACATTTAATGACCCAGAGTCAATTAATTCTGACTTAACACAAAAAAATAAATGTAACTCTTCCCACAATCCCTCACAACTGATTCCAGTTCAATCTAATGTTAGCATGTTGCCAAGCTAACAGCTCAATGTTCAACATTAAACAGTCATTTTCATCTGCATAAAAACATGTTGCTAAGCTAACAAATCTACCATTAAACAATTTTAAGTCATTTTTAATTTCCATGAAAATAGTACTCTTCATACAGCCACACAGTCAACCAATTCACAGCTGATTACTACAGATTCAGATTTTAGCAATATGCTAAGCTAATAGGTCAATGATTTGAAATTAAACTATTTTCATGATCATACAGTACATGCACATAATTGGCTCTCATTACATGACCAACCCACACAACTAATATCCTCAAATGATTTGCAAAGTATCTTGTGTAAACATGTTGCTAAGCTAACAGCATAATAATCTACCATTAATCAATGTTAAAAATCATTCCAGTCAACACAGTACTTGTCTTGCTCAAATTTGTTACAATTAAGTAAACAGTTTAATAATAAAAATTATTGTTGAATGTTAGCATTTATTCTCATCCTCAAACAAATCTCGTCCTACCACATGATGAACTATTATACTTATTGTAGCTGACTGTATTTGGATATTTAGATATTTTCATGTCTGTAACAAAAAAGTGGGGATTTTTGGGGGGAATCTTCACATAACATTAAACTAACACTCACAACTGATTCCAGTAGAATATAGTGTTAGCATGTTGCTAAGCTAACACTTCAAACCACAAATAAACACAATATTTCACTTTTATTTCTCTTCAAATTAGTTCCCCGTATACCCATATAGCAAAATTTCTCTGGCCCAGCTCTGCCCCACACAATCAGGATTTGCTTAGCCCAGATGCCGCAGTGAATTACAGTACATGACTGGACCAAGTCTGGCTTTTAGATAAGGGCCAAACATGGCTGAGACTTGATCCAGATATGGTCCAAGTTAATAACTCATGACTCGGCCAGATAGGTTGGTATGTCACAGTTGCAATGAAATTGATAAACCTATGAAGCATTGCCTTTAGGCACACTATGTGGCCACAAAGTGGCCTGATTGGTAGATTTTTTTTCTTTACTCAAAAATACATTTTATTGTATTTTAAATGTGGGTAAAGACAGGCCAAACATATGTGGCCCACATATCAATCTTTAACATCTGGGCCAAATACTACATTTAACATCTGGCCCAAATCTTGTGTGCCGCCTTAAAGATGGTGCCACCTCTGCTAAACCTGGGCCATGTTTGGCCCACATGCTGTATGCCAGTGCCATATGAATGCCTGCTGTGCGAGCTATATGCCAAATCTGGGCCAGAATTCTTTGCTGCCTGGGTACACTCGAACCCATCCATCATTGTGAACTTCAATTCAATACTCTACCTGCAGTGCATTTTGGGATTGTCTTATTCACATGCACAAAAAATACATTCAATTCTGCCTTTTTGTGTAATTTTCTGTAAGATAAGGGAATACAATTAGGCTCTTTGTTCCTTTTAAGCCTTTGTGATGTGAGAACACAACACACAAGGAGCCTAAAAAATCTTACCTACAGGCAACTCATTTAAAAGAAACACAAACTTTTCATCATGATTTAGAAGACAACTACACCATCAGCTTGTAACTTTTAATAATAATAAAAAAATACACCATATTTGTCTTTCCCAGAGTTTCCTAATCTTTGAGATAGACCATCTTTGTGTAAACTCAACATTGATTTTGGCACAGAATCAACATTGATACATCGGGTTCATTTCAAACCAAGTCATGACTGGCTTACTCAAGACTCAAAGGCTTTTCTAAAGGATCGATGGTGTTCTTGTTCAAATCAGAATTTCTGATTAAATACCGTTTGTTATAAGATTAAAGACATGTTAGATTCATCTTCAAATGTGTTTAACTAGTTGTATATTCACTCACTCACTGTCCTTCAACTTATTCATTATAAAGGGTTTTCACAGCAGTAATATTGGCTTTATTTCTATTTCACATACAGAAATCTGATGTATACAAACATGTATATTAAATAACTAATATATGTGAAAATAGTACATACTTTTTTAATCCTAATTGCTTACAAAAAATAAAAATTGCAGCATGGTCGCTCAGTGGTTAGCACTGTCGCCTCACAGCAAGAAGGTTGCTGGTTCGAGTCGCGGCTAGGCCAGTTGGCATTTCTGTTTCCTCCGGGTGCTCCGGTTTCCCCCACAGTCCAAAGACATGCGCTATAGAAGAATTGAATAAACTAAATTGGCCGTAGTGCATGAGTGTGTGTGTGAATGGGTGTTTCCCAGTACTGGGTTGTGGCTGGAAAGGGCATCCGCTGTGTAAAACATATGCTGGAATAGTTGGTGGTTCGATCTGCTGTGGCGACCCCTGATAAATAAGAGACTAAGCCGAAAGAAAACGAATGAATGAATATACATACTGACATGTATCAGATTTCTATATGCGTTTACTTTAATTTACATTCGTGGTACCATTGAGTGTACTTTTCATTGCACCTACAGAATAAATGGGGTGTCCATGTACACTCCTGATGTCAAAAATACAGTACACAGACTGTCAAGTGCTTTATTTCAATGGCAGCCATGAATATTTTTTTATTGTTTTGTTTTATACCCATTTAGAAAGCAGCACAGATCATAAAGTAAATTTTGCTGAATCAAAATAATGAGCAATAACCTTTCATACAAATGTACATTGAGAACAATTTAACTGCCACTGTCTGCGTTTTGAAATCTCTTTTGCATCGTTGTTCCAGTGCCTGCTTTTTGGAAGAAGACAACATCATTAATAGGACAATAATGCTCATATGGTTCAGCTGTGGAGATAAATTCATGGAAATAAAATGCAACATAAAAATCGCCACTGTGCAATTCAAATGCAAGTTAATTTTTAATATCATGTGTTTCTTGTTGCAACCAGGTCTTTAAACTTGCTGACTTGTTTTTCAGTGCTGAGGTCGCACTAATCCACGAGAAGTCATTCACCGTGGCAAAGAATATTTTCCCCTATGCTTCATTTCTCTGCTTCTTGCATGGCACCGCAGGAATTAGGACAAAGTTCCCATGAGGATCTCATGCAGTGTCTCGTTCCTTTATAGGCTGATGTTAAAGGCCGTTCACATGACTCAGGGCTAGTGTACTAAATCAAAATTAATCATCACGGCTTCACAAACCCCTTTTAACACAGGCATCATGTCCTGTTTTGACCTTTCTGTGATAAGTGTTGCAGATAATGTCACACAATGGCGATTTTATGAGGTTGCTAGGTAGCAGGAATGCATGAAGCATGCATAATTAACAGTAAAACAAGCTATGTAATAAATAGAGATAAATGGACAGTAGTTCCACCCACAGCCCATATGCTGACAGTCTGATGCATATTTTAAAAATGACATACAGAGAGGCATGCATTAAAATGGCTGCATTAAGTGATATCAAAATGTACAATGTTTATTTTGCTAGCGCACACTGTTATTCTTTAGGTGAACAAATCCATGCAAATTAATCCACTGAAAAAAAGGTTGTTTTGGTAATCTTCAATCAAATTCTGAACATTTGCTTCTGTGTTAGGAGTGTTGGTCCTTCTATGTTGACGTCAGTTTGACAGCTTCAGCCACAGTATTCTTAACCACTCCCCTCTTACCGTTAGTTTGCTACAAGTGAATGATGCACAAAAAAAAGCGCCGCCCCTACTTAATGTTTAGTTTCAGTTGAAAGTACGTCAACATACTGAAATAAACATCAACAGCAACTTCCGGTTCACGTGGACTTCAAGTTTAGTGCAATTTCATGGACAACAAATTTTGAGTTTTACACTTTAATAAATCTCTGGCACAAACATCAGGATTTCTGGTGTTAGAAACTCTTAACACACATCACACCACAGAAAAATCTGATAAGATAATCTTTAGAACAACCAAGATAATCGAGACATTACCTAGTGGAGGAATAAGGAGGAGAAATTCTCGATTACCTTACAGTGTGCACCCTGACTAATTCAGCCAGATCAAGAAACCACATTCAGAATACAATTAAAACAAATATATAAATTAATGTTTTGGGAAACAAGGAGGCTCAGATTGAATCAGGAACAGAAAGATTATCATACTGACATGTTTTTTGTTTTCATTTTTTAAGAGGGCAAAAATGTTAGCTGTGACGATCCTCAAATCAGACTGTCCAGATCATTGCAAGGATCAAAAGGAAACCAAAAATATTAAGTGTGGTCAAACTTTGCAAATGGGCTAAAAAATTAGAGCCCATGCTCATTTTAAATATGATATATCATTCACAGCCATATCACCCTGCAGCCCAAGCCCGGTTACTCACTGAATCTAAGCTGGGCTGAGCCTGGTCAGTACCTGGATGGGAGACCACATAGGAAAACTACTTTGCTGTTGGAAGTGGTGTTAGTGAGGCCAGCAGGGGGTGCAGTCTGTGTGTCCTAATGCCCCAGTATAGTGAAGGGGACACTATATTGTCAGTGAGCGCCATCTTTCGGTTGAGACATTAAACTGAGATCCTGACTCTCTGTGGTCATTAAAAATTCCATCACACTTCTCGTAAAAAGTAGGGGTGTAACCCCAGTGTCCTGGCCAAATACCCTCCATCGGCCCTTACCCATCAAGGCCTCTTAGTCATCCCCATCCACCGAATTGGCTTTATCACTGTCTCATCCACTATAGCTGGTTTGTGGTGAGCGCACTGGTGCCCTTGTCTTGTGATCCAAGTGGATGCTGCACACTGGTGGGGGTGTGGAGAGACCCCCCTCATGATTGTGAAATGCTTTGGGTGTATGGCCATACACAATGAATGCACTGTATAAATACACATTACATTACATTACATGTGCCTCAGCTTACAATGTTACGAAATGTAAAATGTTCCTCTATTTGCATTTCATTGCATGTTTCAAATGACAAATCCACAAGAGGGCACTGCCTATATTTTAAAAGATTTGAAATATGTTATTTAGGGTATTTTTTATGTTTCAGATACACATCCATCTTGTACACGTCCACAAGAAGGCAGTGCTTGTCATACAGATCACTTAGACCAGTGACCCACTGACCTAAACCCTTCCCCAAACAGTGTTTTCAAAAGCAAACGTAAGAAAAAAGTACACATGTACAGCCAAGTAGGTTTACTTGATTTTACATGATTGCTCTTATCTGTTTGTGGAACTGTGCTTCAGCAGACTCAAACTCAAGCACTCAGCATTACAAATACAACACCTTACAAATTGAAACCGCAGTTTACAAAAACATTTTGACGATTTCACAAATATATAGGTTGAATTTCCAATGAGGCTGTTAAAGCTAAAGCAGCAGCAATGTTAAGAATAAACTGTGGTCTGACACCACTTTTGAATGCAACAACATATGAAATCATGTTTGCGTTATTTGCATCAATTTATGGATAGAGCATGTTTTTAGCCTTCCAGTGCTTCACAACTACAATACTTCAACCATGCATATTCTGAGTTTCAGCTCAATCTGTGAGATGAAGATAGCATAAAAAAAACATTGACAAGGTTTGGCATGACCAAATAACCTTTTTTTTTTTTAAATCTGTGGTCCAGAAGCACTTCAGTGCTTGAGGCCTGTTTTCATTTGTTCATTGTGCAAGTTGTTTATTATGCTATTAAATCTGTGCCTGCGCATAATGTCAAGACACATTTACTTTTGCATATTCCATTTATATGTTAATACTGACCTCTGATTAAGCCAGGCAAGTTGCATTTCCATACAGATCTTCGGTGTTACAGTGCTGATTAAAAATAACAAACTGCTTTACAGGTGCTCTAGTCCTGGCATGACAAAATATGCCAGTGGAGTGACCAGGAAAGGATACCAAATTACAGTATAATGAATCAAATTGTAAAGCTGTTTAGACATGTATGAAAACATCTAAGGTCACCCTGTCAGGTGGCTGGTTTTGTGACTTGATATCACAGCTTTTACAGGTAAATGATATGTACAAACACCAAGTAATAAAATGAAACTCACCTTGCACCATTTATGCTAGAGATTCAACATTCTTTATGTCAAGGACCCTCAAATATAGCAATCTCTATTCCTAAAAAAAATAAAGCAGCTATATAAAGTACACTCAACTGCAACTTTGTTAAAGCAAATTTCTAATCAGCCAATCATATGGCAACAACCTATTTCATTTAGGCATATAGACATGGGCTGCATCCGAAATCGTCCCCTATATCCTTAAATATGTAAATATTTGAGGGAGAAGCCATTTCAACTGGTGTCCGAAACCATAGTGGACGTTCTGAAGTGAATCCCACAATGCACTGCAACGAAGAGTGCACAAGTAGTTCCAGTGAAAGGAACCCCTAATGCTTCAGCATACCAAGATATTTTGGACATGCTTCCATTTTTTGGGGGAACAATTTGGATATGGGGATTCCTGTGCCAACATTACTGCACACCAGTCTAAAAACCAAGGTCCATATAGACATGGATGAGCAAGTTTGTTGTGAAAAAACCTGCATAGAGTCTTGAACTCAACCCAACACCATGATATCATATTTTAAACTTTAGTTCATGTGTAATGTAGCTGTGTGAACATAAACAACATCTCTAAAAGTAAGACGCTCAAAGTTCAATGCAAAGAGAGACATTGACTTTTACAGAATTAGCTTAGGAAAGCCTACAACAAAAGAAGTTTGGAGACCACAAAATATACATCTGGGTTAATGATGTCATAAACCCTTCAGGTTACGTGTATACACCCAGGGAACATGCAGCGAAGGGAAGTGGCCCGAATATATATATATGAAAGACACTTTCTAGGTAAGAGGTTCAGCTATGTCCTCTTCATTTTCTGTGTCTGATTCAGGCTCAAACTGATACGGTTACACTGACTGACATTATTTACAAAAGGGAAAGTGCTTGCTAGTAGAGGTGTGACATTTCCTAGTGACGTGGAGCCGATCCGCAAATCACAACACATTAGCTTAGCTGACCAATCAGAGCTCGTTGAGGGTGGGTCTTCGAAGGAACTAGGAAAAATGATGGTTGTTTTCATGTTAGCTGAGTAGCAGTATAAAATTCAAGTAATATATGTGAAAAGATAATGTGATTTTTTTACAAATAAAGCACGAACACACATTGGTATCTACTCCATGAACACAATTAAGCCTTTAAAATACACTTCCTAAAAGAAATGGTCAAAAACAGTCATATCCCTTATGCAAAACCTTCCCAGAGAAGTTGAAGCTGTTATAGCAGCAAAGGGTGGCAAATTAAAGTTCATTTGCATGTAAAGGAAAAAGCCTTTGGCAAAATAATGTAGATTAACATTAATATGAACAGCTTGGAGTCAAACTTTTGAGAATGTAGAAGTATGCGGAAATAATTTAGAAATGGTGCTGCTTCAAGTTTGAAACCAAAATAAATATATAAATAAGTAAAAATTTTGTTTTTTAGGAGCGGTTGAGAATCCAGCCGAGTCTGTCAACTTCAACTTCAAAGTTTGCTGAAAATTTGTGGGAGAGAAGATGTTGTTTGAAGTCAGTTGTGAATGATTCATATGGTTTAGAGCTCTTAGTACGTATAAACTCTCTCTACCACGTCACAACTCTCAAAAAAGAAAACAACAGAGTTC
The DNA here is from genome assembly GCA_903798125.1 of Danio choprae. Lineage (NCBI taxonomy): Eukaryota > Metazoa > Chordata > Actinopteri > Cypriniformes > Danionidae > Danio > Danio choprae. Next base: position 1,647,317 of record CAIGQW010053658.1, on the reverse strand, counting down.
TGTTTAAAGACAGAAAAAAGAAATCCAAACAGAAGCCAACTTTCTCTACATGCACGCATTACTGGCTAAGAATCACTCCCAGTGCTCCTCTTGAACAGCTACAAGTTATAATGCCAGTGGATTAATAATTAATCCAAGTAGACGAGGAAGCTTTAATTTGCTGTGCCTCCTGGGTACGATGTCAAAGAATTATAAGACTGCTTCCCATTTTGTGTCTGGATTATTGATGACTCTTGTGTCGACATCGCATTTTGAATGCTATATCGCCAATTGCAGGAAATGTCACTCGATGTCACTTACATCCAGACGTGCTTTTGCTTCCAAATGACTGCAAGTACTGATGAAGGTGTGAAGGAGATAATGAGGTAATTACAGTAAACACTGGGATTATGAAAACAATTTAAGGTCAGTAATTCCTCTACAATGAAGGCAGTGGCATAATTACAAATGCAACAATTAAAGACCAGGTTGATAAAAATCACACTTGGCCAAGTAAGGTCTTCTAATGATGATAGTAAATCACAGTTTAATGTGCACACCACTGAAAAAGGTGGTGCATATACTGCATATATTGAACATGTCATGATTTTTCCTAGTAAATATATTTCTAAAGGAGATATTGACATAAAATTGACCCAGATTTTGGTTTAAACCCAAACAAAAAAAGTCAACAATCTTGATGGTTCTGTGAGTTTCATCTATGAACTCTGATCTTTAGTTCTTATTTTCTACTGTATTCAGGTCAGATGATAGGCTGGGTCATTCTAGCAGCTTTATTTTCTTTTCTAAAAAAAAGAGTTGTGAGTTTTGTGTCTGTGTTTGGTATCATTGTCTTGCTGAAATGTCCACCTTGGTTTCATCTTCATAATCTGGTAATGTAGGTGTTGGGACTGAAGCAGCTAATATTCATTTACACTGACGAGGGGCAGGGATGCTTTCTTACCATACCTGCCAACACTCCTGCCACATTTCACACCCATCTCCCACCACCCTCCCATTTTGTTATTTCTCCCGTAATTTGAATGGCCTAATTTAGTTCTGAAAAATCCAGTTGGCAGATCTTGTAAGAAGCTCATCACCTCATACAATTAACGAAATATTCAAATCTCAAAGCATTTTTTACCTCAATCTACCAACATGTTACAAACCCATTACACTGTTAATTTCTGCATAGTAGCATCAGTAGCATCATAGTAGCATTATAGTAACATCGACTTGAATGGCGGCGGTAGCAACGTCAGTAGTAGTAGACAACACCT
>CAIGQW010053658.1:1622379-1636212 GCA_903798125.1 Danio choprae | reverse complement strand
ACAGTGAAGTGTTTTGTCGGAAATTATGGAAAATCTTGTAAATGACATTGAAGTGATGTGTCGTAACTTACAAAAATGTTTTAATTGTGTAATAAAATACAGAAAAAAATTGTCAATGGTGGAAAAGTGATGCTATAAATTATGGAAAAATCCCATCAATACGGAAGCATTGTGTTGTAAATGAAGGACAATTTTGTCAGTGGTGCGGAAAAAGTTAATAAAATAAATGTATTTCTATGAGCTCATGAGCACTCTAAGAAATGCTGTTTTTTTTAAACGCAAATAGGGTAAAATATGGACTAAAACAAACATTGGGTTTATTGTGGTTTTATTAATTTAATAAAAAAAAATTTAAAGTCCAGTAGTTGGCTTTGTTCATATTTTGTCTCAGAATTGTGCTGAAATAACCCAGAATGTTTTAGATAATTATTGTTAAGAAAAAATAGACAGCCTCACTCTTAATTAATAATCCATATCAAACACAAAATAGTGAGAGAGCAAAAAATACAACAGTGAAATGACATATACAAACTCTTGTGGCCTGTGAGTGGAAACAAATGAGTCCAGTTGAGGCTTTTCTAAATACCATGTGTATTCCAGTCATCTGCCCTTTGTATGGATCTGTGTTGGTTTAAGAGCTTTTTCCTGACCTCAGCTATGAACCCCATCACAGCACAGACAGCGCTGGCTATACTAGAGATTCATAAATTAATCAAAGCATTTACATAAAGATATAACAGCAAAGTGAAGTGCTGAAGAAGTGAAGCCAGCTATACTGCAGCCCAGACTTATGATTATCTACAGAACGTCCAGTGCATTTACTAAAATATTCAATACAAGTGCTCACAGATGTGTAATAATAGACCAGCGTGCAATAAGTGGTAGATTATTTTGAATAAATGGCATCAACGCTAAAAAAAAAAAAAAATACAACAAAGAAATTCAGACTGACTGTTTGCAAAGATGCTTGACCGCAATGAAGTCCAGCAAGATTTTCTACAAATAATATTGGAGTAGAGATTTGGCCAATTATAAATAGGGGGGTGAATATGGAGCCATTTTAAATAGACCAATATTGGACCAGTATATTGAGATTTGTGTGAGTGAAGTCAGGAATGCCAGTGATCATTTGATGAACTGGAAATGTCAAGTCTAGAAGGATTAATTTCGTACAAATCAAGTAAGTAATCTGCCAGGAGCAAGTTCTCATCTTAAATCACTTGATGCCAATTGATTTAATTTGCATGTTGACATTAACCTATGATCACCATTTGATTATATTTCATTTAAACAAATTTTTCATATTTCAGTGATATTCATTTCCGTTCAGGGCAGGGGTTTCAATATCTCAAATACTACATTCCCATGATCACCACTGAGTGATGGACTGCCATCCCAAAATGTAAAAAGGCATCTAGATAGTAAACTTTACTGTTAAAAATGTATATAATAAATGAGTAATATAGACATAACCTGAAAATATTTATATTCTGCTAAATTAAATGATATTCTACTTTTATTTACTCAGTCTGTATTGTTCTACTTATTTACATGTTTGTTAATTGTCTTTTAATTCATATAAACTTATTTTGATTCGATTCTTGGATCATATTTATTTGAATCCACATATTTGTTTTTTCTGTTTGTTATTTGTTGATATTATTCTCATTACATTATTTTAATCCAGTTTTACAGACCTCTTAGCTGTATTTCTCTTTAAATCTCTTTAGCGCACGTCAGAAGTGAATTGCGGGAATACTCGATGACGTCCATTAACGTCAAAAACTGAAGTAAATGTTTTTCTCTCCCTCTTCAATTCGCTGCACGCAGTTCTTAGAAGATACTCGGATGTAATTTGGCTCTCTATATGCATATGAATGTTTCTGCTTTCTTACCAAATACTTAAAGCTGACGTTGTTGTCATTTTCTGAATATCACCATTTAAGACGAGTGAAAGTTATCTTGTTTTCAAAGGCGCCTGGACGTGAGCAGGATTCAAAGTTTTCGGCGATGCCTTCCGGCAAACTTCTGACAGAACCCGACGTTTCATTTCCAAATATTAATGTATTTAAACTCTTATTCGCCATGAAGATCACCAAAAACTTCAGTTAAAGGGCGAGTTTTAAACTACCTTATCTCTGTCAGAGGGAGAAGATGCCAACATCAGACGTTTGAACATATTAACTGACAAAATAATCACTAATGAATACAAATATTACAACGGCTGTTTTTAGAAATAGGCCACCAAACAAAATCACACAAATCCTGTAGAGGCACTTTGTAGTCCACATCCTCTTTCAGCGTCTGTCAAAGATATTAGACAGAGACTCAAGGAAAACACACAGAAACCATTGAGGCATTAAATGGGAGCAAACAAGGATAATGAGAAGAGATCGACATTAAACGTGTCTCAATCGAAAAGACTACTTTGTAATATGTGCGCAGCGCCACCTTGTGGTCAACAACACCTAATGCAACTGGAAAGGCCACTTGACAACAAACGTCGACACAAACGCACGGGGTTAATGGGTCCATGACTTGCTGTTCGACTGGGAAGAAAAATAAATGTTGACCACAGGCAAACATTAGCATATTCTGTTAAGATTTTACAGTCAAATTTACAAACCACTCAGTTTTCATTGTGACAACTGATTTAAAATTCACTCTCTAATTTAACTATGCACACAAACGTGCGAACCTTTAAATATCAGACTTAACTTTTTTAGTGTTAAAGTTAAAAAGTTATATGTAATAATTAATGCAATATAATTTAATAATTATATAATTTGCATATATAGGCTATATCATATATAGGCCTTTTTTAAATAAATGTGATGACTTTCTGGATGTTACAACAGTATAATAACAAATTATATTTCAAAAATCATTAAGAAAAGTTTTAAAGTTCTTTGAATGTTGTTAATAAAACTTACATTAAATAATTTTCAGGTGTAATCAAATAGCCCCTAAATCAGGGGTCTTAAACTCACATTGCTGAGGGGGCATTGCAGTTACTGACAACTCATAAGAGGGCCATTTTAACATTCAAGCACAAGAAGAAAGTGCAAACCTAATGTAATTGATGCATCTTAGGACAACAGACATAAAGTTTAAATTTCAAGCATTACTTGTCACCAGTTGTAATGCAAATCAGCATGTTTAAATATAGCTGCTGAAATATATCTGTGGCTGTTGTGTGCATGGCCGAGCATTAGACACAAACTCAGCCATTCTTTCACAGTGTATTTGCAGTGAAAACCCTAGCTTTTTGTTTCTTGTTGTACATATTGAATAGGGTAGTTTATATTGCTATGAAGGTACTACAAATAATAGGCATAATAATAATTAATAATTATTAAATCAGAAAGCCGTTTCGGTAACTTTAGGGACTTTACTGCCAATTGTTTTTCTCAATATCCTGCTTTTTTACTGGCTGGATATAAATTATGTCAATTATTATACATATTCTTGGCAAAAAAACTAACTATTAGACACAAAACATTGATCTGAGCTGTGATGAATTACTAGCTCTTTATTTAAATATGCTTAGTTCATAAACAAAAAAATTGTTCTTAACAAACAGCTGAACGCAAACCTAACTTATTATTCAGTCACAAGATGGCACCAAACAGTCAAGAACAGTGGAGCGACATATAAGTATTTATATAAGAATAAAGTCACTTAGAGTAAAGATGATTTATATTACTCGGATGAGCTTGTGTTATAACATTAATCGGTTGTTATCAGGGAATAACATACCTTGGAAGGTTGTGATTGACCAATCAGAGTCAAGTATTCCAGCAAGTTGTGTAATAATGAGATTTAACATTGTGAAAAATAAATAAAATGGACATTTGTTTACTCTTGGAATGTTCCAAATTAATGTTTGTAGATTGTTGTGTTGCAAATAATAAATAAAACATTCTCACAATTGTTTTAGCTGGGACCCCAGTGAGCCACAGCTGATTTGAGGAAAAGCCCAGCATACAGGAGAATAGATGTACAAACATATACAGCCGACAAACAGGCCCAAAAGGCCATGAAATCCATTGGCTGCTCAATCGAAGCGCTTGTTTTCTGATCATATCAACTGCAAGTAATGCGAAGGATTGCTGGGTTTTGTAATCGAGATGAATGCATAGTCCCACACACAGACGAGTTTGGTGATTCATTATACTGTCAAGGACGCTATATGCAAACTAATTGAAAAGTGATTTGATCTAGCCGTAGAAGATTCTTGGCACATTTTTCTGACCCTTCCTAGAGTCTAATAGCACAAACTTAAAAAGCACAAACTGACATCAAAATCACAAGCAACACAAGGAGATTTTCAATTCATTGTTAGCTGATGTTTTAGTAGATGAATAACAAAGAGTGGTAAATGGTAAAACTGTTCGCACTACAGATTTGTAAGGTTATAATGATTTATTTTCATTAACAATAACAAATTTCTGAAGTCGTTAGAAGTTTGAACGTAGTAGTTTTAAAAGCTTTTATGGTCAAGAAGTCTATTCGACGGTCAAATTTGCTACAGAGCGGTTGCTAGCTTGTTATATAGCATATTGCTAACATGTGAAGACATACTGTTAACATGTTAGTAGCATATTTGACAACATTGAAGATGCGTTAGCACATTGCTGACGTGTTTAAGTAATTTGCTATCATGTTTTAACACTGCTGGGATGTTTAACATTGAATGTTTCAAACTTGGTTTAAAATGGCTAGCTTATTCAAACTCGTTGAAATAAGCAGCAATTTGTTAGCATGTTGTAGAATAATACTAGCATGTTTTAAAATGATGTTAACATATTTTAACATCATTAATAGCATGTTTTAAAACCCTAATGGGATGTTGCTTGCACATCTTTAGCATATACTGCCATGTTTTAACATGTTCGTAACATGTTGCTATCATTTTGTTAGTATCTTGTTAGCAATGTTGTAGAATAAATCTAGCATGTTATAAAATTAGCATATTTTATCATTGTTAATAACATGTTTTAGCATGTTAATGGAACGTTGCCAACATTTTAAACGCATTGTTAGCATAATACAGACATGTTTTATCATGATGCTAACATGTTTCACAATGTTATTAGCCTGTTTTTACAATGCTGTTAACATGTTTTAAAATGTTAGCATATTTTTGTCATGTTGCTAGCATGTTGTTAACAGGTTTTAAAATTCGGTACCATGTTACAGGCATGTTTTAGCATATAACACAATGTTGCTAGTATGTTTTTTAAATGTTAAGTTATTAACAAAAGTTTAAAGACTTTACTAGCATGATTTGGTGCATTAATAGAATGTTACTAGCATGTTTTGGCACATTGCTGATGTTTTTACACATTGGTGGCATGATTTAGAACTTTTCTATCATGTTTCAACAGTGCTAGCTTTTTACCACATTGCTAGCATGTGTTGCACAATTTAATGTAGTATTATATAACACTTGTTAGCATCTTTAAGCACATCACTATCTTGTCCTAGGCTAATTTATAGGTTTTGTTAGTGATAAATAGATTGAAAGAGCTGCAACCAAATATGCATACAAACAATAAAAGAGAGCAATCAAACACAATGTGAGCAGCTGCTAGATGCCGCAGTGACTGTATAAGCAGTGAAGTGTGCAGTAATCTGTGTTTCTCTCTCTCTCCCGCTAAGGAAGGAACTCATCAAAGTCAACATTAGCCGCACGACCATGATTATTTCGGGTGCTGTAATGTAACGGTTCAAAGGTGCCATTAATCTTGCCGTTCAGATGCACATCTCATTCGGTACAGTCTCCTTGATTCGCTCAATAAGGGTGAATGCAGCAATTCCTGAATTGCTTTTCACGCCGTGCCTCTAAACAGACTAATCTAACCTTCTCTGTAACCTTCACAATAACTTATACATGCATTTATTGTCATTTCACATCACAATCTGCAATGTCATATGTGTTGTAGGAGCACCCCCTATTGGCCAGATGAGGTGGTGCAGAATTTAACTGACCCTTAATAACATCTCACAAAAGATCTCCTGAATAAACCTGTGGATGTCCTTTTATCATTAATATTTCTTTTAAGCTGAATAGAACGTCTTTTAATAAAGCATGTCATATTGATCATATTTAAAGCTATGTGCATGCATAAATGAGCTGCATTTCAAACATAACTTATATATGGATTCAGTAATGGAACGCGCTTTTGACTAATATGAAAGAAAGCATTTAAGCAACACACAGTAATGACTTAAACTGAATGATTACAGTACATAAGATGAGTGAGTGAATAATGGCAGTTGATGCTTAATGTTTTTCCAGACGAGAAATAAGAGAAGACTTATAATAACTTCTAATCTTATTTTATAATAACATGGATGATAGTTTGAAGAAAAATGGAATACAAAGTAGGGCTCAATGGCTCAGCATGACAAATGCTGTCAACATTATATAAAAATAATTACTTTTATCCCAATTGCATAGAATTACTAAATGAAATATTTGTAAAAAAAAAAAAAAAATTATTGTAAATTTAGTTTAGTTTATATTTATATTTATTTAAATAATATTTGCATATTTAATTTTTTATAATTTATGTATTAGTAATTTATATTTTTTTCATTAATTTTCCTTCGGCTTAGTCTCTATTTCAGAGGTCGCCACAGTGGAATGATCCGCCAACTATTCCAGCATATGTTTTACACAGAGGATGCCTTTCCAGCCACAACCCAGTACTGGGAAACACCCATACACACTCAGTCTCACACACACACTCATACACTACGGACAATTTAGTTCATCCAATTCACTTAAAGCGCATGTCTTTGGACTGTGGGGGAAACCGGAGCACCCGGAGGAAACCCACGTGAACACGGGGAGAACATGCAAACTGACCCAGCTGGGACTTGAACCAGCGACCTTCTTGCTATGAGGCGACAGAGCTGCCCCAATATTTTCTTTCTTTATATACAATTTATTTATATTTGCAATATAAAACTTTTTGTGGAACACTAGGTGGCACTGGACCAAGCAAGCATGAGCTCTGTCAAGTAATTCACACTTTATTCAAGAAACTGGTTATGTAGGGTTTTCAGAAAAACTGCAATTGTTTCTAGCCCATATGGTTCAGAAGTTACTTGGACAAATGTAAGGGGAAATTTGGACAGTTGGTGGCACTAGAGAGTTTGCGTTAGAGACAGAAAAGTTGCTGAGGTTGATGTTTCATTTGCTCTATATCTCTGTGACAAATTACACAACTTTTCACTAAAGCATTATTATCTACAAGAAGGTTGCTGGTTCGAGTCCCACCTGGGCCAGTTGGAATTTGTGTGTGGAGTTTGCATGTTCTCTGTATGTTCGTGTGGGTTTTCTCCGGGTGCTCCATTTCCCCAAAGTCCAAACACATGCGCTTTAGGTGAATTGAATGAACTAAATTGGCTGTAGTGTATGTGTGTGAATGTGAGAGTGTATGGGTGTTTCACAGTACTGGGTTGCGGCTAGAAGGGCATCCGCTGCGTATAACATATGCTGGAATAGTTGGCGGTTCATTCTGCTGTGGCGACCCCTGATAAATAAGGGACTAAGCCGAAGGAAAATTAATGAATGAATTAAATTATATATCCTAATTTATTGTTTATTCATTACTCTATAGTATCATAACCATTGTTCATGTAACAACTCTTTGAGACTTTATGTAGTGGTGATATATGCTATACAATGTTTACGCTGCTATGTGAGCCATTCTAATGCATTTGAAACTTTCCAATTTGCAAAAAAAAAACATTTAAAGCAGCTGTAATTTTAGTACCATTAGTGACAGTCAACAAAACTGTGAAAATAATATCAATAATATTACAGTTAGTGACATGTGCAATGTGACCCTGGCACTCTTGCTAATAACCATGCAAAACCCAACATGCTAAATCCACAGTATAATCACTACCGAATATATCCCACTCTCTGCACCACTTCCGCACCATGCTAAATGAGTAACACCTCAAAAAAAATATGTGCCAGCCTCCTACTAGGCATTGTTGAGATATTTCAGAGTCTAATCCTGAAGACAGAATCCATTACTCTTGGTGGGGAGCAGTGAGCATCTGTGATAAGCACTCGCCACCTCATGAGGCATGATGTAAAATACACCAATATGAGTCTGGCAGCAGGGTTAAGGGTATTAAGAGACGTACAAAGGCAACATTTATGTTAAAAAATGCAAGCAATTTTGGATATTTTGGTCCCGAGAGGAATCCAGCAGTGGCTTCCTACTGTGAAGAAGAGTTGTTTAAGAAATGACCCATTTCACCTTTTAAATAGATTTATAAACACATGTAATGGAAATATATGCAAGGCTTGGAGATAATGCTAAATTTTGTCACAGAAAAAACAAGCTAACTTTTACTAGCTAGCCAGGGAGTAGGCTATCTTTTAATCCCTTTAAGCACATCTGCATTCAAACAGCACATGAAAAAAAATGTCTTGTCCATTAGCTTTGCGGCTATATGCTAGTGTTCTCCTAAACTAACTAAATTGTCTATTAGAAACTAATTATTTTAGGATGAATATAAAGGATTGAAGGCTAATGCTAATAATTAATTCTCTACCTGCAAACTAATTAGAAATAGCAAGTACAGCTATCATGGTTTTGCCAGGCTCGGCCATTAGCTAAATGCTAACTGGCTGTTAGTATGTCCCATAGAAACAACCAGTTTCGCAAATACATCAACAGGAAATAAACTTTCTTCCAATCTAAACTCCAAATAGCTGCCTAAAATTCTGTCACAGTGATTAGCGCACATCTACTGATATATTTATGGTGCTAAACCTGGAGTTAAAAATGTATCTTCATCACAGTCATTTCCAGTTACAGTAATATTTATGTCACATGAGGCAAAATATCCCAAATCAAAAAAAAAAAAAAAACATATGACACAGCCATCTGGACAGGCTAATAATAAAATAAGTGTACTTTAGCTACATAACCTTATCAAACTAATATGACTAAAACGCATCGATTTAAACTTGCCATGACAGAAATGTCCTAATTATATGATAAAGTATCTGATATTCTGATTCTCAAATATGTGTAAAACATCTATGGATCTATGATGGATGATGGGCGCCACCATGTTAGTCTGCAGTGCAGGGGAGAGATTAGAGCTGCTGGATTAACAACAGTATAATTCATCAACTTCTCCTGAAATACATTAAAGTAGGTGGCCATTTACCTTAGAGAAAAATATTATAGTAAATATTCTAATAACCTAAACAGTGTGAATAAACAGTGAATAATGCACATTGTCCATTTATGTTTAAAAATTATTATTATAGACATCTCCATAGACATCAGCGTGTATGTTAGAAGCCATTAATATTATGTTTTGCTAGTACTTTTGCGTATTTAAATACCTTAAACCTAAAATAAATATTATTTGTTTGAAAACATTGATAAATTGTGCATTTTTTTTTTGCTTAGTTCAAGCCATCACGGAAAAGCAGATTTGAATTTAGCAGCTGATCGCGTGACACACTGAATGCTCTAATTAAAAAAATCAAGGGAAGCCAGAGTACCCGGAGGAAACCCACACAAACACAGGGAGAACATGCAAAACTCCACACAGAAATGCCAACTGGCCCAGCCGGGACTCGAACCAGCAACCTTCTTGCTGTGAGGCGACAATGCTAACTACTGAGCCACCATGCCAACCATGATAAATAATAATATAGAAAAACACTAGAACATAACTGAATGAATAAACATCTGCAGAGAAAAAAAAAATCTGCCATAGTGATCTATACAGCACAGAAAATGCTGAAGCGAAGAGCGTGAAAACCCAGGTTGATGTCTTGCTTCAGCAGATCTGACATGACTGCTTGTCCAAACTCTTTAATATCTGCTGGAACAAGGTAAATTCTGACAAGCAATGGTAAATCTCAGTAAACATTATTGCATGTGGGGGGGGGCCTTGAACTCAATGCATCCTTGTAGTATTTGTTCTGGCTGCTTTTTTGGTGATTCCCTCTGAAGAGCAAATGTTGTTTCAATTAAAATCACAGTACGCTTTGCTGTATGATGACATTCAATGTATAGTGTGACTGAGTCTGTTTGTTCCCCTCTGAACAATTTCACATGGAGCAGCATTTAAATCCACAAACTGAAAAGCGCAAACTGTGCCCTTCCCCAGTGAATGGGCTATAGGGATTTACACAGACATCCTCTCAGTGGGGCAAAAATAGCAGTCTAAACCTGCAGGCAGGGGAAGATTGAGGAGAGTTCAGGAAAATGTGAAGAGCTGGACTTAACCGGATGATGTCCAGAGAACGTTTACATCTGAACCAGCAGTTTGCAGTCATCCTGCTTTAGAGCTAAATCTAAACAAGTGTCCAAAAACTCAACAGCCAATTTAGTAGTAACAACCATTCAACTGCTCATTAAAATACATATCCAATCAACCAATCAAATGGCAGCTACTCTATGCATTTAGGAATGTGGACATGGTCTAGAAGATCAACTGAAGGTCAAACTGAGCATTAGAATAGGAAAATAGAAGATTTAAGTGACTTTGAGCATGATGTGATGAGCTGGTCTGATTACAGAAAATACTGCTCTACTAACGTTTACAGAGAACGATCTGAAAAATCTGAAACTACCTTGCTGATGCCAGAGGACAGATGAGAATAACCAGACTAGTTTAGCTGACAGAAAGACAACAGAAACTCAAATAACCACTTAATACAACACGGTGTCTGCAGAAGAGCATCTCTGAACACACAACAAACCTTGAAGCAGATGAGCTACAGCATCAGAAGAAGACGAAGAAGAGTCACTGATGACACTCCTGTCAGGTAAGAACAAAAGCCTGAGGCAAAAATTCACACTTAACTTAAATAGATTGGGGGTAAAAAAGGTTGTCCTTCAAGTCTCAATTTCTGCAGTGACATTTAGACGGTAAAATCAGAATTTGACGTTAATGACATGAAAGCATCAATCCATTTTGCCATGTATCAACAGTTCAGGCTGTTAGTGGTGCAATTAAGTGGTAAAGATTTTCTTCACACACTTCAGGCCTCTTGGCACAAATTGAGCATTGATTTAACCCTGATTATTGTTGTTGACAATGTCCATGCCTTTGTGACCTAGTGTGAACTCATCTTTTGTCATCTTCCTGCAGAATAATGCACCATGTCACAAAGCTCAAATCATCTCTAATTGTTTTCTTGAACATGGCAATGAGTTGAGACCAGATGTCAATCCAATTGATAAAGGCATTTAGAAAGTAGGGGTAAGATTGAAAAAAAGACTAAATCCAGATCCAATGTACCAGAAATTTAAATGTACCAGAAATTCCAGAAATTTAAATGTACCAGAAATTCATCCAACATGGGATGTTCCTAAAACCGGGCTCACACTATGTGATTTCATCCACGATTTGGTCGTCTGAGGCAAAGATTCCTATAATGCTAAGCTAAAATCTATGTTTTTTTGATTGTTGGTTTGACATATTCATAGACAGTCGATTAATGACCGTTGGCATCAAATTTTCACTCCAATGAATTTTTGATAGTTTCCAAAGATTCTCCTACAACAGTGTTTCCTTACCCTGTTTCTGAAGGCAAACCAACAGTACACATTTTCAGCCTCTTCCTAATCAAAACACACCTGAATCAACTCATCAGAACATCACAAGAGACTCCAAAACCTAAAGTTAATGCAACCCAGGCTCATTCTGAAAATGTACCTCTATATTTATTTCTGGAGAGCGCCAAATACGTCCCAGGAGGTAATTTTTTTGCAGTTTTCGTTTTCGCAAATCTATCAGAGGCCGCTGTGTATAATTTTTGAAATCTCAAATTTCTCTTGCGAGTGCCATTTGGGCCTGCTCTTCTCGCGTAAATACACTACAGGCCGCTGTCAACTGACTGACTGACCGATCGACTGACCCACCCACATCCTTCCCTAAACCCAACCGTGGTGTTTTCAAAAGCAATGCAGAACAAGAAAAGCCCTCATGGCAGCCTGATTTTTACCACGTTTTCAGAATTGACCACGTTATTTACTTGTTTATTTTATTTTTTGGCTTTTGTTTTTGTCTTACCTGTTTTCTGGAACCGTTCTTTGCCGGATTCGAACCCTGTCGTTGCGGTCAACCCCGCTCCACATCACAAGTCCGCCATTGTACGCGGCGAGCCACTGAATAAACGAATAAACTGGTAACAGTGGAACAGCCGTCTACATGGAGGCAAGCGGTCAGCTGGTAAGCATGAAAAGGAACGGCCATACCACCCCGTAGCATTCGTTTTAAAGACAAAATGCAGCCACACGTACCTCTGGCTACATAATTAGCAATCTCCAGAAATGTATATGGGGTACGTTTTCAGAATGAGCCTATGTTGAGTTAATGGGTCAGATAAGGGAGACATCCAAAATATGTACTGTTGGTGTGCTTCCAGGAACAGGGTTGGGAAACACTCTTACAATGAAGACCAAACCAAGAGCCAACAGGCAAGCTAAACCAATCATCGCAATAATTTTAAACCACCTCTGGGAATTGTTTCCCCTAGTTTTATTAGCAATGCATGTTATGAGTAAAATGAACACTAATGATTTTATGTTTGCTATGAAGTGTTATTTCCGATCGTAGTTTACTAAGCGTGTCATAGATTAATTATGTCAAACTCCAAATGAGTCATTGTGTATCTGATTAATGCGTCTTGATTGTCGCTCAGTCTGACATGAAAATCTGAGATCTTTCAGTGTGACGGGGATCATGTTCATACAGTCTGACCAGCTAAATATTTAAAGTATTATTGAAAAATCGCACAGTGTGAGCTGAGCTTTATCCTATATTTTCCACATTCCACTTTAGTCTGGACAAATACTATATAGACGTAGCTCACTACTACAATATAACATAGTCCCTGTGGCTTTGTGCTTTCATTGATTAAACCATTCAAGAAACAAGAGATGGGAGAAGAAGAGTTAAACGGGGTTAAGATTGGTTTGACAGATTTAAGGCTGATGGGAAATCCAATCTACGGTCATAACATCCTCAAGGGGACAGGAGACTAGAGGACATCAGCGGCCACAATCAGAGACACCCATGCTCATCTGATCTGTGCCAAATCATTGAGTCCTGTTGAAAGATCAGTTCTGGGTTAAGATTTGTAGAGGTATGTCAAAAAAATCTGTGAATATTTGAAGGTTACACTTCACAGAACATGAAGAAGCAGAAGGGAAATTGATTTAATTATCCAGCGTCTGCGGCGGAAAAGACCATATGCAGTTCATTAACATCAAATTGAATCTTTCAATTCATCAAACACACGCTATCGTTTTGTAATCACATATTATAAGCATCACTGATTCAAAGTATTTAGCGAGCCTGCAAATCAATCAGTGTCTTATTTTTGATAGACACAATTGCCCAAAGCCTATTAGTGACCTACATAGACCCAATTTATTTTTATGATAAAAACTGTTGCAAATAATGCAAAGGCCAATCCAATGCATGTGTGTTTTTAAGATGAGCAATGTAAATTTATTGCACTCACAGGATTATCAAAAATATGTATAGAACTGGAGGAATTGGCATTATCCCCATGCATTGATTGATTGATGATGCATCACTATTCTTGAATCAAGTAGATGGTGCTCTAGGCTAGGTTTTAACAGCAGATGGCGCTCTAGGCTAATTTTTAACAGTAGATGGCGCTCTAGGCTGGCTTTTATCAGTAGGTGGCGCTTAAGGCTAGTTTTAACAGCAGACAGCATTTTAGGCTAGTTTTAACTACAGACGGCGCTCTAGGCTAGTTTTTAACAGTAGATGGGGCTTTAGGCTAGTTTTTAACAG
>CAIGQW010053658.1:1590419-1614583 GCA_903798125.1 Danio choprae | reverse complement strand
TGTATATTTTCAACCGAAACATATGATTGATATATTTTTGCATTGTTCGAATATTATACTTATATTTAATGCAATTAATAAACTTTACTATTTATTATTATTTACAATTTATTTTAACACATTCACGGCTTTAATACATACCGAAGTCCTTGCTTTACAGTTTCTAAAAATCTTCTCTTTTTTTGTACATTAATGAGAAACATCTGAAATGTTTTTGATAAAGCTGAATGATCAATCAATCATACATGTCTATCTCTCTCTCTTTCATCGCTTGCACTGAAATACACCTTTATTGCGAATATTATAAAGCACAACCAACGTAACGTCACATTGAGGGTCTCCTGCTATCAGACACTAACAGCTGCTCACCGTCCACTGCAGAAAAGCAGGCCTCCTTTATTTTTCTCTCCGACATCTCTAAATTTCATTAACACCTGACAGTGAGAGCGCTTTATCTCTGCCGAGCTGCAGACTTTGTATTTTTAATGCGCTTTTGCAGAGAAATGCACAGTTTGGGTCATAACAACAGAGCGACAAACATAAACACATGACCGGAAGGTAGAAAACTTTAATATATATACATTTTAATTTGTTTCTGTCATTTAAAATGTATTTACACATATTTTATGCATAAATAAATAGCATATGATTATGGATATTAGTAAATACTAAATATGATTAAAATAATATTGTAAATTAAACCACTATTTTATATAAAAAAACAAAAAAAAGAATTAAAATAATTAATTAAACATAATTTGGATTTTGAATATACATGCACATTTTTTTTATCTATACATGTCCTCTACTGTACCACTTTAAACATTATCTGTGATCTTGTAAATTACATTTTTGTTTATAGTTACGAATAATAATATAGATTATAAGCATATTAGCAATAACAATGTTGATATTTATATTAAAGACATTGTAAAAAATATTGTAAATAATATTGCATTTAAATAATTATTTAAACTTAGTATAGAAATGTTATAATAAAATGTTTACTGCATTAATACTTAAAAATATGCTCGTAGACAAATTAATATTTAAACATTTTTACATGTATAATTGCACACACAAACAAATGAGAAAGCAAATAATAGCATATAACAGAGCAAATAAAAATAATAACTGCTATCCCAGTGAGACCAATGTCATCATTCAGCCCCACAAAGCATCAGTGAACTAAGTCTCGAACATCTGTGCTGAATCTGTTCCAGTCAGTGACAGTAATGCAGAGTCTGGCATCAAATTGCCCATTAGACCTGCGGGCAGGGCTTCATTTGTGTTGGAACAAGCCGAATCCAGATCTGGCACCTCCAGGAACACACCATGAAAATTTTTTTAGCGGATACACTGTTAAATTCACTTTTGAAAAGTATATTTTAGTGAAACATCAAACATAACAATGATTAATCACTGTTACGCATGTTTTTGAATACCTCCTATGCCATAGGAGTTACGTTGGAGTTACATTGGTGCCGTGAACCGGATGGGACCCCTAAAAAGATTAGTGATTGACACCAAAGACTACAGTCTAGATGCTAAAATTTTTTCTTATCAATCCCCATCCCCTTTAATCTTGGTCCATCAAACACTTCTCAAAATGAGATAAGGAAAAGCCGAAAGCTTACGTTGGTGCCCTGACCCAGATGGGATGCCTCAAAAGGCACACTAGTGATTGAGACCAGAGGCTACAGTCTAGATGCTAAATCATTTTTGTTATCAACCCCTCACCCCCTTTACTCTTAGCAATCAAACCCTTCTCAAAATGGGATAAGGAGAAGCAGAAAGTTTACGTTGGTGCCGTGATCCAGACGGCATGGCTCAAAACATACACTAGTAATTGACACCAGAGGTTACAGTCTAGATGCTAAAGCATTTTTGTTATCAACCCCTCGCCCCATTCAATCTTGATCTATCAAGTTCTTCCTAAAATGGTGTAAGGAGAAGCAGAAAGTTTATGTTGGTGCCGTGACCCGGATGAGACACCTTAAAACATACACTAGTGATTGAAACTAGAGGCTACAAAGTCTTTGTTATTTTTTATTTTACTTTGACCGAAAAAAACTCATGTAAAAGGTGTTAAATGCTAAACATTTTTATCTGTTTGCTAGAATTCGATTGTTGAGGGCCAAAAAAATTAAAAGAAAGGATTATTGTTTATTGATTATTGTTATTACTTTAAGTATTAAAGTTCATTAACCATTTCATGTCGTGAATGCATTTCAAGTATTTACAAACGACCGCAAACAGCTTTCTATTGATGCACCAAGCACCACCAAAACATCTTAGCAACTCCATAGCAACCATAAACAACATCAAGCCCACTCCTAACAAGGGATTTCTCCACTCATTTTCTTCAGAAAAAGTAATACAATAACAATAATGTTGTCTTGCAGTAAAAGGAAAAGCTTATGTTTCCATCTATGTTGCATAAAAAATTCTTAATAGAAACGTCAAGGATGTTAAGATGTGCATTAAAAACTTACAATTAAGAAACTGAGTAGGATAAACTTTTTATCTGACAAAAATCAATGTGCGTAAACTACGATGGAAACACATTTAACAAATAAATTCCAGCATACGCATCATAAAAGGGATTTTGTTTTAACAGGCACACATAGACAATTTATACAGTGCAATGGCAATCCACCTTCATGACGAAACTGGGGTGTGATTGGACGGCATTAATGGACAAACCAGCAGACTGACCACATTGTAAAACATCTGAAATGTCATTTTAAAATCCCTCAGCCAAAGTCTGTTATCAAAGTGGTTCAGTATTATTACCTCCAGAACTGTCTTGAGCATCTGCATTTCCAAAGAGCATCTCATGCCTCCAACAAGCCACTGCACGTTCATTGCATTTCGTCTTCTGAGGCACAAGTTTTTTATATGAGAAAACTCCCACAGTGGCTTCTTCTACCACAGGAAAGTCTATTTTCTTTTTGATAGACAGGAAGTGACAATTTTGTTCTCTTTGACTCATCAGATGGAAACGACAGTCCAATTTTGCACGTTTAATTCACATCTTTGGACGGAAACAACCACTGTGTGAAACAATCAAGCTGACGGATCCATCATTTCTTGTTCTGCAGCCTGATTTTTTGGTAATGGCACAGTGACTGGAAGAGCAGAGAAGAGTATACTGATCTCTAAAGGGCTGATTTAACATGTTAGCCTGTCTGTCTGTGGCCTGAACAGTTTCTTGAGTGTCAGTCATGCGTGTTTGCTCAGCTGGCCGAAAGAGGGCTTTGACGCGGGCACCACTGGCACTAACGGTCCCACAGAAACCACTCGGGTCTGGTCCCAAGGGCCAAATGGTGGTGCGTCACTGTACTTACAGCCTCAGTTTATTGACTAAGCAAGCTATGAGTTCTGTTGACTTTGGCTTATATACTGTTTAGCAACGCCTTGGAAACCGGTCAAATTTTATTATACTACTATTTCAAATGTAATAATAATATATATTTTAGCTGATCATAGTCTGAATACAAATGGACTTAATATAAGAGAGCTCAATAGTGCTCTTTTAGTTCAAGCAAATTACTATTTAAAATATAACTTTCAGACCACCATTATTACATGATTCATTTCCTCACAAAGTTCATTCTTTCTATAGAGGATTTAAAAAAAAAAAAAACAATAAAATTACTTTGAGTAAATTTTTGCAGCAATAAGTTTATTGATTTTTCTTTTTTGTTGTTCTAGGGTGAAGATATAACAACTAAATGAGTCAAGAAAAAAGCAAAAGTCCACCAGGCATGAAGGTCGTGTCCCTCACAGCCAAAACCCTGCTGAGATAAAAGTCAAGAAGCTTTTGTTTGCACAAAAAAGGGAAGTAAATAAAAAAGGCAAAAGAACAGACATGAAGGAATATCATTCATGAAGGGCTCAAGTAAAATCCGATCCCTTCTGTCTGGCGATTAGTTCCAATCCGGGGTGAAAATTGCAGCAGGAGAAAAACTTCCGCGACTGGAGAGATCTTTAATTGAGCTTAATCGATGTCACATAAACAGATTCTTCAGAAAAGCACTATTGATCATATGAAGAGCTGAACGGTTCAAAGCAATCATCTGTCATCTGCAGCTCTAACACAGCATTGCTGATGATGGCCTCGTCATTATGGGAAGGATATTGTGTCGCTATAGAAGTGTTTTATACATTTTCATTTTCAAAGCCTAAAGTCATTTTTAAAAACTTTTTAAAATTTTCTATATATTCAAGAATGTTTATTTATACATACAACATTTTCCCCAAATATAAATCATATATAGAGTTATGTAAATATTCATGTAGTTTATTTTTATATTTTATGTATGCTTGTATTTATATATACATAATAAATATACACACACACACACACACACACACACACACACACACACACACACACACACACGCACGCTATATGAATACACTTTTTTTTTTGGGATGTGATTAATTGCATAATTAACAGCACTAGCAAAAAAAGCAGACAGGACACTATAAAAACACACCAACTGATTTGCAATTTTGCATTGGGAAAATAGGGTGGGTGTCAATCTCACATTTATAATCACATGATATCAGTTTTGTTTTGTTTTTTCAATTTTGAAAAGCTTCAAGAACAGATCACAATACTAGAGTAATTTAATTGAAAGGAAAGGCTGAAAGTTGAAAAAGCTGAAAGAAAAGAAAAAAAAAAAAACAGACGATGATGGACTTTGTTGCCGTACCATGGCTGCAGCAGGTGCAATGACATTATACTACGCTGTTACCTTGTTATCTAGCTGGGAGCTGTTTTCAAGCATTGCATAATATCATTGCACCTGCTGCAAAGCTCTTTTTTTACATTTTTGAGTGATATGCTTATGGTTTTATCTGATTCGATGATTTATGCTAAGCTAAGCTAAAAGTGCATCCGCTAGACCGTGAGAGATTGACTGAATAAAAAAATATGTAAAACTTAACTCTTTAAGTCTAGGTGACTTTTAAAAAAATAAGTCTATTTCCAAAAAAAGTGGAGTGTTCCTTTAATTAATTAGGAAAAAGGTTTAGCATTTGCACACTGTCAGTGTTATTTTGACTGCAGCAAACAAAACCCTTTGCAACCAGGCTAAAAAGCACACATGATGTGTGTTTTTTTTAATCCAAAAATGCTCTTTTATCTTTCACAGAAATGCATTTTCAGCTAAGCTAAGAAAGCTACATAGCCAGAAAGATGCTTTTGCTGCAGTTTCTGTGGCCTAGCTCCTGCCAGTTTCAGAGGACAGTGAATGGGGTTAGACGCTTGTCATCTCAACACAAGCTTTCATCTTGGATTATATTCTTCATCAGGCCGAGTGGAGAGTCTGCTTCATCTGCCCTGGAGCTCTCTTTAACATCCACCCACCATCGCTCAACAGAAAAACACAAACGCTCCCCACAGACGTCGCTCTCCAACATCACGCCGCTAATTCAGATTCCTCATCTTCCACTTGTGTGGCGCAGAGGCAGATCAGGAAAGCGTGAGCGCTCGCATGAGACAGATCTGCCAGTCTGAGTCAAAGGTGCAGAGGGAAAAGATGCGTTTGCACTCCACTGGGCCGCATGGAGGCTTTGCAGCGATCATGAATGGTTAAAATCATGAGAGCTGTGATGTATTACTGTGGTGCTCTGAAGAAAAGAAAAAAAAACACCTGCTCAAAATCTCTTCAGAAATCACTTCAGTGTCTCATTTTTGGACTAATAATAAAACATATCACAGATGCCTGATGGATTAACCCATAACTATGGTAATAATATGGTTTTTGGATGGAACACAATTCTATATTTTTAACTGTTTAAACAAGTACCTTGAATCGGGTTTCTTAGAAGTAATACCATGAGTAACATGAGTAATCCATGCATCTACAAAAACAAAACCATGGTTTCTTTGACATTGTACCACAGTAATGTGATGGTGATTTTGTACAGTATCATGAAAGTATCAAAGGTGACACATTTTCTCTCCATATGCACCAGACACCTTCTTATAAGCACCCCATATTTCTTAGAAAGCAATTCTGAGTGTGCTTCACACAGGTGAGTGGGCTTGATAAACCTCCTGTAGGACACACTCTCTCCTCTCCATATGCACCAGACACCTTCTTATATGCACCTCATACTTTTTGGAAGACATTGTGCAATTCTGAGTGTGCTCCACACAGGTGAGAGGGGTTGACAAACCACCTATAGGACACGCTCTCTGCTCTCTATATTCACCACAAACTTTCTTATCAGAACTTCAGTTTCTGGAAAAGCATTGGGCAAGTCTTATCGTACTCAATAGGAGGTGAGTGGGCTTGACAAACCACCTGTAGAAGACAATCTTTTCCTCTCCATATGCACCAGACACTTTATATGCACCTCATACTTCTTGGAAGGCATTGTGCAATTCTGAGTGTGCTCCACACAGCTGAGTGGGCTTGACAAACCATCTGTAAGACACTAAAACTAATTCATTAATAAAAAAAATATATAACTCATTAATAAAAAAAAAATTTAGACTTGTCCTAGTATTGAAATACTGCTACTCTCTGATGGTTTCAAGTGCTTCTTTTATCCTCACATGTAAGTTACTTTGGATAAAAAGCATCTATATCATAAAAAGCAATTAAATTATTGTAAATTTAAAATTAAAAACATACACATACTACCAAGGTATTTGGGAAATGTACCATGATACAACAATGGTATTCTTGAAAATTCCATGGTACAAGAATTTGTGTACAACTGGATTTTTCAATGTACCACAGTGTTACCATTCATTGGCCATGACTAACTGAGCCTGGTTTCTCTTGAGGTTTTCTATTCCTTCACTTTCATCAATTGGTGAAGTTTGTTCCTCGCCACTGTTGCCAATGGCTTGCTTAGTTTGGGACTTGTGGAGCTGCGCATCAACGAATTTGCTCTTCAGTGTTGGACTTTCAGCAGTGAAATTTAAACCACACTGAACTAAACTAAACTGAACATCAACTCTGAAAACTGGACTGACACAGTTTCAATTTAGTCGAACTTCTATGTTAAGCTGCTTTGACACAATCTACATTGATTTTTTTTATGAAATTTTGCTCATCTGCATTGGTTTATTATGCACTTTTGGCTGACTACGTGTAACAGAGTGATACCATGTTTACTGTATGTTACCATGGTACTGTATAATGTCCAAAAAAACGAATTATATGTACAAAAATGCATGCCGTTACTATGGTAAAGCAGATCCATGGTATATTGGACATGGTACCAGAATAATAGCATGTTATTTCTGGACATTATTATGACTTGCAAAAATTTACCAAAAAATACCATGGTAAAACCTTGATGTATTGGAAGCTGCACTAGCACAGAATTCTTAAAATGGAACATGGTAAGATCATGATATTTTTTAGAAGTACCATATCAAAATTAAGGTACATTATTGTTTTAAAATACCATAGTATTACCACCCATGATACTAGTTCATAGTAAGAGATAAATCTATATTGGTTTTACCTTAGACTTTAGGTGTACCAAAGTAATATTATGCTTTTGTGTTTAAAATAGCATGGTATTACCATGGTACTATGTCCAAAAACCAATGGTTTTACTTTGGTAGATATACAAAAAATGTAAACATAGTAAAGATAGTGGAAGACTAAACACATATATTACATAATTGGGAATCAGTTTAAAGATGTTCACCAGTCAAAACAAACTTTTGAGAGAAGTTTGACACTCCTAAATTGAACTTTTGGTCTGATTTTGTTTAAAATTGTCCTTCATTTTCAGTAAATCGGGGTCTTAAATGTTGATTCAACAATATCTATTAATCTTTTTTACAGATTTGAAACCTCAGAGCTGTTTAGGTAACTTTGAGCTGTATATAAAGCACAATCTTTGTTGGGTAGGTGTAGATCTTTGACAGTATGAAAACTGAAGGTTTGTGCTGAAGAGATGAGAATAGGTTAGATGTTCTTTTAAAAGGATACACAGAGCCCAAACTCGAAGCGACAGGCCCCCGCAGCCAGAATGACAGCGTACACTACGGTTCCCCTTCTTGATCTTGTATCTCAGAGCCACAAAGCAAGTCATCTAGAAAAGCAGAATTATGCTGAAGAATGACCATTACGCAAGAAGTAAACAGAAAAAAGGGAACAATAATGAGAGACTGCTAAACGCAAACTACTGCATTGAGATCAGAGGTTAAAGCCTCAGTTAAAGCCATTTAAACTGAATATGCCTCTTAAGACCCAATTAAAACAAAAGTTAAGTGGTTTTTACTCCATATCTATATAAAAGTTACGTTGTAAATGTTCTTAGCATACACGGTAGCCTACTGTATACAAAACTGTGGCAGAATCATTTTACATTTCAAAAAAAATATTACAAAACAGGAAAGACAATACAGCTTGTCATATGATTTTCTCTGGGATTTTTACGGCAATGTGAGCAGGTTCTCTTACGGATTATCTTTAAGCTCTTGAATGAATTCAGGTGCAGTTCAGTTCATTAATAAGGTTGTTTATGGGCTAACAGACAGTGCTAAGAATAGCTGGGTTTCCATCACCCTATATTAATGCACATTGGAAACACCAATGCTGCATCTGAAGTCACATTTTCCATACTATATTCCATACAAAAACGCAAAAAAGTAACATAACACATACATTTACATTACGAATGTGAACGTATGTGTTGTTATTTTTGTGCTTTTGCTTTTTTTAAGATTAAAATGGGCTTAAGATATAATACTTTTTAAACTAACATTTCAAAAAGCTGGAAAATAAATAAACACCAGACAGAAATGATGCAGGTAAAAGCGACTTAAAGCATTGACTTGCATAATATATTTTGTTCCTACTATGGATGTAAACAATAAATTCAACACTCTTTAGAATATCTCGTTTTTTTTTCTGTTCAACATAAGCAAGAAATTCATAAAAACGTCATGAGTTTGAGTAAATGGTGAGGAGATTTTCAGGTTTGAGTGAACTATCCCTTAAAAAAGATATTCAAGCATCACTAATGCAGTAACAATAGCCAGCTGAGCAGCACTGGAAACATTCAGTCCAGTCTGTCCACTCTGTATCTCCTGTATTTAACACTGATTACACGCTTTGCTTCCTGATTGAGTGTGTACATTTATAGAATCCTCTTAATCTTCATCCTTTACTTAAACCCTTATAAATGCCACGGATGTCCATCAGTGAACGACAACTCTCAACTTGTTTTTAAATTAATTACTTGAAGGAAATTAAAATAGCATGGCAACGCTTTGCTGAGATTGGAAGAGAACTACAAACAGTACAAGGTTTTTTTTTAAAAATGCCAAAATGTTCATTCACAGAAGTTTAAAGTTTAAGTTTAAAGTTACACACATTTTAGATTAAATTCGACCATGTTACATAGTCTGTGTTTTACTCTGCTGAAGAAAAATGTCCAAGCAAAGCCACGGCATATGAACACTGGCATGTGGCATATCCTTCAGCCTATGGAAAATCTGTGTTTTTGAAAAGATTTACTTTAAAATGCACTGATTGTTCCTGAATGAATCTGTTTGTTTGTTTGTTTGTTTGTTTGAATGAATGTAAAAGATTCACATAAAAATCAGCCAGCTTCACTCAAATCAGCCAGCTTTGGCTTAAAATAATAATTCAGTGATTTACTTGTGACATTCACTCGTTCCAGAATGAATCTGTGTTTTTGAATGAATCATTCAGTTAATGATTCACTCAAATTAGTCAACAGTTTTATACCTAAAACGAAGTGGTTTGGGAGAAACATTTGAAGATTTATGCATGAAAATTACCTATTTTTCCTAAATGAATCTTTTATTCTTCTTCTTCTTCAGCCAATCATTTCAGCCAATGTTTTTTTCCCTGAATAGATCAGTAAATGATTCACTCAAATAAGCCAGCTGTTTCTTCCTTAAAAAAAACTAATTCAAAGATTTCTGAGAAAATCATTGAATTATTTGCTTAACAAAAATGTTTAATGAATCGATCAGTAAATGATTCACTCAAATCAGCCAGCTGTTTCCTCCCTGAAGCATTTTGGTTAAAAGAATAATTCAGTGATTTAAAATTCACATATAAAATTCACTCGTTGTTCAAGAATGAATCTGTGTTTTTGAATGAATTGATCAGTTAATGATTCACTTAAATCAGTCAACATTTTCATGCCCAAAACGAACTGGTTTGGGAGAATCATTTAAAGATTGATTCACTTCACTTATTTTTCCTGAATGAATCTTTTCTTCTTCTTCTTCTTCTTCTTCTTCTTCTTCTTCTTCTTCTTCTTCTTCAGCCAACGTTATGTACCTTTTCTATTTTATTTTTTTATAGATCAGTAAATGATTTACTCAAAAAACTCTGCTTCCTTCGTTAAACATTTTTAAGAGAATAATTCAATGATTTACTCGTAAAATTCACATATTGTTCCTGAATGAATGTGTTAGTTTTTTTTTTTTTTTTATGAATCGATCAGTAAATGATTCACTCAAATCACCCAACTGTTTCATCCCTGAAATGAATCAGTTTTGAGAAACTAATATTTATTAGTAAGATTCACTTATTGTTCCTGAATGAATCTGCATTTTTAAATGAATCGATAAGGAAATGATTTACTCAATCCAGCCAGCTGTTTTGCAACAAATGATTCAATGACTCACTAGTCAATGACTCGTTTGTCACCATCTGGTGGAATGATGCTAACTCTACTTCAGCAACACAAAGAATATCCATTATTCCAAAAATCTGCTTTTTTTATGCTTCCTAACTTTTTAGAAAGTTATGGTAAAACTAAAACTGAGTAAAGTTTTCCAGAAATATCCGTGTAGGTTGAGTCCAGACTAGTGCAGGGAAGATAGAGAAAGATTCAGCGAGCAGAAGTTAGAGGAGCCTGTCCATACATTTAGTTTGGAGACATTTATTGTGTTCCTGACACTGGTTTTGGTCGCTGTGAACACTCTGGCAGTTCTTTCATTTATCTCCACAGATAAATGAACCGAGGCAGATATATTGAGCTGTAGGAAATGTCAAACGTTAGTATCTATGCTGACTATCTGACAGCTTCTAGTAATTAAAGATTGTGTAACTGATTGGGATTTTTTTTTTGTGTGTGTGTGTGTGTGTGTGTGTGTGTGTGTGTGTGTGTGAGAGAGAGAGCAAGGGCTATAAGTCTTGTCAACTGGCATTAAACATCAAGAGTGGAGATCAAAATTAGAGAACAACCTACAATTTTCTACATTTTGAGGTTATTCAATCCTATTTGAAGTTCTCCTAAAATCGTCATTTACTTATTTCAAAGAATTTCTTTCCTCTGTTAAACACATGGAAGAACCTGTAACCATTGACTTCCATAGTATTACTTTTTCCAACTAAGGAAGTCAATGGCTTTCAACATTCTTCAAAATATCTTCTTTTGTGATCAACAGAAGAAAGAAACTCAAAGGTTTGGAATCGCTTGAGGGTGAGTAAATTGTCATTGTTGGATGAACTAGCTTTAAATCATGTAAGATTGATGATAAACTCATAACTGTAAGAAAAAAAAAAGGCAAAATTGCTTGCTTATACTTTTTACCCCTCACAATTTTGAATTTATATCTCACAATTACAAAAAAGTAAGAAGTGTGTATGGCTGAATTTATGCAGTAAACAAGTTGATGCCTCTAATTTCTGGCTTGTTTTGCCCTCAGTTCTGAGTGCCAGCATGTGCTAATGTGGCTAAGCTAACACCATAGTGCTTCATTCAAAATAATCACACCATGGGAGTTAAAATAGACTGTTCTGATTGCTAAAAAAACAGTAGGAGAATACAAGCAACAAATTCAACAGAAGAAAGAAACTCAAAGGTTTGGTATCACTTGAGGGTGAGTAAATAGTGAGTAAATTGTCATTGTTGGATGAATTGTAGCTTTAAATCATGTAAGATTAATGACAAACTCATAACTGAGAAAAAAAAGCTTGTTTTTACTTTTTACCCCTCACAATTCTGAATTTATATCTCACAATTACAAAAAAGTAAGTATTATCTATGGCTGAATTTATGCAGTAAACAAGTTTACTGTATTACTGTATAAGTTTCTGTCTAATTTCTGACTTGTTTTCTCCTCAGTTCTAAGTGCCAGCATGTGCTAACGTGGCTAAGCTAACACCAAAGCGCTTCTCTGCTCAGTTCATTCAAAATAATTGTGCCATGGGGTTAAAAAAAGAAGAAAAAGATGTCCTTATTAGGTGAATAGGAGAATACAAGCAACAAATTGTCAGCGAGAATGTTTCTAAAGGTTAAATGGCGTCATAACCCGTCATAACAGGCTGCAGATGTGGCAGCAAAAGAGCACCGCCGTATGTTTGTGAACTAGCCGAATGCCACATCTCTGACTAAGTGATGAACGGCAGACTGTTTTGGATTTTTTTTCCCCCCTCCTCCCTGTAGTTGCCTGCGTTTACAGGCCACTGCCTCTCAGAGCAATCAGGCCCCAGCAGGCTTTACATGCCAGATACTGAAGACATAGTAGATTTAGCCATCGGTGTCGCTCAGCACAATGTCAAGTCAAGATTCACTGTCCCAAAACACTGACGGTGCACCAGAGCACTCAGAAACAATCCTGACAAGAAAATAAAAACATTCCCAAGCGTTATCTTATGAAAATAGATGATTTTTCTGCCTGGTTGAGTCATCAAATCACATTACGCACATTCTGATGAGTGACCTAGATGAAGATTAGTTAATACTGCTGGCAAAACCACATTTGGCACAGTCATGTTAAGCCCGTCCACCTCTCTTCAATCCCATGTTTGCTTTGAAAGGGAAATAAATGTGGAGGTATGACGAAGCAATGCTAATGGTTGTGAATTCTATTCGTTTAATCTTGTTATATGCTTTGAAAAGTGCCACAGATAAACATCTATTTACGTAACATTCTAGTTACTCTCAAAGTCAAAATTGCAGAAGTCAATTCTAAAAACAATCAAATGCAGAAGTGCAAGAAGTGAATTCTGAGAAGAAGAAAAAATGCGGCAGTGGCTCAGTTATTAGCACTGGTCACCTCACAGCAAGAAGGTTGCTGGTTCGAGTCCCGGCTGGGTCAGTTGGCATTTCTGTGTGGAATTTGCATGTTCTCCCCTTGTGTGCATGGGTTTCCTCCAGGTGCTCCAGTTTCCCCCACAGTCCAAAGACATGCGCTATAGGTGAATTGAATAAACTAAATTGGCTGTATTGTATGTGTGTGCGCATGTGAGAGTGTATGGGTGTTTCCCAGTATTGGGTTGCAGCTGGAAGAGCATCCGCTGTGTAAAACATATGCTGGATAAGTTGGTGGTTCATTCTGCTGTGGCAACCCCTGATAAATAAAGGGAGTAAGCTAAAGGAAAATGAATGAATGAATGATTATACACTAGCAGTGTTGTAGGTAACGCATTACAAGTAACGCGAGTTACGTAATAATATTACTTTTCTAAGTAACGATTAAAGTAATGCATTACTTTTCAAAATTAGGTTAGAATATTCATTCATTCATTTTCATTTCGGCTTAGTCCCTTTATTAATCTGGGGTCGCCACAGCGGAATGAACCGCCAACTTATCCAGCATATGTTTTACACAGCGGATGCCCTTCCAGCTGCAACCCATCTCTGGGAAACATCCATACACACCCATTCACACTCATACACTACGGACAATTTAGCTTACCCAATTCACCTATAGTGCATGTCTTTGGACTTGTGGGGGAAACCGGAGCACCCGGAGGAAACCCACGCCAACACAGGGAGAACATGCAAACTCCACACAGAAACGCCAACTGGCGAGGCTCGAACCAGCGACCAGCGACCTTCTTGCTGTGAGGCGAACGTGCTACCCACTGCGCCACTGTGAGGCCCTAGGTTAGAATATTTGAGTTACTTTTTTTTTTTTTTTTTAAATGTAATGCGAGTTACTTTTTAGTTTAGTTAATTTTCTTTTAAAAAATGAATTGCTCTGAATTAAAATGAACGTACTTTGGTTGAATCCCGCACTCAATGAGAGAATGCCGGAACAGACACATGGAAGAAAAGGAAAAGAGGAGTATCTAAATGGACAGTGATTTTACTTTTTAAGAAGACAAAAAGTACAAAAGTATCAAATGCATTGCTTTGAACTTTCATTAGTCTGTATACACTGCATGTATAGCTCTGTGGTCAGAAAGTTCTCAGAAGATAACATTATCCTACATAATTTTTTATGTATTTTTTTTAAAGGTAAATGAAGGTTATACAGGGCAGCACGGTGGCGCAGTGGGTAGCACAATCACCTCACAGCAAGAAAGTCGCTGGTTCGAGCCCCAGTTGGGTCAGTTGGCGTTTCTGTGTGGAGTTTGCATGTTTCCCCGTGTTTGCGTGGGTTTCCACCGGGTGCTCCGGTTTCCCCTACAAGTCCAAAGACATGCGCTATAGGTGAATCGGGTAAGCTAAATTGTCCATAGTCTATGTGTGTGGATGAATGTGTATAGATGTTTCCCAGTGATGGTTTGCAGCTGGAAGGGCATTCGCTGTGTAAAACATATGCTGGATAAGTTGGCGGTTCATTCCGCTGTGGCGACCCCAGATTAATAAAGGAGTTAAGCTGAAAAGAAAATGAATGAATGAAGGTTATACAGTGTGTTGTTAATTGCAGAGCTCCTCTATTTAAAAAAAAAAAAAAAAACCTGCAAGTTCTGAAAGAGATCAAGTCTAAGCTAGGTCAGAAAAAGTAACTCAAAAGTAACGTAACACAATACTTACCATAAAAAGTAACTAAGTAACGCAACTAGTTACTTTTTTGGGGAGTAACTCAATATTGTAATGCATTACTTTTTAAAGTAACTTTCCCCAACATTGTACACTAGTATACACTCTAGTTTTTTAAATAAGTCAGATTTGCGGTATGTTAACAAAAAAAAAAGTGTGATATAAAAGAGTATGCCTCTAATTTCACATTTTTAATCATTTTTTAGAGGTTGATATCTCACAAATGTTCATTTAAATCTTCTATATAAACTCTGAAAATTTATACAAACTCTGAAACAATCCTATCAGGAAATAAAACATTCCCAGCATTATATGTTAAACTTCATGAAGAAAACAGATTTTTCGCATTGCACGCAATTCTAATGATTAAATAAACTGATATCTCACAATTGAAATAAAGAATTATGAACTTTAATATTAAAATTGCTATACAGAAACTCTAAAATTATACAAATGTTCTCAGTCAGAAACATATGACAAAATGAAGCAACATTAATGCTTATGAAACATTTTGTTTGATGATCCCGACTGTTATATGCTTGATAATCACACAAGCTTGAAGGACAATCTGGCAAAGTGTCGTGCTCAGGAAAAACCAGCCAAGCAAATTAATTAAACAGTTCGCCACATGCTGAAACAAACCCACGATTAGAGAGAATCTGGCCAGCATTGATGTGAATATGCTAATTATGAACAATAATGTCAGACTATTGCATCTTCATGTAAAAAAAAAAAAAAGACTAACATTACACAATTATCATTCAGGGTGTAGCATAAAAAGCTTAGTTGGCCAAAAATTATATTTACCGACCCTTATGTTGCTCTGTCTTTCTATTTTGTAAGACAGAGGGTATGTTTTAAATGAAAGGTTATTTAAATTTCATTTTGTGAATATTAATTGATTTGAAACAGCTGAAATCTAGAACCAGATTAGTTAATGAATCATTTTTATTTTTGAACATTTTTAGAGACTTAAAGTCCACATGAAATCAAAACTAGCCATATTGATTTTTGTTAGCTCACATAGCTAGTTTTGTAGTGAACAATTCATCTGTGCATGTCATTAAGAAAAGAAAAAAAAAAAGTTCGCCCTTTGTAATCTTTAATTAAAATCTGAAAATGCACTTCATGTTTGTTCTCAGTTAAATTCTCAGATTACGTCTGTCTGAGGTA
The DNA here is from genome assembly GCA_903798125.1 of Danio choprae. Taxonomy (NCBI): domain Eukaryota; kingdom Metazoa; phylum Chordata; class Actinopteri; order Cypriniformes; family Danionidae; genus Danio; species Danio choprae. Next base: position 1,598,659 of record CAIGQW010053658.1, on the reverse strand, counting down.
TTGGGTGTGGCTAACATACTTAACCACGCCCCTCCAACTGTCTCCAACTGACAGTGCTATGACAATAAACAGAAACGGTGTGGTAATAACTCTCCCCATTTATACCCATTTCCTGATCTTTCAGACTGAAATGCCTACTTTACTACAGCCAATCAGCTCGCAGTAGAAAAAAAAACAAGCCACGTCCACTGTTTTCTTATTTAATATTCTGTTTGCAGCTTCCAGTTCATGCCGACTTTAAACACAACCTTTCCGTTAACGTCCCTGGTTCGAGTCCATCTGGGAACCAGTTTATAAATGATCTATGATGTCAAAGGATAACAGTTTAAAGGCTCGAACGTTTTAATGTCTGCATGATCAGCAAACTGCCTCTGCCCACTGGCCCAGAAATATAAGAAAAAGAAAACCGACTAGCAAAGAGAGAGAGAGAGAGAAAAATATTTGCCAAATGCTTTTTTAAAAATCTATTTAAAATGATTTATTGATATACTTTTTTACTGTTTTATTAATCAGCGTTTTAAAACATTAATTAAATTAGCAGTTATAAAACTGTCTACTTAATTATACATTGCCTTATTGCTTTATTAAATTACATTTAAAAAAACACAATTTAAATAGACATATTTAAATATATCTATTTATTTGTCTATTTAAATTCAATCATTCATTTCCTTCGGCTTAATCTCTTATTTATCAGGGGTTGCCACAGCGGAATGAACAGCCAACTATACCGGCATATGTTTTACACAGCGGATGCCCTTCCAGCCACAATCCAGTACTGGGAAACACCCAAACACTCTCACATTCACACACAAACTCATACACTACGGCCAATTTAGTTCATCCAACTCACCTATAGCACATGTCTTTGGACTGTGAGGGAAACTGGAGCACCCGGAGGAAACCCACGTGAACATGGGGAGAACATGCAAACTCCTCACAGAAATGCCAACTGACCCAGCCGCCACTCGAACCAGCGACCTTCTTGCTGTGAGGCGACAGTGCTAACCACTGAGCCACCGACTATTTAAATTGTGATTTTGTTTATTAATATATATGTTTTTATTCTTCGATTAGTAAATGGATCGTTTGATTCTTTATTATGATTTTAAGAGGCACTCCTGGTCCACCATACACTCAGGTGAGTGGGCTTGACAAACTACCTGTAAGAAACACTCTCTCCTCTCAATGTGCACCAGACACTTTCTTATCAGCACTCCATATTTCTGAAAAGACATAGTGCACTTCACACAGGTGAGTGGGCTTGACAAACCACCTGCAAGAAACACTCTCTCCTCTCAGTGTGCACCAGACACTTTCTTATCAGCACTCTATATTTCTGGAAAGGCAATGTGCAATGTATTAGTGCACTTCACACAGGTGAGTGGGCTTGACAAACCGCCTGTAGGATACACTCTCTATGACTGGAGAACTGCTGCTCTCTGATGATTTGAAGTGCTTCTTTATCCTCTATTGTAAGTTGCTTTGGATAAAAGTGTCTGCTAAATGAGTACATGCAAGCATAAATGAATATGACACTTTTAACTATTAACACTTTATTGACATGAATCATATAGAGTGTTCATTTGTTGCTCATGCTAAAATCATTAATAAATGGTTTACTTCTTTGTGAGTCATGGATTAATTCATCATTATCTGTGCATGAAGCATAATTTAATGCATATAACACTGAATTGCCAGATGGAGATTAAAAAAGGGACTAAGCCGAAATGAAAATGAATGAAGAGTTTCTTGCACAGATGGAACATTTTACGACCTCAATGTATGGTAAGGAGCTACCATTATTAACTTAGTTTAGCATTTATATGCGTTTTTGACTCTCAAACTACCAGTAGATATTGACTTGCATTTTATTAAAATCACCAACAAACACAGTTTTAGCTTCTTTAATGTTCTATTGAAGAAAAAAAGTCACATCTTAAATGGCCTGGGGGCAAGTAAAATATATGCACATTTTAAATTTTGGGTGAACTATCCCTTTCATTTTCATGAGTATTGCAAGATATTACTGCACATATGTGACACCACATGGAGCTCCAGAAAAGTCATTAAAATATGTTTTGTTTCCATTGTTTACATGCATGAGGTGCTTTTTATTCCGTAAAATTAATGAGATGCTATACAGCCATGAAAAGAAAATGAACCAAAAACATTCTCATTACAGTTTATTAGTTCAGCCAAACTGATTATGTGAACAGCATAACAGATTTGAATTAAGAAGAACCCAAGAGCTTTGTAGAGGATGAGCATGTCTAATGATAATAATAGAGTAAGGAGAGACATGGAAATTTTGGACTTTTCATAAAGTGTTTTTTTTTCCAGTTTAAAATCTAAGAAAACATCTAAAATGCATTTAAGTTGTTTTCTTTTTAATCTCACTATTAATTTGTGTCTTTATATTTAAATTATCTATTTAAAAACTATCTTCAAAACAAATCTGCCCTAAAGTCGTGGCCAAAGTTTTGAGAATGACACAAATATTAGTTTTCACAAAATTTGCTGCAAAACTCCTTTTAGATCTTTGTTTCAGTTGTTTTTGTGATGTACTGAAATATAATTACAAGCACTTTATACGTTTCAAAGGCTTTTATCGACAATTACATGGCATTTATGCAAAGAGTCAGTATTTACAGTGTTGGCCCTTCTTTTTCAGGACCTCTGCAATTCGACTGGGCATGCTCTCAATCAACTTCTGGGCCCAATCCTGACTGATAGCCACCCATTCTTTCATAATCACTTCATGGAGTTTGTCAGAATTAGTGGGTTTTTGTTTGTCCACCCGCCTCTTGAGGACTGACCACAAGTTCTCAATGGGATTAAGCTCTGAGGAGTTTCCAGGCCATGGACCCAAAATTTCAATGTTTTGGTCCCGGAACTACTTAGATATGTCTTTTGCATTATGGCACGGTGCTCCATCGTGCTGAAAAATGCATTGTTCTTCACCAAACTGTTGTTGGATTGTTGAAAGAAGTTGCTGTTGGAGGGTGTTTTGGTACCATTCTTTATTAATGGCTGTGTTTTTGGGCAGAATTGTGAGTGAGCCCACTCCCTTGGATGAGAAGCAACCCCACACATGAATGGTCTCAGGATGTTTTACTGTTGGCATGACACAGGACTGATGGTATCACTCACCTTGTCTTCTCCAGTCAAGCCTTTGTCCAGATGCCCCAAACAATCGGAAAGGGGCTTCATCAGAGAATATGACTTTGCCCCAGTCTTCAGCAGTCCATTTGCCATACTTTTTGCAGAAGATTAAACTGTCCCTGATGTTTTTTTTTGGAGAGAAGTGCCTCACTGTGCATGCAGATGCACTCACACCTGCCTGCTGCCATTCCTGAGCAAGCTCTGCACTGGTGGCACTCCGATCCCGCAGCTGAATTCTCTTTGGGAGATGATCCTGAAGCCTTCTTAACAAGAATTGAACCTTTTTCCTTGAAGTTCTTGATGATGCTATGAATTGTTGATTTAGGTGCAATCTTAGTAGCCACAATATCCTTGCCTGTGAAGCCATTTTTATGCAATGCAATGCAATGCAGATCACCATGGTTAACAATGGAAGAACAATGATTTCAAGCATCACCCTCCTTTTAACATGTCAAGTCTGCTATTCTAACCCAATCAGCCTGACATAATGATCTCCAGCCTTGTGCTCATCAACATTCTCACCTGAGTTAACAAGACGATTAACGAGATGATCTCAGCAGGTCCTTTTATGACAGCAATGAAATGCAGTGGAAAGTTTTTTTTCCTGATTAAGTTCATTTTCATGGCAAAGAAGGACTATGCAGATCATCTGATCACTCTTCAGAACATTCTGGAGTATATGCACACTGCTATTATAAACACTTAAGCAGCAACTTTTCCAATTTCCAGTATTTATGTCATTCTCAAAACTTTTGGCCACGACTGTACACCAAACTTTACAGTTGTATTAATATCTATATTCTGAAGGGTTATTTTACAGATAGATACATGTTCCTACATAATTTGCCTGATAATATACAACGTTTTACAAAAAAAAGTTCTGATGTGCACAGTACTTTCTGAATTAGAGTGATAAAAATGAAATGAAAGATGACCAAAATCCTCTCTGTGAAAACCTTTGACTGTAATATAAAAGAATAAAATTAATTAGAATTTCGAAATTTTGGGCAGCTGTATGAAATCCAAAAGTTTACATTCTTAATCACCTGTTTCTAAATGGTCTGTCTCTAAAAGTGAGGGGGACGTATCCCCCCCCGGTTGCTACGCCCCCCCCCGGTTGCTACGCCCCTGCGTTTACATATCTCTTCATTCCTGCTTTTGCTCATCACAGACAAACACCAGAGTCTTCAACACCATATCTTGCAGATATTTTACGCAGTGAGGAAAAGTTTTCGCGTGTTTTCAGACGTGAAGTTGAAGGCCTGAAGCTCCGATGTTGCTTGTACAACCAGTGAATTTGCCGTTTGTTAGCTCGAGGGATTTGTAAAGTGTGGCAACAATGTAGATTATGCAAATTGGAGCCGTTATCTTGATCGTTTCTGAAAATAGATTGGAAACTGTGAAGGGAAAGGGGGGAGGAACTTAAAATGAACATGAGCTTTTGGGGTGTGTAGTGGATTAATGGCCTCAAGCTTTAATCTTTAATAATTAATTATTTTTCCTATTTTACTTTAAGTGACTCTGCAAAATAGGTCCTTTTTTCACCTGAAGGGAGAATAACACAAGATTCAACTGTTTTCAAATAATATAGGTCAGTGGCAGGACATTTAATTTATGCATAAAACTGTTTCTGAATTAATTTTGATGCTGTGAAATTAGTTATGTTATGTCTTTTTATCATACTGATTTTTATCACATTTATTGTTTAAACATAATTTTAAGCATAAGCATTAAACATACATTTATTTTTTTATATAACATTTTAATAATACATAATACATTTATTTTTTTAACAAACATTTTTCTTTATATTACCATTGTAAAACTGTACGAAACCAACAAATACAAAGTGTACTAAGAATTTGTTGTAGATTATTAACATTTTTAAAGGTTTTTAAAAGCCTTCTAAAAACAATTTGTTATTCATTTTTATACACAGCCTAAGGAACAGGGCATAGAGCAAAACACATCTGTGTAAAGCGATTTTTTCCTTTGATTTATTAGGTGTATATTTATAATAATAATGCATTTTATTTAAAGGCGCCTTTCTTGACACTCAAGGTCACCGTACAGGACAGCAAGAACAGACAGTTCAAATAAAAACACAATAAAAGTCAATACAATACAATAAAAAAAATTTAAAAGTGAGGTTGAGTTAAAGAGAGTAGGCTGTTCTAAACAGATGTGTTTTGAGTTTGGATTTAAATTGTAAAAAAAAAGAGTTTAAATTACAGAGATCAGGAGGAAGTGAATTCCAAAGCTGAGGAGCAGAGTGGCTGAAGGCTCTGCTCCCCATGGTGACAAGGCGGACAGGGGGAACAGTGAGGTGAATGGAAGAAGAAGACCTGAGTGTTCAAGAGGGTGTGGCGATATGAACAAGACTAGTGAGGTATGGAGGAGCAAGATTGTGGATGGCTTTAAAAGTGAGAAGAAGTATTTTATAATTAATTCTGTAAAAGATAGGAAGCCAGTGAAGCTGTTGTAGAATGGGTGTGATGTGACAGACAGAGGGGGTTTTTGTGATAATACGGGCTGCAGCGTTTTGTACCAGTTGTAATTTATGAAGGGTTTTATTAGGGAGGCCAAACAGAAGGGAATTATTATTATTATATTATATTTGCCAGAGTGCAGACTTGTAAAGTATGTTACCAAAGTAAATGAATCATTTTTATGCAAAATTTTGAAAAAACAAAAAAAACACAATGCAACTGTATTCGTAATTATTTAAAATAAATGTGTTTTGCTCATATTTCATAAAACATGCACTGTTCAAACACCATATAAATGCATTCCCTGACAAATATATACAGTATATAACGTTACATGACTAGCCCCATTGTTGCATTTTCAAAACAAGCCAGCAAAAGACTTGTGTTGACTTTAAGGGGTTGAGAGTCTTTCTGTGGTTTGTCAAACAATGTTTGCTATGGCTGGACTTCACCAACAGGGCACAACCCTTTGATATTTAACATACATGTAATTCCTGAGCGTTCTAAAAATAGGGATGACGGCTGTATAACAGAGGGTAAATGAGCATTCTGCTGCCTGACCTCATGCAGACACGAGGCAGAAGAAATATTTCTTAAGTGCCATTTCAGATGGGCATACAGCACACACTCTTAGAAATAAAGGATAGCCTATTTATTGACTTCTATGATTACATTGAGAAGATTTTAGCATCCATTGAACTTTTCCACTGGACAGAAGGTTCTACATAGTGGAACATGGTTTTAAAAATGTTCTTCATGTAACAAAGACTGAATAAACCTCACTCCCCTGGCCTTAAGGTGCACTGATTAATATCCTTGTTAGTTCACATCTTGGCCATGTCAAAAATGTCTGTTTGAATCTAGTTCTGAGTGTGGAGAAGTCAGAGTGTTTAAATTGGTGCCGTGACCTGGATGGGAGTGAGAGTTAAGGGGTTGACAAGTAACCCTGTTAGTAAACCTCTTTACTCTGGATGGACACATTAGCATATGCCACTAGATGCTGTAGTCTTTAGCACCCTTAAAAGTGTACTCGCCTCACATAATGGAGATTCCAGACCATATTCCCTTCAGAGGGGATCGAGAAGCACCAGAGGGGTTACATTGGTGCCGTGACCCAGAAGGGAGAACGGTTTAGGTGAGTTGTAATTGAGACCAACTAGTAGGAGTTGTGTGGGTAAGCCAAGTTGAATGCCATTCAGAGTGGGTTGAAAAAAACTTGGAGTAAAGTTGGTAGCCATGACTCGAAAAGGAGTGATATGTGGGGAGATGAGTCTAATAGAGTCTAGCTAGTAGGAGCTGTGCAAATGTTCTTAAAAGTGCAATCACTTCCCATGCTGTAGATCCCAATCTCTGCCTCATTTGGAGTGAAGCAAGAAGAAGAGAAGGGGTTAAATTGGTCCTCTGACCTGGATTGGAGGTTTAGGGGTGAATTCAACAGAAGCCAGCTAATAGGAAGAGTCTGAATAAATGTTATTGGTTGCAAAGCTGCAAAGATTACCCTGGCTACAAAGGTTGCACTACATGTTAGGCTGTGGTATTTAACATAGCACTTCTGTTGCCCATGCAAGATATGCCTGTCTGAATCCTGTTCATAGAAAGAAACAGAGTGGTTAACATGGTGCCGTGACCCAGAGGAAAATGAGGTTTAAGCTATGAGTGCAACAGAAGACCAGCTTGTAGGACCTTATTGGGTAAACATTACTCCCATGCCCTCAAAAGGATCACTAGTGACTGCATGGACTTTTAATGTCATTATAAGTGCACTTATTTCACATACTGATGCTGATGAGGCCATAATCCACTCAGACCGGGAAGAACAGAAGGGGTAAAATTGGTGAATTTCTCAGATAGGAGTGAGGTTTAGGTGGAGTGATTGTAACAGAGGCAATCTAGTATGACCTGTGCGACTAAATGTCACTCCTTTGGCTTCAAGAGATTTAGGGCCATTGTTAGTTTTCCTGCCTGCCATGACGAAGACAGAAGAGTTGCGATCAAAGTACTGAGAAAGCCTGAAAACCTCAAATGAAGAACTAGTAATGGACATGTAATTTTCTGTAGACAAGTAGGCCAGTCACAACAGATCATCTGATCAATCAAAGCAGAGTATGCTTTCAGAATTGAGGGGCTTACGGGAACCAGATTCTTGAACCAATGGTTTCAACCACAGTGAGAAAGAAGCAGATTCTGCAATGTAAATTCTAAGTAAATAAAATGTTTTTTTGATCATGAACAAATGGAAACCTATTGTAGGTGACCTCCAAAGTAAGACTAGTATCCTTTAAAATAGCATGAAACTGGTTCTTGAAAGGTTCTTTGAGAATCAGAAAATTGTTCTTCTATGACATCACTGTGAACATCCTAATTTAAAGCTTGTTTTTTGTAGTCGAAAACCTAATGCAGAACTCAGTTCAAGGTCTTCATGATCAGTCATGCAGCTTAGATCAATTCTGCTGAAGCTAAATGCGGGAATCTGTCCAGATATACTGCTGCAGCTAGAAGATATGATCAGGCAATGCTCTATCAGTGCTAAAACTTCTTCCAAATGCGCGCTCACACACACACACACACACACACACACACACACAC
>CAIGQW010053658.1:1548772-1589356 GCA_903798125.1 Danio choprae | reverse complement strand
TTTAATGCCAATTAAGAACATTTGTAATATTAGTACAAATGAAAAACCTTTACATTATGATTAATTTATACTAATTAACTATAAAAACTATTTTTTATTATTATTATAAAAAATTAAGTTTAATTTAAATACATTAATTTAAAAAAAATAAAGCTTCTGACAGGTTTGATATAGTTACTAAAAGATTTCATTTATTGAGCAGTGTTCAACTCTCTGAAAATGAGTGACTTTGTCTCTGTAATATGAGTAAGAGACTTGTCAGAACTGCAAGCGCTAAATTGATGTGTAAGCCAGACTGTGAAAGTACGCATTTCTCAAAACAAAAAAAAATCAACACGTTATTTTAAGTGACGCTTCACTCGCGCTTGTTGGAGGCTGTCACACATATGGAGTTATTATCTTTTCTTTTTTTTCCCCCTTCTCCACCTCAGATGCAAACTCCTAACTGGAGGCTGAGGCTCTGTCTTGATCTCCTCAAACCCTTGGGCAACTCTGCCAAATCTGTAAGCCACGGATAATTTAATATGACAGTAATGGAAACAACTGCCATAGTATGTTCACGCTGGATGTTTAGATGGCATGTTTATTTGACAGATTATGCAGGTGATGCCAACCGACTCGCTCACGGTTTGGTGGTTTTATGGAGCTCTAGGTATTGCATTTTGAAATATGTGTATAAAAATCAACACGATGCCATTTTTTCTGCAATAGTTATTGCAAATTCATAGTTAATCATATTAATTTGTTCAGTTCTTACAACACTGAGGAATAAGTAGGGTTGAACTTAAAGGTTTCGTTCATCCAAAAACGCAAATTATGTTATTAAAGGTCCAGTGAAATTAAAATAATGTTTTTTTTTTTGTTGTTAGTATCAGAATGTTAGTCTTCAAGGATGTCTATAAGCTATTGTGGTACAAAACAATGACATAAACATGTTAAGCTTGTAGTCACTTCCTCCTAAATGGATCAACGTTTTTTTTTCTTTCCCCATCACCTTACATACTTCAGTTTCTCATCAAATCTTGACCAATCAAATGCTCTCTAGTATCGGACATGCCCCGTCCCCTTCAAGACGCTTCTCATTAGCTTTTCAATTGATGCACTTGAGCTCAACTACTCTCATTGGCAGAGCTGTGATAAAACAAAACGCGATTGGCTGCTTAATTAAAAAGGGAGGAGCTACTCTGTCCCACCCTCTCTGCATGCTTCAGTTGAGATTGTCAAACATTGAATAAAAAAATGCACATTTCATAGGACTTTATGGGCCCTTAAATTATTCACCCTCATGTCATTCCAAACCCCTGAGACCTTTGTAGTCAAATTAAGATATTTAAATGGAAAATAAATGGAAAAATCGAAAATCTCCCTGATCCACCATAGACAGCAATGGTCCTGGCTCGTTCAGAGTCATTCAAAGTCAAAAAACAATCCTAAAACAGGCTCTCAGTGGTTCAATCAGATTACCAAGCTACAAGAATACTTTTGTGCGCACATAAAACAAAAAATTGTGACTGATCAGCTTTGTCTCCTCAGTGTCAGTATATTGCGCACGGTCATGAGAACGCACCTCTGACGGTTTACGGAGGATGAGGGAGCTCGCAGATTTCACCTAAAATATCTTAATTTGTTTTCTGAAGATGAACAAAGGCTTCAGGATTTTGAAAGACATGAGAGTGAATAATAATAATGACAGACTTTTCATTTTTGGGTGAACTAACCCTTTAAGTATGGAAGGCCATTGGGGTCAAAAGTTTTCCAAACGAAACATGGAATTTGATCGTAAAAACATTTTTTCTTTAAACTTACCCAAGTAAATAATTGTAATAGCTGAGCAACAATTTTAAGATAATATCCACCTTGATTTTATGAAGTTGCAATTTCAGAACACAAATTTGCTCAAGTTGTATGAACTTATAAGAATTAGGTTGCATGAATTTGTCCAAATTAGCTGCCAATTTACAGCTGATCAAGGTGAAGTTCTTATAAATTTTCAAGAATGCTATTGAAATAAGATTTACTATCATTTATTTCCAAATTCTCAGCAGTTTATGACAATGCAAGTATTTAGTTTGACTCAATTGACAGCCAATGAAACTACTGCATTTCAGACTACTTGCAAATGCACATACAAACATCAGAAGTCATGTTTGTTTATGAATAATACGAATGTGTACCGGAATCTATGTATGCAAACATCAAATGTTACATAGGCTTCCATAAAAAATGCATTGTCAAAAAGAGCGTTTATGCACACTAAAGCAAAACATTCACAATTGTTGACCCAGCATTTCATGTAAAGACTTTTGGCCCCAATCACCTTCCATATTATAAATTGTTTCTAATGCATGTGTAGATGGATATAAGCATTACAATATATATAAAATACACATGCATACTTAAATCAAACAATAACAATAATAAAGATTAGTATAGAAAATTTTATTCTTCGGAAGTCCTTCTGGCCTTGAAACCCAACATTAATATCCACTGTGGCCATTATTTGGACTAGCTTTCATCTTTTTTTAATTCTCCAATAATTATTTCTCAACATACTTGCCATCTTCAGAAATATAACAAATAATACAAATCACCTCAAATATCCGGTTTGGGAAGGAACCATTGGAAATAATCTAAAAATCATGGCAAGGTTGAAAAACCAAACAATATTTGATATGGGCTCCAGCACCTGGGAGAGAGATGCAGGTTTCAGAAAGTCTTTGAGGGCAGAATGAAGTAACCCTGGTCTGATTAGAGGTGCAAGAGACGAGACGGGACGGATGGGGCTCACTGCTCGCTCTGTTGGCTGTCTGTGATGGAGCTCACGGCCCCCTGGCCTTTGTTGACGTCACTAATACAAGCCCACTGTCCGTCCACTGACTCCTTCCACAGGGTCACCTGCAGACACAAGTCAGCAATGCAAATACAGTCATTCTGCTTTTGATTTGAAATGAGGCAAAGGCAACTTTTCAAACCTGTTAATACAACAAATATTACTGGATATATCTGGTACATTTTACTATTATTTAGCTTTGAATTCATTGTTTAGCTTTGTTAACTGTAACCACACTTTTTGTTTAACTTATCTGTGAAATCTGACTACTCCTACAACTATAATATCTGTAAGTTATAAATATATTGGACCACAGGTTGGTTTAAGATTACTAGAAAGAAAAGGTATGGAACTGAACCAAAATAAATATTTAAGACACGATTTGAATTGCTATAAAAACAAAGCAATATGTCTAACCAAGTTGTGTGCAACTTGTAGCAAATTCAATTAAAAATTGTTTATATCACAAAAATTATGGTTCAATTGTTTTGTTTTGATTTAGCCACAACAACAAAGGTAACCAGTGTGTGGTCAGTGTGGATAAGTTATCACAAATTAGTGATTTCTGTCATGGTAGCTGTTTCCAACCAAAACTGCAAATTAGACTTGCTCAAAACTGGAATATTGAATAAAGCACCATTTCCAGCCAATAAGACACAGAGAACAAAATCTTCACTTCCTGATAGAATGGCAGCAAATATCTAAAAGAAACTAAATGTGCTTCAGTAGGAGAAGCCACCGTGGGCCTTTTTTCTTATATAATAAGTTACTAGTGCCTCAGAAGGCAAAGACAAAACTCAATGAACACAGTCATAACAGGCTTTTTAAAGGCATGAGCCGCCATTCAAGACATGACCAGAACAATATTTAAGTTGTAAAGTTGTACAATGTGGTTGGTCTGCTGGTTTGTCCTGTGCCGTCCCATGCTGCCTCAGTTACGACAGAAAAGTGTTTTTTTTTTGTTATCAATACTTTTTTGATGCGCATGCTGGAATTCATTAAATAAATGTTTATTTGATAGTAAACTAAATAGTAAACAATGTATAGTACATTTGCAGTTTTTCTTATTGGATAAAAAAAAAAAAAGTTATCCAACATATCCAACGACTAATCCATGTCTGGATTGGTCAATTGCGACATTTCAAGGTATGTTATTCCCAGATAACAACTGCTAAAACTAATACTAACACAGGCTCATCCGGATACTTCAAATGATCTTGACAGTCAGTGAATACATTCACATCCATATTTATATTCATATCTGTCAAGCATATAATTTCCATGGTAATACAAAAGTCGTGCACTGATGGTACAGTGACAACAATATTCTAAGATTTTGTTTAGGCAAACATATGACCATCTACTAAGAAGAGGAGCCTGTTGAGAGCATTTAAAATATAATATCTATGGTTAAAAACCTTTTAACATTCAATACAACTGGTTTTCACCATATCATTTTGAGTGTTGTGAGTTTTAAATGATTTTTTGATGAAAACTGAAATAAATGATTTTGAAAAAAGAAAGCCAGATGTCAACGGTGCCAACTGCGTTACTTGCCATTTTCTTTATAAATGTTTGTCAAATTTAATAGCAATTGCTGACTGAAAATGTTTCTATACCATTTGTTTTTTCAATGTAGGCGGTGCATAATAATTACTGAGTATTGCTGCATGCACCCCATTAGTTATTTAAAAAAATTAATTAAAACAAACGTGCCTGCATTAGCTCCCTCAAACCACCTAGAGAGGCCTATATTTAACCTGTGCTTATTTTCAAACCCCGTTTTGCATTATTTAGCTGTCTGTTTTATGAATGCATCAGATAATGGCACGTTCGGCTGAGAGTAAATGGCTCGACCCGTCGCTTGTCGGCGTGAATAATTACAAGGCATCGAAACGGAGTCTTCATTTGAATAAGCGGCGACGGCGAAGACCAGGCCGAGTGCTGGGTGATTTAACCTGCGTCATTAATTCCTGAACCTGAGAGAGCTTTAATACTTGGGCCCTGTAAAATGAGTAATGATAGCTGGTAAATCACTGCTCTGCAGGCCTGTAAGTTGCCTGCATTCTCCACCAACAGCACCTTCCTTCTGTAAATCCCTCTGGATGACGGCCAAACGCTGTCAACATAAGTTTCACGAGGAAGAGTGAATGAATCACAATGGATTTGTCAAAGAACATTCATGGCCTGTCCTTTCACTGGTGACCGGGTGAATCATACCAGAGTTTGACGCAAAACAAATATAGAGTTATCGCCGTGATTTAGGCTTGTCTTTTATTTGTCATTGGACTAGTCTGATGATCCATGTCACACCAATGGCTATTATTTAAAGGCACAATGTGTAAGACTTTATCCAAAAAACTTCAAGAACTGTGTTATTCACTTTGCATACTCAAGTAATTAAATGATCCCAAATGTTTCGAAGAATGTTCAAAACTAGAGATATAAGCAATTGTATCTACTGAGACAAAGCGTGTGCCATGTGTTCATGCTAATGACATCACAGAGTCTCGATTTCCAGTTTGATTTAATAGAAAACAACAAATAATCTGTTAATATGCACAGAGCAGCATTATAACAGAAGACAAAAATGTATTTAGTCTGATAAAACAGCGCTGCTTCTTAATTCATGTGACCATGAGCTGAAGAACAGGAAGCTGGCATAATGAAAGCTCTGCTGCTTTTTGTGTCGCGTCCTATTGGTCTCTCATCAGCAATTGCTTTAACGCTTTGATTTCAGTTCAACAGCTTTCAGCCTTACACCGCTTTATACTAGCATGATAATAAGTGTTGAATATTTTAAGCTCATCCATGAACAATTTCTGCAGGAGTACAGTAGAATGTAATGAAGGCCACAACTCCCATGATTCCACACTTAAAATCAAAATATGTTTGTTGTGAATACGTGCTGTCTAGTAGCAAAAATGACATATTGTGCCTTTTAGGTTCAATGACAAAACTGGTCTAATAGTTCAAAATGTCAGTCTGAATTGATTATGCATTTCATATATAAAAAAGCAAAACAGCATCCAAGTATATTGGAAAACAGTATGTTAAATAAATTGAAAACCAAGATTATTCAAATATTTTTATGACAATAATATGTCATTCTTCTTCAAAATGTGTAGTGTTTGTTTTAATTCAAAGTATTACTTGTTAATTCTTTGCATTTATGTGTCAAATTTACTATCATTTGTTTTAAGCAAAATATAAGCAAGCTATTCTATAAAGTTATAATGGCTTGTTGTATTAATAATAACTACAGTGACAGTGAGGATATGAATAAATATTTGTAAATGTTAAATTTTACCTACAATGGTAAGAGTTTAGTTCTTAATTAAAAATTCTGCAACGGCACAAAACATAGCAATGATACATTAAATCGCTCAAAAAATTGTATATTTTTTATTTAAAGATTCTGAAAAAAGCTGATTTCCACATTTTTTAACCAGAAGAATTATTTTCAACACTGATAATAATCAGATTTTTTCTTGAATTTCATACTTGGATGATTACATTTTTTAAATAGGATCTGAACACTTTTTTTTTTTTTTTAAATATTGAATTATTTATGTTTGATTTTTTTCTGTATGTGTCTGTGTATGTCTGTGTATGTCTGTGTATGTCTGTGTATGTCTGTGTGTGTGTGTGTGTGTGTGTGTGTGTGTGTGTGTGTGTGTGTGTGTGTGAATACATGAAGTTTTGATAAAAAAAAAACTTTTTTAAAATCTTGCTAAGCCTCTGAACGACAATGTAAATTTTGAGATTGAACATTAAAAATAACTTAATGACAAGGTGAGCAGCCTGGACATTTTACAAAACATCATATTTGTACGCATGTTCCAGTCATATAAATTTGGAACAACAGAACGAACCCAATCAATAAGCAAAGCCAACATTCGATCACCAATCTCTTTAAACTCAAACCCTAGGCTCATGTTTGAGAGGTTTATACCTTGTTGTCTCCTCCAGACACAGCCAGGATGTTTCCAGTGATGGACCAGCTCACGTGCCACACCACATCATTGAATTTGTGGAGGAGTTTGGCCGTCCAGGTGTTACCAGCCGGATCATCACACGTCCAGATGAACACGCGACCGTCCTAAAGTACAATATAACATAATCTATTATTATATAATATTAGATGTCAGCACTGAATCAGGTTATTTACTCTACGGAGACAGAACAACAGCGCTCCTGAAGGCAGCAGTAATCATAGACCCAATGAGTCGATGTACATGTGTGAACAAAAAAAATGGACATTACTGTACTTTTATCTATTACCTACATATTATCTGCATATTTTATCTATTATTTACTATTATCACATCTGTAAAAAAAAGTGCAGATACAGCAACTTAATGAAAGCTAGATTGTGAACAGTAGGCTGCTGACATACCTTCTGTCAAAATGTAATATAGTATATTAAATTTATTGTGCACTCCATTGATTTAAATTGGTCAGAACACGCAGTATATCAGAAAAAGCTATTTTTATAGAAGGAAAATATATAGTCTTATTTCTGCAAATAATTGTTGAAATTTGAAGCTGGTTTGCAACACACCAGAATACCAACAATTATATAAATGACATAGATTTACATATACTTAAAAATGTATATATTGTGAAATGTAAAGATTTTTAAATCAACAAAACTAATTGTTATTTAATGTCATCCACTATTACTTGGGGGGTCTTTTATAATGTTTTCTATAAAATATAATGTAGATATTGTATTTTACAATGTTTTGTTGTCTTTTTTACAAGTATTGGTTTAGGCACCATTTAGGCTCCATTACCGTTTTAAAAGTATAATTTTGATACCAATATTGTACTTAAAAAAAGAACTAAAGATCAAAAATTAACTACATACTCAATGTCAACTTTCACATCATTAAAACAACTGCATTTCTACCATGGATTATAAATGTCACACACTCCTAATTTATAGTAAAGTATCTGGCTGTGAATACCTGTGAGCAGCTGGCGATTGTGCTGGTCGGCAGACCAATGGAAGGAGCCCATCCAACATCTCTCACCCAATCACTGTGCGCCTCCAGCTTCTGGTCCTCTTTCCACTGGCCATCTTCTTCCCTGCAAAGAAATGAATAGATGTCACCACATTTGTTTGACCCAAACATATTGAAAGGCTCTGTATTTACTATTAATATAAAAACGTTTTTAAAAAAGTTTTAATTTTTGGGTACAATTCCTTTAAACTCATCACTTGCTCAACCCATAGTGGTTACAAACCATTAAACTTTTTTTTGTTGTTGGTGAACACAAATGACGATATTTTGTAAAAATGTGTAAAGACGTTAATTGAATTCCACCTTAATTCCAAAAAATGTTTTAATCAATAGACGGACAGGATTGAAAAAAGTAAATGGTGATAGTTTTAAAAGAGTTTTCCATGGAGACAACAACATGTTTTAAATAAGCCTCATTCATACAGATCTGTGAAGATGACTAAAACATCTGTAATCGCCATGCCAGGCCAGTAGGTGGCGATAAAACTATTTATAGAAACACAAAAATACATGCCTGTAGTCCACCTTTAATTATGTTTCCATCCAAAAATGCAAATTAGACTTGCGCGCAAAACTGGAATATCGTATAAAACATTTGCGAGTAAAGCAACGTTTCCATCTAATGAGTCAAAGAGAGCAAAATCATCACTTCCTGTTAAATTGGTGGCAAATATTAAAAAGTCAATTAAATAATATATAACTTTCACCTCAGAAGACAAATACAAAACTCAATGAATGTGCGGTGGCTTTTGGAGGCACGAGTGTGGACTGAACCACTTTGATGACAGTCTTTGGCTGAGGGACTTTAGATTGATCAAAACTACATTTCAGGTGTTTTACAATATGGTTAGTCGGCTGGTTTGTCCATTAATGCTGTCCCATCACAGCCATTTTTGTTATGATATGATCTGTTAAAACAAAAATCACACGACTTTTTTGATGAGCATGCTGGCTTTTTTTTTTTCTTTTTTCTTCTCGGTAAATGCATTTCCATCGTAGTTTGTTCATTTTTCTTATTGAATAAAAAGCTTCTCCTAACTCAGCTATGCGCATACATTTTTATGCGTGTTTTCAAAAATTATGCACATCTTGGAATACGCATGACATCAACATTTCATAAAACCACTTATTTTGCAGTTTACAGACAGAAAATAAAGGTATTATAGCGTACTCTGAAATGAGTTTTCAAAAAGTTTACATTTTTATGCCCCCATAAGCGCCACTGTTTTGTAAATGAAATGCAGCAACTCATAAAAAGTAGTTTTCTGTTCCAGTTTTGTGCAAAAGTCAACTTGGAAAACATGGTTTATTATTATTATTTTATATATATATATATATATATATATATATATATATATATATATAGTGTGTGTCTATTGCTGTAGTAAAAGCTGACAGCAGGTGTTTGTCGCTGTAGACTCTGAAATAAGGGCTGCACTCACTTCCACAGCTTGACCAGATTGTCACAGCCTCCAGACACAAATCTCTTGATGTAGTTGGGCTTCTGTCCTGTTGGCTGCTCAATAAGACTCCCTGGGACAACAGCTGGGGCCCAACTCACTGCATTACAGCCGATCTGCCACAGAGAAGAGGGAAACCATGTTAAAAGCTCAAATCACAGCATGAGGTACTACAAACTGAGCCAGTCCTGGAAGACATCTACAATACTCTATACTGTAAAGTACAAAATAATACTGTCCGATCAGCATAACTTGAGTTATAATTTAGTAAAGAATCTTCACAGATATTCATGCTCCTTGAATTGTGTTGAATATCTTGTATTGAAAATATTTATTTTTGCATCAGAGATGTTTTGCTGTAGTCCCTGTTGAATTTCAGTAAAAATACATGTTTATGTTAATTAAGAAAAACAGTAATACGGTAAAACAGTAATAAAACAGTAGTAAGACAATGCACATATATATTAAAATAAATAATCAAACATTTAAAAAATAGGAAACAAGAATAAATAAGTTAGAGCAGTACTCAATCACGAGTTTTAGAGTGCTTTCACACCTAGACGTTTGTTTCAGAACCTGAATCGCTTGCCCTGTTAGCTCGGTTAGTTTGGCATATGTAAAACCAGCAATCGCGCTCAGATCCACGCCAAATTAATCAGACTGAGATTGACTGAATGAGGTGGTCTCTGTTTGATTGATGCAAACTCTGAAGCGGATTGATTGTAGTGTGAAAGCAAAATGATCCAACAAACCAGGCTATATCACAGTGTATTATGGTTATGTAATAGCCATATATACTGCTATATGATGAGAGAATTATGAGTAGGGCATAAATTTGCATTTCATGTCGAATACGAAAGTGAAACCATGCTGCAACAGTAACGAGAGCCGTTTATCTGTTAGGAAAATTTACCAAAATTAGGCCTACCATCTGATATTTTTTTCCATATTTTAATCTTATAGCATTTTGTATTAGGCCTGTTCATTTCTATACTGACACCTCGAAAAAAAGATCAACATTGATCTGCTTCATGATCTGACTGCAGTCTCGGTTCATCTGTCATTTATCTCTATAATGTAAGCCTATAATGCATAATTCTAGCCATAATTAATAATGAAAACAAAGTTTTGAAATGTCCTATTATTATTTTAAAATAACTAATTAAATGTTGCAAAAAATAATGGGCAATAGATTGACTGTTCCAATAAATACATTTATACAACCCTTGACAACTGAAATGAGTCTATGTATAAGAAAGTCTTAACTCTCAGATTTATATTTGGTGACTGTCTGTGGGTGTCACCATTAAAAATTTAAGTGCACCTTTTTTACTTGTGTCTTATTTCTCATCATCATAAATTAAAATAACAACGTATGACAGCTGAGCAAAATCCGTGGGACTCTGACCAATGTGAGGAGAGTTTACTCGCACGTGACTTGTTTTAACTATTTTGGTCCATTTAGAAACTTTGCTGTGTGAAAGCGAACTGCACCAAGACCAAAAATAAACATTGTAAAAATTTTAATCCCAGTTTCGGATCAAAATAATCGATCTACAGGTGTGAAAGCACCCTTAGTCTGCATTTAAATAGGGTTATTGCAATAACATAGCAATGCCACAAAACAAATGCAGCAATCAAAAACAGACACTTTTGCACATTGAGTAATTAATAATAAGTTCTTAATTAGACACAACTTAGTTTTAATTGGAAAAAAAACTAGTTCATTCTAACTGTTTTATAAGCTTATGTTCCACTGGGTCAAAACCTAAGCAAAAATGGAAAAAGTGATGGTGCATAATGTTTACCACAGTAGACAGACAGACAGACAGACAGACAGATAGAATTAGTCACTATCATTATTAATTTTGATATTTTGCTGACAAAAACATAATAATTAATGGTTTGAGGGAGATTAGGAAGGTGTAAAAATTAATGAGTATTTAGGGGCTCCGCTCTGGTTCTAAATAGGGTCAATGTTTAATGTCATTAAACAATTCTTGCTCTAAATATGCCTAAATAAGACTTTTTGCTATGTTGTGATCTCAAATCAATGCAAAACGTACAGTGTGTGCGTTGTTGATCTTCTTAATATCCCAGTGTCCGTCTCCAGAACAGGTCAACACTGAGATGGCTCCGTCTGAGCTGCCACAGGCCAGAATCAGGCCGAAGTCGTACGGGCCCCAGCAAACCGAATTGACTGTGGAAGAGCAGAGTGTTTGAATTAGCCCACAGCATGACGAATGTCTGTCTCAGTCAGTATGTGCCTTTCCATTTCTCTTCAAATTACACAAACTGAAACTGCGAATTGGAAAAAAAACAAACAAAAAAAAAAACAACAGCTAAGGGAAATGCATCAATTTGGCAAAAATTCCCATATAGTCCACAAAACGTTTATGCTGGCAATCATGAGGTGCTTTTTCAGGCATTCAACAAAGTAATCTTTTACAGAAGTCCAATGGAGAAAGTCTCTAAAGGGGTATGAATAGACTCTAAATCTTGTGATAAAGTTGCCAAGTTGTCAACACTGGTTGGTTGCGGTATTAGTGAACCTGCCCATTTCTGTTGCCATAATGTTGAAAATTGACATTGCGAGAGGACCATTTTTAGTTGATGTTAAAACACTATCATTTTTCAATAGTTGTTAAAAATATTAAGGGTGGCGGGAAATTGTGGTACAGCATGATATTGCGATATTTTCTTCAGCAATACCATATCAATACATGGATGCGCCGTTACTTTATTATACTACTTGGTTGATTATTAAAATATAACCCTGTAATGACCACTAGATGGTGGTGTTGAGCTTTTTTTTGAGGTTTTTTTTTTTTTTTTTTTTTTTTTTTTTTTACAGGTGAGCTGGGTCGCCTTTAGCACGCAGTAAGGTAGTACAATTAATAAGGTAGCTTCGCAAAAAGGTGCATGCAATATTTATTTGTCCACTTAATCTGATTTTGCACTGCTTCAATAAAACTTTAGTGAGATAAACTGATAAAACAGATATTGCCCACATTTTCCTTTGAGGACATAAGTTGGAAAAAGGTATTAAAACTGCAAAATAATCACAGAATATCACAATAATACTGCATCATGCTAATATTGTATTTCAGGGGAACCCTGATGATTCCCACCCCAGGAAAATATTGCAAGTTTTGTGCAAATGTGTAAAGGAGACATCTGTAGTGTGTGGTATGAGAATGGAAAGCATAAGGTTACCGGAGGAGTCGTGGCCTGTATATTCATACATCTTGTCCCAGGTGCTGTTCTCCTCTTTCCAGATGATCACCTTCCTGTCGTAGGAGCAGGACGCCAGGATGTTGCCGTACATGGGATGAGCCCAGGCCACCTGCCACACTGGACCCTCATGACTGAACAGAGACATTCAGAGGTATAATATATGATAATGAAACTCTTTAGCAGTCATAAGTCAGTCAGTCTGCACGCACAAATTTTTACACAAATGTTGCACACAGATTTTTTGCCCATAACTGTGTCTATTTATTTACTTGTGTACATTTATATTAATACATTTTTTAATTAATTTCAGTAATTTGTTGACTAATACAGGGTTCAACGCTAAGAATTTTTTCTACTGGCCTGACTGGGCCAGTGGTTCAGATTTTTACTCGCCCCACCAAAAAAAAAAAAAAAAAAAAAAAAAAAGTTAATAGCAATTTCTTAGCCATATATTTTATATAATGTGTCAAAAGCCAAACATAATTGTATTCATAAATTTAGATTTTTTTTTCAAATTCTTCTAATTTTGATTTAATTCTTTAAATTAAAAAAAAATATTGTGATGTAACTAAATAAAATATCAATAAAAAAATTATATGATGATTAAATATTTATTTATTTATTTATTTATTTTGACACCCACAGACATAGTCACCAAATATAAATTAAAGGTAAGACTTTCTCATACACAGCCTCATTTCAGTTGTCAAGTTTTGTAAAAAAAAATCTATTTATTGAATTAATCAATCTATTTAAAAAAACGTTAGCTAGAATAATACATTATAGGCTTAAATTATAGAGAGAAATAACAGATGAACCGAGACTGCAGTCAGATAATGAAGCAGATCAAAGTTGAACTTTCTTTCGAGGTGTCAGTATAGAAATGAACAAAACAACAGACCTAATACAACATATTATAAGATTAAAATATGAAAAACAAAAAAAGGTGGTAATTTCTGTCAATTTTCCTAACGGATAAACAGCTCTCGTTAATATTTCAGCATACTTTCATAGCCTGGTTCGTTAGTTCATTGAACCATTTTGCTTTCTCACTACAATCGATCCGCTTCAGAGTTAGTTTCATTCGAGCCGAGACCACCTCATTCAGGCGATCTCAGACTGATTAATTTGGAATGGATCCGAGCACGATTGCAGGATTCACATATGCCAAACTAACCACGCTAACCCAGGGCCATCGGGCAGTCCTTATTGTTAAGCCCTGTAATATAAAAATGTTCAGATTATTTATTTACAGTTTGTAAAGTAATATTTTCTGTCTTTTAGTAGATATATTATATGAGAGACTTGCTTTGTTTACCAAATAAACTGTTCTAATTGGATTTGCATTGTAAACATTAAATAAAAGTTAAAAAGGTATTATTTTTTTTATTTAATATATTAAGTTTTAGTTATGATACTCCCAAAACCATTCTGCATAAATCTGCAGATTGTTTAAAAATTTTTGCGCAGAAATAGCAAAAAAAATGTCAGCAGATTCTGTCTGGCCCTAGTCATAAGTTCCCATTAATAACAAGAAAAACATTGCATGCATTTGACCATTCAGTTATACAAGAACAGAATTTTAAACTTTTACACGTTTTAGAGAATGATGATGCCTTGTCTCAAAGAGAAAACATATGGCATTATTTTAATGATATTTAAAGCACCTTGATTATTTTCAGATTTCACTCACCCTCTTAAATCAGCCACAAGGATCTGTCCTCCGTTCTTGACATCAAAGATCTTGACGGAGCGATCCGAGGAGCAGGTGGCCAGTCTGGTGCCATAATAATCCATCTGAGCGTCATGCTGAAAACAAAACAAGAACAACACCACAAAGTCAGAAGACATGAAGTACAGGTGAAGACGGTAGCAGGATGAATGCAGATACTCACGATCATGTCCTCGTGTGAGGTGTCCACTGTGTTAATGACAGAAACCTGAAACACACAACAACACACATGCTGAAAAATGACAAAAACATAGCAATGATTTTTAACTTTAATGTGCATCAAATTAAACAAAGTGAAACTGAAAAGATTTTTTTATATATTCATGGATTTTATCTGAATACGAATATTAAAAATTACTTATAAAGTAGTGTGTAGTAAAGTGAGTGTATTTTTTATTTATTTATATTATACATACATATATAAAATTGTCTCAACACTAAATATAAAAAAAACACTTTTTTTATTCATTCATTCATTCATCTTCTTTTCAGCTTAGTCCCTTTATTAATCTGAGGTCGCCACAGCGGAATGAACTGCCAATTTATCCAGCATATGTTTTACGCAGCGGATGGCCGTCCAGCTGCCTTTTTTATTCAAATAAATATATTTATTTACTCATTCGTTCAGCCAACACTCATATATGTAGTTTATCCTTTCAATTTTATTGTCGAGTAGTTATTTTATATATAATTAAGCAGATAAATTGTTTTAATCAACTGACAGCACTAAATAAAACACAAAAAAGTACAAGCCTTTGTTTTATTTATTTATTTATTTTTATAGGCCTACTTATGTATGCAATTACTAGACATTGTTTACTTAATTATATTGTTAAATAACAATTTATCATGCAATTAACTGGACTAATAATTTTATTTAAATGTCAGTCCTAAATACAACCATTAATGTACAAATAAATGCAATTATCATATTCTTTTTATATTGTTAGTTATAATTATCATGTAATTAACATGTAATAAAATGAAATGCTTTAATCCATTTGTAGCACTAAAAAAATGTAATAATCAACAGTGATGTATGCAATTACTAATTAATTTCTTTATTACATAACTATTAACAGTTATCTTCATATTACGTTAATTGTGTTGCATAATTTACTAGACTAAGTACTTTAATCGATTGATAGCACTAAACATAATAAACCATTTTACCTAGAAAAAACTAATATATAACTAATTTATTCTTTTTATTTTCATAAAAAGGTATAGTTTCATTCATTAAATTAATTATATTTTGGGGTTCTTTGCAGTATAAAAATCTTAACATTTTAAAACAACTAATCCTTTATTTAAAACGCCAATAATTATTAATTTCACATTTATATCTATTTTTAACAACTGTCTTTTCAAATGAATAGTATTTCTTCATTTTAATCTTTCAATACATATCTATGCAGCTATTTAACTTAACAGTTTTGCCATTTTAACTATCATGTAATTAAATTGTTTTAAATTTTATACAATACAGCCAACTAAAAGGTTTATGTATAAATTATTCACTCTGTTCATATT
This sequence comes from Danio choprae, assembly GCA_903798125.1. NCBI lineage: Eukaryota > Metazoa > Chordata > Actinopteri > Cypriniformes > Danionidae > Danio > Danio choprae. The sequence goes on along the minus strand of CAIGQW010053658.1, from coordinate 1,573,534 downwards.
TAATACATACAGATGTTGTAAATGATATGTTACAACATCTAGTAAAAGAATTGATATGACATGTTGTCTGATAGCACTAAATATAAGCCAAAAAACGTAATTAGTTTCATTTACTTTGTTTTACAGCCGTTTTTCTGCCAAGCAAATTATCATCAATCTAGAGAATCAGGATAATTATGTTTTTCTATTCATTAGCTCATGAACTACCGGGTTTCAAACATATATCTGACAATAAATACACCACATACAATCATGTAACACTCACCATATTTGATTATATCCCTCAACCGCCTCCTTTATCGATAAAACCTTAAGAAAGTATCCTAATTTCTCTCTAGCGAAAATAATTTACTGATAATATTTCCGACGTGGCAAACCTGACCGCTGAGAGCGGACTGTGTTCCGCCGCTCAACTCTCCGGGTGGAAAGAAAAAAAGGTTCCGTCCAGTTTTTCCGTCCGCGCTCTGCAGTTCACATTGATTCCAGCAGACAGCGGCAGAGTGAGTTAAATTAATGTCGCTCATCTCTATTTATAACTGCCCGAAAGTGTCATATGTCCCAGTCTCTCTAGTGTCCAGCAAGGCGCAATGGTCTTCATTAAACTCAGCTAAACTTTCTGCATTGTTTATTTTCCATCGTCATTAAGCGCAGTACTTTTAACGGTCAAGATGTCGAATGTTACTTTTTATATTTCCAATCTGTTGGAAAAAATGACATCCACTGACAAAGACTTTAGGTAAGAGTATTTAACAGACGCATGTTTCAGACTCATGATGACTAATGTTTACAGAAATAGGCCAATGACAAAGCTGTTACCAGGAGTTTTATATAAAGCTTGAAATGTCTTTTAAAGATTTATACAAAACCTTAAAACTCTTCGGGGAAAAAAATGAACTGGAATAAACAGGGACTACTTGTTTTGTTACTGAAAACTAGATATTGTTTACACGCTTTAAAAGATCTGGCTTGCAAGACAGATCTTTTAAAGCAGTATACAGTATACTGTATATAACAGTATACTGTTATATTACTTTTTTATTCTACTTTTGATGACAAAATAGACACTCAAGAATATGTATGTAAGAATTTGCATGTACTGTATTTTTTCAAACACAGACCCAGAACAAGGTTTACTATAAACCATGGGTAATTTTCATAAGGAATTAAAGATGTAGCAATCGTGTTTTTGTGTGTGTACCCTTTAACCACACACAATTATACCTCAAATACTACGGTTAGACTGTAATTAGTGTAGCAAAAAAAAATGTTTATTTAATTTATTGCCATTGTGTGCTTGTAGCACTTAAAAATGAAACCTGTCCTGACCGCCTTAGGTGTCTATGAAACCCTGAAGGCAGATTTTTATGTAAAGACCTCTGAACGTGTCTCAGGAAAAACAAAAGGAAGCAAAATTGAGACAATCCTGAGAAGCTCTCTTCAGTTCTATGACAGATGAAACTATATTTAATCATAATTCACATATTCAATTAATCTCCATAAATGATTTTCATGGAAAAAAGACAAGAAAGAAAGGAAAAACAGTTTCATATATGCTGTTTCTAAACATTCATTCATTAATTTTCCTTCAGCTTAGTCCCTTCATTCATTAGGGGTCGCCACAGCGGAATGAACCACCAACATATGTTTTACACAGCAGATGTTCTTCCAGCTGCAACCCAGTACTGGGAAACATCCATACATACTCAGTCACACACATACACTACGGCCAATTTAGTTTATTCAATTCACCTATACTGCATGTCTTTGGACTGTGGGGGAAACCGGAGCACCCGGAGGAAACCCACGCCAACACGAGGAGAACATGCAAACTCCACACAGAAATGCCAACTGACCCAGCCGGGACTCGAACAAGCGACCTTCTTGCTGTGAGGCGACAGTGCTAACCACTGAGTCATCGTGTCACCCCTGTTTCTAAACAATTTGGATAATTTTGGTAGTATTTACCATAAAAAAGGGAATGTGTTTTAGGCCAAATCCCAATTCTACCCCTTAGCCCTTTCATTTACCCCTACCCTTCGGTTTGTGCATTCACATGAAAGAGTAAAGGTGTCCCAATTCTCTTTGTTTAGAGGTGTAGGGGTAAGGCGAAGGGCCATTTAGCCCATAAAATTAAGATTTTTCAGGACCACTTTACAAATAAAGGCATATGAGAATTTTCCACTTCAGTCATTTGGCACTGCAGTTACCACAGCCGGAAAAAAAATAAAATAATAAATAATTATTAAAATTATGGTGAAATGATTGAAGGTTCATGGCAGCCAATGACCTGATGATGGAGCTGCAAAAGGATTCGATCAAACTGGATGAGGAGAGCGAGAGGAAAGTCGTGACCATGTTGCTCAAACTTCTGGAGGACAAAAATGGAGAAGTGCAGAATCTGGCTGTCAAATGGTATTCTTGCACTCATCCTCTTCCATCATGTCATTTCCATTATAATTTGTAATTATCATTATTTTTGGTTTGTGCAGTCTTGGTCCTTTGGTGGGAAAAGTGAAGGAGTGTCAGGTGGAGACAATGGTGGAGACTCTTTGTTCAAACATGGTGTCCAACAAAGAGCAGCTGAGGGACATTTCCAGCATGGGCCTGAAGACTGTCATTGCTGAACTGCCACCTTCATCAACAGGTATCACGGCGATGCTGTATAATAGAGATCTCCAACTTTTCAGTTGATTTTTTCTTATAGTTGCTGACTTATATTCAAGGTTTGAGCCTCACAGTCAGTGTATGCAGGAAGATCACATCCCAGTTGATTGGAGCAATGGGAATGCAAGACGACGTGTCTATTCAGCTGGAGGCCTTGGATATTCTCTCTGACATGCTCAGCAGGTTGGTCCAAATGCCTCAGACTTGCATGAGAAGAGTTTATTCACGTATCATCCTTTTGTATTATTTGACAGGTTGAGCACTGCTCTGGTGAGTTTCCATCAGTCTATCTTGACTAGTCTTCTCGCTCAACTTATGAGTCCCCGTATGGCCGTAAGAAAGCGCTCCATTATTGCCCTGGGTCACCTGGTGCCCAGCTGTAGTCCTGCTCTGTTCACCCAGCTCACTGAGCACCTCATGGGCGAACTGTCCCGTGGACCACCAACTGCCAATGTCCGCACTTACATCCAATGCCTGGCCACTATCAGCAGACAAGGAGGACACCGGATTGGTTAGTGTTGATTTTTTGTTTCTGCTAGAACTCTGGCTGACAGTGTTGAGATAATGATGGGTTAAGATGTGACCAGCAGATGGAGGTAAAGAGATTCGTTTAGCCCCTCCGGTTCTGCACCCCAGATACTGAAGTTTACCTGCAGTGCTCCAACTAGATACCTTCCTTTACACATATGGCACTGTAGTTCTACAGTCTCAGAAATAAAACCTTTTCAAATGGTGCACTTTTGTATTTTCTAAGTACTAATATGTACCTTTAAGGTACAATAAACACCATTTAGTTACTAATATGTACCTTTAAAGGGGACCTATTATGCCTCTTTTTTGGTGTGTGTGTGTATATGAATTTTTAGCTCAAAATCCCCCCCCCCCCCCACATAATATTTTATAACTCTTTGAAACTGCCTCTTTTAGGCTTTAATCCTAATTGTGACATTTTGGTGACTGTAACTTTAAATTCAAATGAGATTGTGCTTTTTTCAAAAGAGGACGGAGCTACAAATGCCTATGTGTCAGCATAGTGGCAGATTCAAAAACAAGACTAATGTCCTATTCTAATGAGGGAGAGATTGTCACTAATTGGCGGGGCTTTCCCCCTGTGATGACATGTACAAAGGGAGAATGTCAATCAAAGTGTTTCTACAGTTGTGTTGCTTAAAAATAAAATTATTAATTGTTTACAAGTAGAAGCTGGTTATTTTCACAGACTGTTGTACCAATATTGATCTTTTATGTGATTATAAGTAACTTTAGGGTACCAGCATGGACCCTTTAGATACAAATGTGTACAAAAGGTACCACCCAAGCTGACAGCGCTGTGTACTTGCCCTGCTCCCAGCAAGATTCAAACAAGTATTTCTGAAGTCTCACTAATGAGGATGCTAAAGTTTAGCATCAGTCACTTGTTCACTTCTTGGCCAGGGAAGAGATATTTATTCCTCCTACTAGCTGACCTCCATTACGTTCACCCCTATCCTAAATCCAGGTCATGGCACCAAATTTGGCAAAGCTGGCAAAGTCAACAATGTAATGCAAAGAAGTTAAAATGTACTAAGATGTCATTTGGAGATTTATACTATTACTATTACTTATAGGGAAGTGTATTAATAGTGTTTCATGATCTAAAGGTGAACACCTGGAGAAGATTGTACCCATGGTGGTGAAGTTTTGTAATGTGGAGGATGATGAGCTACGTGAGTTCTGCTTTCAAGCATTTGAAGCTTTTGTTAGCAGGTACAACTGTTTCTATATTACTTGATCTAAAACAATAATACTTTTTAAACATCACACAATGCTATGTTAATGTTTTTTTTATTTTCTTTTAGTTTTTTTTTTACACCGTTTTACATTACATTTACATTTCTATTGTTTATTATTTAGATTTTCTATCATATTTCATAATTTTGCTAACCTATATGTTGTTATTATGCTTATGTTATTAAGTATATATAGGGCTGTGCAATATGATGATATACAGTAGTCAACATTAGAAGTATGAAGCTTTGATGAAATGTTTGAATACTGTATATTGTGTGGACAAAATAAAAATGTTTGTTGTTTAATTTCATTATGCTTCATTTAATTTGTGATGTCACTAAATATTTTTTTTTATGGTAATATTGTTTCAGAATTTATATGAGTGCAAAATTACACACCATTACACTTTGAAATGTAAAAAAAAAGGAAATAGTGCTTTATATGTAGTCAATATATTGCCAGCCTTCATTTTATGCTTTGTTTTTATAATTATTTTAATTTGTTTTGTTACTAAATTAAACATATTATGCCAGTAAAACTTTGTAAAGGTATTTAATTAGCTAAATTAATTGTGAAAAAAAACTGATTACAAACTACATCTTATAAAACCAATGTTTGAATAAAGGGCAAAGACATCAGTCATGTTTTGTTTTGTTTTTTGACAGATGTTCAAAGGAAATGTCGCCTCACATCCCAACAATTATCAAGCTGTGTTTGAAGTACATCACCTACGACCCCAATTACAACTATGATGCTGACGATGACGAAGATGACAGTATGGACATTGAGGATAGAGAGGATGAAGGTCAGGGTGATTACTCTGACAATCATTTTACAGTGCTACAACTTAACATTTATTACCAACTATTGGCAATCATACATATAAGGGCCGGGACACACCAAGCTGACACCAAACAACTAGAGCTGATGAAACCCAACTCTGTTGGCTCGTGTCTGGTATTGTCTAGACCAAAAAGCATATGAATACATTAAATGGATGGTAGCTGACTGATTCAATAATGTGTGTTCTGTGCCTGCACAAGAGGACGTGTCTTTCCACACTGCAGGCAGCAGTAGTCTCATTCAGAAAGGCAAACCCAGAACTTCCAACATGTGTGTGCAAAGCATAAACAAAACAGCATTCAGTTTCATTATCACAGTTATTGTCATTCACCATGGAGAGATTCGCTCCTGCAAATATGTCTAAAAATCTTATAATCCATATAATTTGTAAATTTTTGAGAAATGTAGCGAAATTACAGCAGGCCTCTTTGTGCTTCTTCTTGACTTGAATTGTTTACTTGCTACTTTACTATGTTACACTAGCACTCTGATTTGTTGCTGAATAACCAGCCAGAGCACTCTCTTCAGCCGACAGCCCAATGCCAATTCAAACGTCACCACGAACAAAAGGTGACGTGTTGTACACACCAAACCAGGGGTCACCAAACCTGCTCCTGGAGTGTTACCTTCCTGCAGATTTCAGTTGCAAGTGCTGCTTCAGTTCCTAATTAATGAGTTCAAGTGTTTGATCAGGGTTGGAGCTGAATTCTGCAGGAAGGTAGCTCTTCAGGAGTAGGGTTGGTGACCCCTGCACCAAACTAACTAGCAAGACCGACTCTGACCGACGGACCAACAAAGCCCAATGGCCAACTGTTGGCTTGGTGTGTCCTGGCTCTAAAATCAGGTTTTTCTATAGCTATGAGAAAAAGCAGATGGCAGTGTAGCTCTCAGCATGTTTTTCACAGTCAACACCCTTTTAACCATAGAATCTGAAGATGAATACAGTGATGATGATGACATGAGCTGGAAGGTGCGGCGTTCCTCTGTAAAATGCTTGGAGGCGATAATCAGCAGCCGAAGGGATCTGCTTGTGGAGCTCTATGGATCCGTAGGCCCAACATTGGTGTCTCGCTTCAAAGAACGTGAGGAGAATGTTAAGACAGACATTTTCTCAGCCTTTGTGGCCTTGCTCAGACAGACCAGACATCCTCATGGTCCCACTTTGGATACAGGGTCTAAAGAGGAGCCAGCTGTCACTCTTTTAAAGAAGCAGGTACTCCTGCTTTCAGGATATTAACCAAGCCTACGTGTAGCATCTTGTGCATATCTTCTAAAAACATTACTCATCTGCTTTTACAGGTACCGACAATAGTAAAAGCTTTACACCGACAGCTAAAGGAGAAAAGCATGAGATGTAGGCAAGGCTGTTTCAGTCTTCTGACAGAGATGGCCAATGTATTGCCCGGTGAACTAGGAGAGCACATACCAGCCCTCATTCCAGGTTAGACTAAAAGACATTTAGCATAAAATGCTATACTAACAACCGAGACACACTAGAAGCAAGTCGTGTGTCATGGTAAAACCCAATAGAACCCATTATAAATTATGATACTGTTTATACTGAGCAAGAATGAGTAATTTGGGGTAAAAGGATGACAGTGGTAAACTGTTAGCAAACATTCCAATTCTGTCCACCATCCTGAGGGTTATTTCTGACAAAGAGTTTGGACTAATGCATTATTGCCTGATACTTAATCATAACCAGGTAAGTCAAAGTCTATCAAGCTGCCTTTAGACATTTTGTGTGCTTTTTATCCAGTTTTGTGTCACACTGTTTGAATACATACATTATCATCAGACTTTATCTTTCCTTAGGTATTATCTACTCCTTGACAGACAAGTCGTCCTCTTCAAATATGAAGATTGATGCCCTTTCTTTCCTCAATGTCCTCTTGAGTAGCCACAATCCAGAAGTCTTCCACCCACACATTAGTGTTATCTTAACACCGGTGATTCAATGTGTTGAAGACCCATTTTATAAAATCACATCTGAGGCTCTTCAAGTCACCCAGCAGATTGTGAAACTAATACGTCCACTGGAAAAGCCTGTCTCTTTTGATGCTAAGCCTTACGTGAAGAACATATTTACTTGTACCTCAAAGAAGTTGAAGGCAGCAGACATAGATCAAGAGGTGAAAGAGCGAGCCATTTTCTGCATGGGCCACATCTTGAGTCATCTGGGTGACCAACTTGGGGCTGACTTACAGCCTACCTTACAGATATTTCTGGAAAGGCTTAAAAATGAAATCACCAGACTTATCGCAGTGAAGACCTTGACTCTTGTTGCTTCCTCGCAACTTAAAATCGACCTGAGACCCATTTTAACAGAGGGGATTCCGATGCTTGGGTCCTTCTTGCGGAAAAACCAGCGTGTCCTTAAATTGAATACAATTACAGTCCTAAATGTCATGGTCACAAACTACAGCGACAGCTTCAAGCCCCCACTGATAGAGTCTATACTGAGTGAGGTTCCTGCTTTGATTCAGGAGAGCGATATGCATATCTCACAGGTAGCCATAAACCTGATCACCTGTATGGCCAAAGTTTGCCCATCCTCTCTGAGCAAGATTGGGGGGACGATCTTACCTGAAGTGCTTAACTTAGTCCATTCTCCACTCCTACAAGGAGGTGCTCTTAATTCAATCCTCCAGTTTTTCCAGGTTCTTGTAGCAACAAAGGCAAACAACATGGGATACAGTGATCTTCTGAAAGCCTTGAGGGGACCTTTCTATGATTCAAAGTCAGCTGACTCCATGTCAGTGCATAAACAGTCCTACTACTCGGTGGCCAAATGTGTAGCAGCGTTGTCTTCAGTCTGTCCTAAAGAAGCTTCCGGAGTGGTCACTAACCTAATCCAGGATGTCAAAAACCCCAAATCATCGGAGCCTGTGAAGATTCTCTCATTGCTTTGTCTTGGAGAAATCGGACGTTTTATGAACTTTGAAGGGCAGAAGGAGTTGAAGGGAGTCATAATGGAAGCCTTCGGTTCTCCTAGTGAAGAAGTCAAGTCTGCAGCGTCTTTTGCCCTGGGAAATATTTGTGTTGGAAACTTGGGGGAATATCTTCCGTTTTTGCTCAAAGAGATAGGCAGCCAGCAGAAGAGACAGTACCTTCTTCTCCACTCCCTCAAGGAGATGATCAGTGCTCTGTCAGCCGACAGTCTCAAACCTCATGTGGAGAACATCTGGGGCCTCCTGTTCAAGCACTGTGAATGTGCAGAGGAGGGCACTCGCAATATTGTAGCCGAATGTCTGGGAAAACTTACATTGGTCAGTCCATCTGAACTTCTGCCAAGGCTAAAGAAACAACTGTCCTCAGGTGAGTTACCTTGACTTTACACCATAGGTCTTCTGGAGGGTCACTGACCTGCTGGTTTCATCTCTAAAATCTAATTAAATCCACCTGAACCAGCTAATAAAAATCTCCAGGATTACGTAGAACAATCATATTTATAGCTGTGTTAAAGCAGGTTGAAATAATTTTTCTGGACAGTAGGTGTCTATCTGTGTTGCTCAGTAGAAAATGGGTTAGTTTTACACCTGTAGTGGTTTTTGTAATTAAGTGTTTATATCCATATTTGGACAGCACAAATCTAAACTAAAAGCAAGTAAATATCTGTTTTTTACAGGGTCTCCTCTTTCACGCAGTACAGTTGTAACTGCAGTGAAGTTCACTATTGTAGACCATCCTATGCCTATTGACTCACTCCTCAAAGGATGCATTGGTAATTAAGCTTTATTTTACTCAACATCCTACTATGTGTATTTCTTAGGAAAATAATTAAATGCTTTGAATTAATGACCTTCTTTTTAATTCTGCTCTTAGGTGATTTCCTGAAAACACTTCAGGATCCCGACCTCAATGTTCGGCGAGTGGCTTTAGTTATGTTTAATTCTGCTGCCCACAATAAACCTTCCCTAATTCGTGGACTTTTGACATCACTACTTCCACATCTATACAATGAGACGCAGATCAGGAAAGACCTTGTTCGAGAGGTACAATTTATGAACCTTAGGGTGGCATTTCCATAAAAACTTTTATGGACTTTTACATTTGCCTAAATATACAAACAATTGAAAATATTTGAGCCTTTATTGACGTATTATCAGTAATACGTAAACATAAAACTTGCAATAACATTTAAAATTCTTTGTGAAACTAACTAGAATGTTGTTTATTAATTTATGAAATCTGAAATCATGTCTCAGGTTGAGATGGGCCCCTTCAAGCACACAGTAGACGATGGGTTGGACGTCCGTAAAGCAGCGTTTGAATGCATGTACACTCTGCTGGACAGCTGCCTGGACTGTTTGGACATCTTTGAATTTCTGAACCATGTTGAGGAAGGCCTGAAAGACCACTATGACATTAAAGTGTGTTTTCTTTATGACATTGCATTAATGTCCAAAACATGACAAAATAACTTAACAATGTTATTGTTTTAGATGCTGACCTTCATTATGCTCGCAAGACTTTCGAAACTGTGTCCAACTGCTGTTGTACAAAGGCTGGACAGATTAGTGGAGCCACTAAAAGCTACTTGCACTACAAAGGTAAAACTTAAAGGGACAGTTCAGCCAAAAATAAAAATTCTGACAATATTTACTCACATGAGTTTCTTTCTGCTGAACACAAAAATTATTTATTTTGGAAAATGCTGGTTGCTAAGGTTCATTGATATTTTCCTACTATGGAAGTCAATGCAGCAACCATCATTCTTCAAAATATCTTTCAAGAGTTCGCTCTTAGCTTATGATTAATAATATAGTTTGTTTGACATGCTGTCTCGGGAGAGAGTCCTGAGTCCCTGGGCTCCCTCCCGTTTGCAGGGCGAGAGGGGAGCTTGAGCTCAGGTAGATCTCAATGAACTCCCCGACTTATTTCTGGCTAATAGAATGGCTAAAAAGAGATGTATACTTGTTAAGAGCTTTGCTATGGTATCGATTTGGTGGGTTCAATTTACTTAAGTTGAGTGTTTTTGGACTGTGGGAGGAAACCAGAGAAAACCCATGCGAGCACGGGGAGAACAAGCAAACTCCACACAGAAATGTCAATTGGTTTGGAAGGGACTTCAACCAGAGACATTCTTGCTGTGAGGCGACAGTGTTAATCACTGGGCAACCGTGTCATCCATCTGGAAAGGAGGTGAAAATAGGGTTGGTTGGGATTATTCTGTTATCCTACTGAGATAACGGAGCTCTGGTTATTTATAGTGATCTAGAAATCATCTGATTGGTGAATCAATCGTGAGCTGATGCGGGACCAGCTCTGAGCAATCATAAGCACGCGATCCTCTCAAAATTAGTTTATAAATAAACTTCACTTTGTGTTCAAAAGAAGAAACTCATGAAGGTTTAAACCCACACAAGGGTATAAGGTAATTTTCATTGTTGGGTGAACTACCTCTTTAACCTAAAGGCAGTTTTGAATCTGTAAAGATGTGAAGTTGTCTTTTCTTTGTAAACAACAGCCTACGTTTTGTAATGCAAAGGTAAAAGCCGGTTCAGTGAAGCAAGAGTTTGAGAAGCAGGAAGAGTTGAGGAGATCTGCCATGCGTGCTGTTGCTGCCCTGCTTTCCATCAGTGAAGTGGAGAAGAGCCCTGCCATGGCAGACTTTGCCAATCAGATCAGAAGCAATGCAGAGATGGCCACTATCTTTGAGAGCCTTCAAGGAGACCCCTTAGCGGGGGCTGTGGAATCGATGGACACTAGTTAGGATCAAACAGATATGGATTCCATCATGGTTTGTAGTTACAAAACCCACAATGGACTAGTTTTGTTGAGAAAATAAAAACACACTTAAGCTTGAAGCCCTTCTATAGAAACATCTTCTAGACAAGTGGTTCCCAAAGTGGGGGTTAGATCTATCATTTTTTATCCATAACCCACAGAAGATAAAAAAAAATTTACATGGAAAAACATGCAAAAAGCTTAAATATTTTCAACCCTTTCATTTTTTTTTTATGTATTGCAACCCCTGGTGTTTTTATGCTAGATTTACACAGCAATAGCATCAAATGATTTCATGGCACCAGGTTAAACTTTGACACCTTTATGGCACTCGGACATTAAAAATAACTGAACATGGAGGATGATCTCTGAGTGGCAGTCTCCAAAATTAAACTCGAAACATTGTGCCCACCAGTCTCATTAGTGGAGGTTAATAGACCAGTAGCTTTCAAAATCTGATAACTATTGTCTTATTTCAGTTCCATTTAGAAATAAAAAATACAAATTTATTAACAAAGAACAACCATTATTAAATCAGTTGTAACTAACAGAACACTTAAATTTCCTCTTTTACTTGCCCTCATGTGGTATTTATTCACATTAAACAACTTTCTATTTTGAAGAATGTTGGCACTTTACTTCCATAGTAAAATAAATAAATTAAAATACATACACACACACGTATGCATATATACATACTATTAAAGAATTGTAAAATTTGATTTTCAATAGAGAAAAATATTAATAAATATAGAAGTTAATGGCTGCCCAGTCGGCCTTTTCCTAAATATATTTTCTCACCAAACAAATAGGTTTTAAACAAGTAAAGGTAAATGACAAACTCTAACTTCAAAAAAAAAAAAAAATTAAAATTTAAAAACACTAAGAAAATATTTAACTTGCAGAAGCATTCACTTTAAGATCATTTTAAAGTTCCATACAGCAATGTTTCACCATTAGGTGTAGATTCAGGTTTATCAGCAAATTTTCCTAAAAATGTTACAATGGGGGGAAAAAAAAACAATTCACAAAGCTTCTTGATAATGAATTAGCAATAACAAAAAAGTATCTGACACAAAGATGTGCTGAACATGTCTAAAGCACTTGCAAAGTTTTTTTTTTTCTGCATAAAATAGACAGAAAGTCAGAAAGATTAGACCAAACACTCAAAATGTTTTTTTTAAACATTTTACACTTTATTGAAAAGACAACAAGATATCCAGATTATTCGTTCTCCTCGCTGCGGAGTCTGGCGTTGGGGTTTGTGACCTTGATCGCCAACTGTGCGGCCCGTTCAACGATGAGCTTTCTGTTCTTTGAGGACACGTTGTGAGCGATCTCTGCACAATGACTCCTGCAGATAAACGAAAAGCTTTAGGTTATCACTCATTCTCAGTTTCTAACTAATAAATCATCATAACCCCAACAATAGTGGCATACCACATGTCTCACATGCATGTTTATACCAATCAAGTATCTAATAATGATAACACAAAGCACACAACTATTCAAAAAGCAAAAGGAGACCCAAGAATCTCATTTACACAAACTTTAGGATCTAGGAAGAACACCCAGATACAAGCGCTAGTCACTTGTAGCAGATTATCTTCCACCAGCTGACTACGGACAGAGTTAGCGCTGGAATGGGCACTTCCTCTGCAATGCTATTTCTCTGAATTCTACACCTGGAATGAATATGGGGAATTCAGCAGGTACGACCACAGAGATAATAGCACAGTTAAGGTTACCAGAAGCACCCAATTAAAACATTTAAAAGCTGTTAGTCACCCACATTCACTACTGACTTATATTTTGGCTCTTACTTGTTGCTCATCATGAGGACTTCGAGTTCCTTGACGTTGTGGACCAGGAACTTCTTGAATCCAGAGGGCAGCATGTGTTTGGTCTTCCTGTTGCTTCCATAACCAATGTTGGGCATCAACATCTGACCCTTGAAGCGTCTGCGCACTCTGTTGTCAATACCTCTGGGCTTTCTCCAGTTTGCCTAACGAGAGATTATTCATTTTAGTTTCTGCAAGCCATAAACCGAACCAACCCAACCAGACACAAGGTGAATTTCAACATTATAAACTCTTATTTTATTGAAAGTATATTATGAAGAACAGATCAAGGTACAGGACAATCAAATTTAAAGGGTCAGTTCACCCAAAAATAAAACTGTCATCAATTACTTAGCACCTACTTGTTTCAAACCTTATTTGCCTCATGTAGAGTCAACTGGAAACCTGTGACTAATGACTTTAGTAGTATTTTTATGGATTACTATGGTTGTAAATGGCTACATGTTTCCAATATATTGCAGAAGATATTTTGTGGACAAGCTTGGAACAAATGGAGTGTGTTTAAATGACAGTTTTCATTTCGGGTGTCTATCCATTTAAATTAGGGAAAGGACTACACTTCCATCAAGTATGTCAAATGCCAATTAGATTCATGATAGGGATGCTCATTTCGGTTAATTTTGTCAACAGACAACCGCCGCTCATTAACCGAATATTAACCGATAACCGGTCAAAATAATAAATTAATTTATTTATTTTGTGACATTAAATATTTTAAAATACTGATTTAATTTAACATGCAAACAGCAGCATACAGAACATAAGTGCATCTTCACGCACATGCAGTGTTTCCAACAGCATAGAAAAAAAGAATAAACTAAAGGATAAAATAAATAGGCCTGCCCTAGAAATTTTTCACTTAAATGAAAAACTTGGATTACAAAACTAAAACACCAACTGAATCCTTTTTAAGAACCAGCATAGGCTGTTTTTTTTTCCAATCATGTTTTTTTTCTTCCGTCAAATAAAAATATCAGGCTACCTCAAATCAATCGCTTCACGGAAAACATGCATTTAATTAATGCTCCACTGTTATTATATCACAAAACATCTGTCAACATTAATAGAAGTCATTAGTTTAAAGATTATGTCTTATGATTGACTTATTTCCCCAGTCTCATTCGGGGTTCATGTGCACGCTTTCATGTGATGAAAGACAATGAACCTTAAGGCTCATATGTTGACTTTTTGTAAAGTACAGGCTATAGCATATAACATAACTATAGCATATAACAATTTTGTTGTTTACATATGATATTGCATTAATTTACATACATGTTTTTTAAGCTTCAACAAGAAAAGGCTCAGTTGGTTGCGGAGTTATCATTATGCAAAAAAAAAAAAAAAAAAAAAAAAAAAAAAAAAACAAAGAATTTTTTTGAGATTTGTTTAATTTGTAGATTAGGCCATTTAAAAAAATTATATTATTGATATATAATTTATATATATTGATATACTATTAATAATTGTAATTTTCCAAATAGAAAAAAAAAGTTGGTTTGTTGTACACTAAACTATCAAAACTATAGCCTATTTGTTGAGTTTATGATGCAGATCCAGGACAGAGGTCCATCAGCATCAGCGCTGGTTTGGTATGAACTCGTCTGTGTCAAACGGTAATATTCTTCTTTCATTTTGCTTCTTTGGCAAACGTGTTGTAGGCACGTGTGGTTGCACGTGTTACCTTCCCGCAAGTTAACAAATGTGTTGCACATCAGGGGACGATCATACCGAACGCACCTTTCCGTTCCAAAAACGCGAGGCGCATCTCACTGCCTTTTTGTTGACAAGAAAAAAAGCGTGTGCGCTTTGTCACTAGCTGGAAATGACTGAATCAGCTGACCCGTATTGTGCTCGAATGTTGCTGTCGATGTTGTTATAATTGTAATATTTAATAAAATTGTGATATTCAAGATTTGTAAAGTCATACAGCTCTGGATAACTTGAAACAGTGACCACAAGTCTTTCCTCCATCTCTAAAAGTCTCTGTACTCGTCTTGACAACACAAACACTGCAGGCAGTGTTTCCTCCTTTTAATCGTTTAACTGATACCATTAATTGGTTACAAACGATTTATCAGTGTTTGGTACATATCAATTTCCTTATGGAGTTTTTTTTCTTAAATAACTTGACTGTTGCGGTGTATTGCATAATAGTTATGAAAAGTAAATGACCATCATATTTGTTGAAGTACAACTTCTAACAGTACAGCAATTATAAAAGACCTAACGCAACTGAAGCAAATGTGACATTGAATTGTAAAGCAAAAAAACAAACACAGATATAGTTTCCCATAAACTCTATTTAGATTGAAAAAAATGTATTTAATCCTGAAAAATGCCTACCCTGATCTTGACATAGCGGTCAGACTGATGTCTAATGAATTTCTTGGTCCTTTTCTTGACGATTTTAGGTTTGGTGAGGGGTCTGAGGGCTGCCATGGTGCCTACAGAGTGAACATGAAGAAATTAATGACAGTTCGAAAACACCATGAAGACAATAAAAACAAATTTATGATGAATAACAATTGATAACCAACTTTAAAGTATGGGTCAAATACAAAAAAAAATATTTTCAAGCATCAAAACATTAAGTGTAATACAACTTTTTTTTGTTCAGTTTTATGGGATTCTGTTAAATTATATATATTTTGAATTATCAGACATTTTACCATGACGTATAGAAGACAACTAAAATGTCATACAGTGTAACTGTCTCTCCACAAAATAATAGAGGTTTTATATATGCACTCTTGTTTATTTTTGAATGGCGACTCATGCCTATGTTGTACTTTGAATATTGTGTCTATAATAGCATACAAGTATGACTTCAAAACAACATTGGTACTAATTGACTGTGCACAATGTTGTACTTTGATAGACATTTGCTGCTAATATAATTTCCCTATTCTGAATTTGCAAATACTTTAATGACATTATATTATTAAGGAGAAAACTTCACGTGCGAATATAAAACCAACTTCACCTCTATGAAAATAATATCTCGCAAGACATTTAGCATAGGAACTTCTTGACGACAATTAGCAGTCACAAAATTGTACTTGTCATTTTAAATCTTCATACTTTAGTTCAGGTTAATTCAAATATTCTCAGTAATAGTAAATTACTATTAAACTTTAGCCTTTGTAAACTTTAGTAAATTTAAGTCATTCATAAATTCTTCATAAAAGTGCTTAATGTAGATCTTAGGATTTTAAAGTTATCTGTAATGTAGTCTAGCAATAAATACACTCTGCCTACATTTCCTAAGTTTTCAATGTATATACTCTAACGTTACATTTTACGTAACACCGTTTTACGTTACATATTACTTGTATATCTATATAACCCGGTATATCTCGCGTTTGAATCATATTAGCAATGTTAGCTAACAGTAAACTTTAGCCTACCGTGTGTCAGCAACAACAAAAAGGGGAATTGCAACCCTCAAAACAAACTTCTCAAAGCTCCGTATCATTTAATATTACAAAAGAAAATTAAACTAGCGTTACGGACGAAACGGTAAACATGCTAAACATATGCAACCCACACAACTATTCAACAACTGAGCGCTTGACAGTGTAAACGATCATTATTTAGAAAAGCATGCTATTGTTGTATGAAAACGAGTAGAGCGATAAGCTTTCATTCAATTTTTTCAGCTTTGAGCCTCGCATACATCACACCAATGGCCGCCACGTACAGACCTTGTGTGAGATTTCATTTAATTATCCAATATACTACCGCTTAAACGGCCACAATATCGGCAGATTTATGAACAGTACACATTAACAAAACGCCACAGGCTGTTAAATGCTTTTTGGAATCATAATGTGAAAGGATTTATTGAGATTTTATTCCGCTCACCGTTTCAGCCTGTCTCTAGCGAAGACAGTCCTGAAGAAGAGAAGGAAGTGACGCAGCGACGGCCTGGAAATAAAATCGGTCAGCGGAAGTTGCTCCTGCTCTCAAATGTGACCGTACACGACTGTCGGTGTGTTGTTAAAATTATAATGGAAAAGGTGAGGTTTGAAATGAAATCTTATACAAATGTGAATTACTAACTAAATTCCGAGACATAACTGCTCTCTGTCGATTTTTACAATAGTATTTATTTTAAAGACGCTTATAATACACAATACTAAAGATGATGCTTTGGAATCAAGACAAGTTTAATAATATTAGTCGAGTTCGGGATTTCAGAGGTATTTTTATTTTCCAATCACAGCTCACATGGCACAATACTGTAAAAATAGACTTTATTTTCAAACCATACTACATGAAGTCTGTTTTACTGTAGGCTATATATTATAATATTAATGACTTTGTAAACTAATGCTGCAGCATGCGGTAGAAATAACTGTCGTGATCTGATAAACTTTAATAAATACTCTAGTATACTTTCATTCATTCATTTTCATTTCGGCTTAGTCCCTTTATTAATCTGGGGTCGCCAGAGCGGAATGAACCGCCAACTTATCCAGCATATGTTTTACGCAGTAGATGCCCTTCCAGCCGCAACCCATCACTGGGAAATCTAGTATACTTATTGAGGTAAATAATACACCATTTCAGAAAAGTATTATTCGCAAATTCTAAGTTGGCAAACCATATCAACAGTACAACACTGTTCAGTCAATTAAATAGTGCTAATGTTGTTTTGAAGTCATATTTACATACGATTTCAGACCGAATATTCAAAGTAGCGTAGTAAACAATATAGGCACCGTGTCACAATTGTTCAAAAATAAACGAATGTGTGAATATAAAACCAACTTTACCTCAATAGTATACTTTAGTTTTTGCTAAAGTGTGTCTATTGTAGTATAAATTGTTTAGTGGTAAAATAATTGTACAGTATTGGGTAATTTGTTTATTTCTATAGCCTAGTTAACGTGTTATCACAGCATCTATATAGAATTAGCACAGTAGATCAAGTACTTTATGGTTCAAAACCACTATAGTATTTACACAACTGTCGGTGTGTTGTTAAAATTATAAATGGAAAAGGTGAGGTTTGAAATCAGATCTTTTACAAATGTGAATTACTAACTTAACTCCAAGTCATAACTGCCCTCTGTCGATTTTTTACTATTTTATTTTCTTTAAAGATGCTTTTAATATACTATACTAAAGATGATGCTTTGGAAACAAGACAAGTTTAATAATATTAGTCGAGTTCGGGATTTCAGAGAGAAATTTCTGTTATTGTCAGATTTTTTCCAATGACAGCTCACATGGCACAATACTGTAAAAATAGACTTTATTTTAAAACCATACTACATGAAGTCTGTTTTACTGTAGGCTATATATTATAGTATTAATGACTTTGTAAACTAATGCTACAGCATACTGTAGAAATAACTGATCAACTTTAATAAATACTCTAGTATACTTTAGTTTTTGCTATAAAAAATGGTAAAGAAAAAAAGTTGTCATTTAAAGATCAAATTTCACAAGAGTAATAATAATAGTATAAATTACAGCATTTTATACAATTACAGTAAAAGTAAACTCATAATGATTGTTAAAAAGGGGACCTTTTTAGATGATTTATTTTCAAGGTGGTTTATTCATTTTTATTTTGTGTTATATCAGTTCATATAAATTACTCACATTAGGCTAGTGTGTTGTGTTTTATTGATTTTATTTGAGTGGGGTCTTTGCATCTGGTAGATTAGTCTAGTGCACTGAGCGAGTTTTGTCAGTGTTGATATTTGCAGTAATCTTTGCAGATGGGTCACGTAATTTATCCGGAAACGGCACCGTTGGATTCCAACATTAGATCGGTAACAGTCATAGATGTTTACAGTGTATATATCTATGGGTAACAGTTCCTTTCATATGCGCGTCATCTACATTAATTGTCTTCTCTATTCTCACTGTGAGAAACACAAGGTGTGGCACGCAGTTTCAAAGGGCAGTTTTTGCCCAGCCCTAATTGTAGTATAAAATGTTTAGTGGTAAAATAACTGTACAGTATTGGGTAATTTGTTTATGGCACATTTTACCAGAAACGTACATTATCTGTCCCTGAAATAAAAACATAAATACAGTGAATTAAAAGCATTTCATCCCAAAACTTTCTAAAACGGGCTGATGGTTGATTTCTGTGAGTTGTTCTGTAAAAGAATATGTAATTCGTTTGGTTATCAGAGTTTAGTTTTTTATTAAAGACACTTTACAAATGTACAAACCCTGTCATTGTCCTTGTCCTCAGCCCAATTGAACCTACAGCTTTAATAGTTTGTTTTGCTAAAAACTGTTATTTAGAGGGAAAAAAAACGTCAGAAATAGAAAAGTTTAAGTTGTTATCGTTCTCATCAGTTGATGAAAAACATACAATTATAAATAAATTCTACAAATAAATACTACAAATAGATAATACAAATAAATTTACAATTGTCCCCATGTTTCAGTCAGTCCTGTCGCATTTGCATTAAACTTAACATAAAATGCGTGCAATACACCTTTAAGGCTATGACTCAAAGGAAGTGACATGATTTGATGGAAAAGAAGCTGACAGTGTTTCAGGATGTATTATATCATTGAATTGTATGATTTTATGCTTGTTTAACTATGATTTTTTGAGGAAGACATGGTTAAAGGTCAGGCCCTTTCACATTTTTATAAGTGAAAATGTACGTTTCTGGTAGAATGTCCCTTATTTCTATAGCCTAGTTGACGTGTTATCACAGCATCTATATAGAATTAGCACTTTAACTTGAGGCCTCAGTCTTACAGTCATGAAAACTCCTTGTATTGATACATGGTATTTATGAAAACATTTATTGTATAGAAATTGTTCCCGAAAAAGAAATGTGATGCATGATAATATTAGAGTTATGTTTACAACATTAATAACACACTTCAAAAAATTGGAGAGTTTTTTCAACCCATATTTGTGTAAAATGTGGACAAATCAAGCCACTGGGTTAAATGACAGAATGTTTTTTTAGAGTATATCAAAACAATCGAAAAGTTCAGATGCAAAATCCTCTAAGTGCTATCTGAAATATCCATTGAAAATGAGCATTTTTTTCAGCCTCCTTTGTTTATGTTGAGTTATTTCACTTTAAAGACCATGAAAAGTACTTATTCTTTGCCATTAAAGTGAAATTACTGAACCTATACACAGGAGCCTGATAAAAATGCTTATTATAAAAGACAATATCAGACGGCATTTAGAGGTTTTTGCATCTGAACTCTTCAGATTCCAGGATTCGTGAATGGAGTTTCTCTAATAAACCTAAATGTACCTTATACCACAATCCTGGAAGCTTTTGTTGAGGAATTATACTTTTTTCTTCAAACAAAAATGTAGTAAATGTTTTTACAATGTTAAGTTGAAGTTAACAAAAAAGCAGAAGTTTTATTTAAAACATAATTTAAAACAATGGAGCAAATGTAACCTGGGAAATTTTAAGCCATTTGTTTTTCAAGTCTGTAAAAACATTACTTTCCTCAATACTGTTTTTCGGGAGCTCTTTCATCAACTACAGAGACAGTCAACACCCTCAGCAGGTAAATGATTAATTTCTTAAAGGTCTATATATTTTAACCCTCAAATTATTACTCCTTCGGTACTAATCATGTTCTTTTTCCACCTTTTTATTTTACAGAAAATGTAAGTGTGACCAGCTCTGTTCAGTTCAGGATACCTCTCCTCTCTTCTAATAAGTAGCAGAAACTAAATAGTTTATTAAATCAAATGTTTTTAAACACGGCACACATACTTACATTACAAACTTTTTTTGTTATATTTAACCTTCATAAGCACAATTTTGTTTTAACATAAATGGAAGAGACACACTATAATTTTTTATTAAATTTAGTTTTTCAGATGCTGTCATATCTAAGAAGCTCATCATATGAAGAGAGAAACTGGCACTCATATGCCAAAATGCAAGCGTATAAGTAAAGATTGGAGCAACACTGTAAAGGCCTGTGCACCCAGTGGCCTAAGGAAGTCAGTTTAATATGCATTTAACTGTTCCAAATTTCCTTCTGCCAGCAGGAGGCGCCATGACTATAACTAAATATTGGCATGGTGTCCTGTGCTCGGGCCTAACAATGGACCTTAAGGCATCATAGAGGATTGTAAAGATTCATTCATTAATTTTCCTTCGGCTTAGTCCCTTTATTCATCAGGGGTCGCAACAGTGGAATGAACCACCAATTTATCCAGCATATATTTTACACAGTGGATGCCCATCCAGCTGCAACCCAATACTGCTGTGTACTGACCTTCTTGCTGTGTGGCAACAGTGCTAACCACTGAGCCACCATGTTGCCGATTGTGAAGATATATGATTGAATCTTCTTCATTACATCTTTTTTGTGTCTTTTGTATTCTATTTATTAATTCATTCATTAATTTAGGTATGTATGTTCAGTGTAATTTAGCAACATATTTAGGTAATAACAGTTGCAATTGTAAAAATAAAAAGATTTACAACCAAAGATTCGTGTTTATACAACAGGAATGTGTTTTTAATAGCAGGCAAACAAAGTAATTTACTATGTATTCTTTTTTGTCTGTACAAACAGTACAGTGTTAAAAAAAAGTACTTTTTAGTGTTAAAAAAAAACTTTAAATGTGATGACTAAAATGCGAAAACATTTATTTTATATACATTTGTAAACAGAGATGAAAATAGATAGTAAAATCAGTTGCCTCCCATTCTTACTAGTACGTTATTATAATTACACTAAAATTTGTTACCAATGACATAAAAACTACAAGAAGCATATATTTCAACATCTTCTTTTAAAAGTTTTACTTACAATGACATGTCAGTAATCTGCAGTATGCTTTCATGATATATGACAGATAAATAAAGTAAACAACATGTAGTTACCAATCACACGAAAAGCATAACGCAATATTTCAGAGGACTTCCTGTTTACAATGATATTTATATGTACATTTTAAATCAATTGCATTTTTCAATTTTGTGTTTGTACAGTAATGTTGTATGCAACAGGTCCCTTCAAAGTGAAGCCCAGATAAAAGGTGACATTCTCATTGTTATGGGGTATGGAGGACGTCTTAAGAGCTGGGATGTGAAATTTCATTCCTTTGGGACCCTCTAGATACACCTTCTCATCCTCCGTCCATCCTGTGACGCATTTCAACAATTTAGACATTTCTGGCATCTTCCACACTTCTCCACTAAACCATTTCAGGCGTTTTTCTGAAACAGAGAACAGTTTTGTGATGGTTTCAAACTTGCTCTTGTGGACAAACTTTTCAAATCCTGTCCCATTGCTGAGGAAGAAGTGAGTGTAGATCCTCTTTTTCCTTGGAGGAATGTCCTTCAGCCTCTTTTCATAGTCCCTCTGGAGGTTTTCAACAGCGGAGAGAACAATCTTATACTTGCGCTCTTTCTCCACTTCTGTCTCCTGCTCTTCTGGCCAAAAAAGTAAGACGAGTAAAAAATGAGCATTTGACAAGCTTTTTTTCTGACCCTCTTTAAGAAATTGGTAGCTCATCCTTTGTAGATCCTGAAATGCAGCCAGCTTGGGAGACTCAGGTGAGAGCAAACTTAAAGCAAGGTGTGACGCAATGTAGTTAACAAGGTCCACTTGTGGCAGTTGTGCCTTCATAGGATCACTTGGGTAAAATGAAATAATCTCCTCTAGCACAGGAACAGGGTCACGATCTTTCTGGTTTGTCAGGAGGAACAAAATAGTTGTGATGTTTCCCCCACCATGATAATGGATCATCAAGCGTTTCATGACAGGCGATAACTTCTCTCGGTTTTGATCTGTGCTTGGAGAAGTCCCACTGAAGTATTTGCCATAGTCATGTGACTTGTTCACCAGCCAGTGTATGGGATGCTTTATGGTACTCTCAACCGTTTCAGCTGTCTTCTCCTCATCTATGTTCAGGTCAGTCTGAAAGTAACTCAGGTCTTCCGAAATCCATTCCAGTGCCTCCAGCATTGTTTTTTGTAGGTTTTTCAATTTATAATGAACATTTTCCCATGGTGTTTCTATTTCAGGTGGTATATAATCTGTGAGTAGGTATCGACCGAGTTCTGAAGGTCTTCTTCTTCTTCTAGAGAACACCTGAAGATTGGACATTAGCTTCAGCAATGCACATCCTACTTCAACTACTCCTACAAAGCCAGCATTGTTCATGGTCTCATTGTCTTGAACTGCTGCATTCTCACATGCCTGAAAACACTCAATGGCTTTAAAAGCCATTTCCAAAGGATCTACTGTGTTTTCAGGTGTTTCGATTTGCTTTATGGCTTTGCATTTTGCCAGGAACCACTGTCTGTACACCTGACCTTTAGTATCAAGAATATAGGAATTGTTTGGCATTTTTGCTACAGCGGTTTTTGCCCACTGTTCTGCTGCTTCAAATCTTTCATGTTTGTAATTGAGTCGAGCCAGATGTTGAGCAAAAAATGCATCCTCATTAAAACGCTTATAAGCTCCCTTGAGAAGATCAATGGCTTTATCTGGACACTCTTTCTTTCTCACATGCTCAATTAGGGGGGAGAAAAAACTGTCCGATTCATCCCCTTTGCTGATCCTGTGGCGTGTCATGAACAGATCTCGCAAGAACTTCATGTAATGATCTTTCCCAAACCTGTGCTCAAACAGCACATTATTGTTGAGAAGATCCAAAGCGAGATCGCTTTGTTGTTGCTCGTCACCCAGAAGCTGGTGCAGGATTTCCTTTGCAACCAGTGGATGAATGATTCTGATCGAGGTAATGTAAGTGTTTTCATCCCTCAGGTGTATTAAGACCAATTTAGCTTGCTCACTTAGAGATGTCTCAAAGACATGCTGTCGAAATCTATCCATAAGAATGGACAAAGCAAGAAGCGCTTCACAATGTGACCGAGAGAGGAATGAGTTCTGCACATACGTGTTGAGCAATGCCACATACAGAACAAGCTTAGTAACAGCAGAGTTGTGGTCAATACCTTGCAGCAAATGCTTGACAAACTGCTTCACATATTCAGCAATTTTGTGGCTCTTAAATTCCTCACTCATCAGGACAAATGTTAGAATGAATTCTGGCTTGAACTGTTTTTCCAGGCTGTGCCGCTTTTTGGAAAAGTGTTGTTTTTCTTTTTCCGAAAGTTTATGGGTAATAGCAACATTGTGTTGAGGAGAATCCTTGCACATTTTCTCTGGATTGTGAGATCTCCTGCAACTCAGCAGAATGAAGCAAAGTGTTCCACGTGCTATTTTCTTGGTATTGACAGCCACTTCCAGTTCATACTTCACATCTTCTAAATACTCCTGATCACAGTCTTCAAACAGCAGGAGTACAGGTAGGCATTTCTGTAGATTTTGTTCTTCATATTCTCGAAGCCAGACGGCATCTTCAGAAACAGCTGATACTGATTTTGAAGATTTTACAACTGCACACCTTAGATCCCTTCTGCTATTCCACAGAACCTGTCTTGCCACTGTACTACCACCGCTGCCTGGATGGTGGTATATGTTTATGCAACTTATGGGTGCCCGCTCTGAACTCCAATTAAGACATTCTTTCACAAGATCATTGACATCGTTGTAAGCATCTCTCTGAATAACCTCCCCAACATACTTTTTTTCTGAAAGCCAGAGATTCATCCAAGTTACTTTTCCTCCATGGTAAAACTGCTTCTCAATATTTTCTTTTTCAGATTCAATGACATCAGGACTATTTTCTTCACAGTGGTCTAGACTTAAAATCTCTAATGAACTTCTCACTTTCTCCTCTCGAGTGTCAAGGAAACACTCCCCTTTGACATGAATTGGTAATCGTTTGGTGGCCTGTGTGGTGGTAGGCTGGACACGTTGAAGGGTTGCATTTATTTGACTTACTGTCATCCCTACTGTCACGGATCACAGAAGGTAGAGACAAGGATATCTTTTCACACAG
>CAIGQW010053658.1:1510178-1542185 GCA_903798125.1 Danio choprae | reverse complement strand
TGAAATTCACTACATTAATTATGTCCTCAGCATTCCTGCGATCAGTGAAGAACTTGCACAGGAGGCCTTCACCGATTATGTGTCCAGCAAATGCTGTTACAGTTCTAAACCAGTCAGAGAGATGGTGTTCACAGACTTGCAGTCCCTTAACACTTATCGGGTCAGCATCAACTTTCACAAACATCTCACCTGACTATATAATGATGCCAAACTCACACGTTTATATGTCCTTACAGTACCGACTGGAGACTTTTACAGAGTCCAGAACAACAGAATGGGACAGTGAACCATACAACGGTGAATACAATGACTTTTATTCATGTTTAATGATCAATTCTCCCATTCTAATGCAACTCCAATTAATTAGGTCAGATAAGAAAATAGTTGTTTAACACATTCAATATATCAGGCAGGCAGCAGAATAGTGGTACAGTAGTATCCTTGTGGCGTATAATAAAGTCTACCTCCAGGTCTGACCATGAAGGCTGGGGGTTTCCCAAATGTTAGGGCATTCTTGGATGAAACTCGTCCTGAACCACTACAAGTGACCTTTTAATAGTGAAAGGGTTTGAATGGCACCTGGATGGTTAGTGCCGAAGGATGTATTTGCTCATCTGACACATGGAGTGCGTTACGTTTGGAAAAATTTATTCAATTGGGAGGGCATCCTGGTGGGGCTGGCACAAAGGCAGTGAAAGAGGTCATTTCAGGAGTTTTTGAGAGATTCAGGGGTACAGTCAAGAGCATGAAGAGGAAAATGGGATTTCAAACTTAGTAAAGGGATGTCTGAAACCAATACTTCGATTCTCAAGGGCCTGCCGTTTTATATTGCTGCTGATGTTGTTTGTTTACATTGGCTGAGCTTTTATGGAAATAGAGCAAATGGATGGATACTACAATTTAGAGTCTGTGCTGACTGAATGCTGTTGGTGGTAATTAGATTGAATGTGAGGTGAGGACGTGATGGTGGAGCCTCCTGAAGGTGCATTGCCAGATGGTGCCTTCTAGTATTGTCAGATAAGTCATATTTATGAGTTGGATGCACATGAATGTTACAAGTGGAATGGACGAAACAAGTGGAAAACTTTCTGTTTAACTTCAGAGTTGGGGGCATGTCAGTGAGATACATGGTGGATTAACTGATCTATAATAGAGAATTATATATACCATTATATATCTTATTACATAGATCAGTAGGTAAAATTCATTGATGCAAAGTCGACTCTTGTGGGTTGTCCGTGACAAAACACAATTGATGGAAATTCTTTGCTCATAACAGTGTCTTAAATAGTCTTAAAATATCTTAAATTCAGAGAAATATGGTGTTGTAGGTCTTAAACAAATTTGAAACAGGTTTTAATTTTCCTATGTCCATGTAAAGCTACCCAATCAGGCCAACACCCATCCAATCACCAACAATCCATATCAATAAAACATTTAACAAAAGTTACCTTTATCAACTTTATTTACCAATATGGTTTAATTATCTTATTTACATCATTGCAAACATGTTTGTTTACAAGTTCTTCATGTATTTATAGCTACCTGGTGAGGATCCTTTTTTTAAATTGTCTTTTTTGCTGAAAAAAAGTATATCTACATAACTAGAGTTTGCTTGTTTTGACACATTATTTGAAAAATGTGGCTAAGAATAATTTTTTTAAGGGGCAAGTCAACAAGTAAATTTTCCACTGGACATTAGAAAAAATCTTTAGCTTTTAGCCCTGCATAAGTCTGAAATTTAATTCATAATAGTCTTAAAATGTCTTAAATTTGACTTTGTGAAACCAGCAGAAACCCTGTCATAAGCAGATTTTACAAACCCTGCTGTATTTTCTTGTAATATATTAAAAGTAACGTGATCTTGTCTCGACGAAAGTGACTTGAACACACATGATGTCACTATTATGACTCATAAGTAGTAACGTCCCAGAACGCAGCATGAAACTTAGATGTAGGGAAACATCTAAGGATGGGTGTTCATTACATTTACCTTTTACTTTGCATTCCATTACAGTGTTAATACTTGTATCGTGTGGTAACCATTTTATAAACTGTGAATATAATTTATAATATTGTGAATACACAGGAATATAGCACATATTCTTGTACTGTTTTTCATAAATACGCTCTTCATTCATCAGGTCAGGTGGTGGATGGATTTGGAGCGGCTCCTGAACCGTGGAGCATCCCGGTGCCCGTGCCGTCCCTCTTCAAAAACTGCAAAAAATCAGTCCGCGTTCCTCACACATCGACTGTCAAAGTAAAACTATTTCAGTCTTCTATTCAACACAACCACTGAGTTTTTTTAGTCATTTTATTGTGTATTTTAAATACAGGGTTGTCACTCATGCCTAAATCTCGGCAGATCTGCTTGCAGAAAATGTGTAAACTCAGGCAGGGTAAGTATGATGATCAGATTATTTTATTTTTAAATGTTTTTCTTCTGTAATTGTTTTTTAATATTTCATTATAACATGTTTCAGACTCGCTGTGGACCCTGCTCTGGCACAGGATGGATATCCTCTTCTGAACGCCAGCGCTGTGGTTCATGTAGTGGCTCTGGCATGGTTATGTACGCTTTATTTGATTTATTTTAACATTTAATATATTTCTTTAACACAGTTCAAGCTTTTACTTGACCTTTGCTATCATTACTTGAATAACAGAGTTTTTCTAACTGCATTCTAATAGACTTCATCAAACAGTCATTGCTTTTGGACCAGCAACTGCAACCACACTGTAAAAAAAACAGGGTTCCACACAATTGGGGCATGTTGTCCCAGCACAAATCGATAAAGTTAACATAAATTTAATTGGATTGAACATAAAAGACTGAAGTTGTCCCAAAACCTCTCAGCAATTGTGTTGTTTCAGCTCACTTTAAATAAGCAAAAATCTTTTATTGAGTGCACTGTTAATCACTCAGACCACCTCTAGAATCATAGATGAAGGCTTTGCCAAGTCACATCTAATTTTGATTTGTTTTCCAGGTGTCATTCCTGCGGAGGAGTTGGTTCAATCACTTGCAAAACATGCAAAGGTCACGGAAAGCTTCTCTGCTTCATCAAACTGATAGTTACATGGTAAGAAACACAATGTGAAGTCCTCTGTGTTCAGACGAGCTAATAGCCTTTTATATTTATTTATTCCCCCCCCCACACATTTTGTCTTTTCAGGAAAAACAACATTCATGTGTCTGTCATTGACAAGGGTTCAGGATTCCCTCTTGAGCTTCTCAATCAAATCACTGGAGAGAAGCTGCTAACTGATATGGCTCCAATGGTGAGCAAACACAACATGGTTCACAATGTCTGTGCAATTTAAAGAAAACTGAAATGCAACTTGCAGAACTCTAAAACATCCTCCCCAGACAAACCAAGGCTGATACTACTGTCACACTTAGAGTTGGTATTAATGTGAAGTTTGATGGTCAGAAGATTGTTATTAGTGGTTGCATGCATAATAAGTTAATTTTTGTGAAAATAGTTTGGACGCAGTGATTTTAGGACCCGGCAAATTCGAAAGCAATTGCATGAATTTCCCAGCAAAAACCTGGACCAAGAACAACATCTCCTGAACTTTTTTGACAAAAATAATTGGGAGCTTGTGTGCCGCTCGGTTCGGCTCATAAGTTTCTCTCACACCTTACGAGCCACAATACGAGCATCAACATTTCTGCATTTCTGCATAACTTCTCCCAATGAGAAAAAACACAAACAAGCCATGTACACCAACCTTTATTATGTGTTTTCGTTAGTCTGATCACAAGAAGACATTGCTAAATAGAGTTTAAGAAGGGTCTAAAATGTTTCGAGGCTGTCCAGTTTCGAACATTTTCAGAGGTAGTCGAATACACATTCAATCGGATTGCTTTTAGGGTAAATGCTCATGTTGTTGAATGCATTTAAACAACCACAAAAGATCACCCACTCTCCATTCACTGATAAAACATGTAACTGTTAAGAGAGATATGTTGTGAGAAAGCACTCGCAAGAGATGCGTTCTTTGGTTCATTGTGCGAAACACACAGATTATGATTGAGTTTGTAACCATGGACACAAGAAATGGCTAGGATAGACAATACTCAGCAATGTTTGTGTGTGAGTGCAACTTTTATAGTACTCCTGATTGGAAACGTGTTGTTTGATAATGGGTTCCTATGCTGTTCCTATGCTGAGTCCAGAGTGAATGGCAAAGTTACAAGATGGAGTGCCCTCTAGAGGAGCTCATGGGCACTCCAGCTGTTGATTATAACATACCTGGCGGTTTGTCTGACTGTTGTGCTAAACCTTCTACCAATTTTTGCAGGTTTATCCAGTTGTCAGTTTTCCCGACCACTCTGTAAATGCAGCATCTGAAAGTGCTGTGAGGGAACATCAGGCTCAGTTCTGCACCACTTGTCGTATTCTCCAACAGGTAGTGTATAAATCATCTGTTAAAACGAAAAGTCCCTTTACAAGTGCTGAGGAAAACCTTGGTGCTGAAATTCAGATATGATATGATGGTTTCAGACATGCACTGTAATTAGTCGACCAATAACAACAGACTGCGATATCTGACCAATCAGAGCAGAGGAGGCTCTTGGTGGGGGAGGGGTTTAGAGAGACCTTTAGCTAATCTGCTTGTTAAGTCTGACATCATTCGAAGCGTCTTCTGGATACAAGTGCTCTATCAAACTGTATGGGGAGGCTCAACAAATGGTAATAACAAACATTTATAAAGCGCTGTAATACTTTTTTGTTAAAAAACATGATCGCAATATTACTATGATAGCCAGAAAGTGATTAATTTATTTATAAATTGTTATAATATTGATGTCTGTGATGCAGTAAGTCCAGAAAGTCAAAAAAAAGGTCATAAACGAATATTTTCTCAATTCATCCGAGTAGCGGCTTGGACCCGGACCACGGATCACGACTAAGTGGATTGTGTTTAAAAAACTGTTGCAGTTGTTAATGAAGATTTGACAGAGAACATTATTATAAAGTTTATTCTGCATCAGAATAAATATAAAAGACACGGAAACACAAGACATGTCCTTTTTTTATTTTCCAGAGGCAGACCATTGAGCTGATTCCTATCACGCGAGTCCATTACGCTTGGAAGGAGAAAACACACACTTTTTACGTTTATGGAACCGAACACAAAGTTTACGCCAAGGATTACCCTGCATCGTGCTGCTGTTGCTCCATTCTTTAAAGATTCAGAGAACTGTCATCTGTAAAGTTAGATATTTTAAAATTCAATCAGTATTGAATTATCAGTATCACTTTACAACGTATTATGCAGAACAAAAGTAATCGGGACATAAATGAAGCGAATATTCCTGCTATTAATTGTATTAAGGTGATTTAAGGTGTTTTGCTTTCTAAAATACTAGATATAAACTGACTAAATTGTGATGAAATAAACTGACTAAAAATATGCATTCAACTTAGAATATAAATTGTTTTTTTTTTTCCAAAAGTCTGCCTTTTCAGCTTGTTTTTTTCTGGGTTCTGTTTGTTTTCTGAACCCCAATGCACTTTAATGATTCCAATCCATTTTGTATTAAAAACGTGTTTATTATGTTTCAATTATGAAGCTTTTTTAATTTGTCAAGAGTCTAAAAAATACTAAATAAAAATCTCAAATGAGCTGTTACATTTTTCCCAAATTCTGTTTTATTCGTGAAAATAGAGCAATTGTTGTGTAATTGCCCCTTTAAAGTAAGGGTTTATTTATTATTTTAGTATTATTATATTTTCTTTATAGCATAGTGGTACATTTCACTGTATAATAGGAATACATTACTACTACTTCAAGTTAAATACATTTCTTATGGCTTGTCATGGAGATG
The DNA here is from genome assembly GCA_903798125.1 of Danio choprae. Classification (NCBI taxonomy): domain Eukaryota; kingdom Metazoa; phylum Chordata; class Actinopteri; order Cypriniformes; family Danionidae; genus Danio; species Danio choprae. The sequence continues at coordinate 1,536,343 of CAIGQW010053658.1, read as the reverse complement.
CTGCGAGATTGTGTGTACGTCATGATACAAGAATAGTTTTTTTAATAAAACAGTAAAATACTTTCAGAGCAGCTCTATAAGTATAATCATAATTCATTATCACGTGCATGCAGACGTTATATTTAAAAAGTTTTTTGTTTAATATTCAGACACTACTCCATATTGTGATTAGATCTTTTAGAAATTTATTTCATGTTGATCCTTCAGGGTTACTCTAGGAGTGGTGAATTGTCCAAATCATAATTTCTTGCTGCTGGTATACCACAGGGTTCAGTTCTTGGACCACTTTGCTTCTCTGTTTAGATAAGATCTGTCATTCAGAAACATGGCTTTTCATATCACTTATATGCTTAAGATGCTCAATCAGACCATATCATTCTGACCCGATGATCCAACGATAGCTGCCTGCATGGACATTGTCTGATGGACATTTCTACCTGGAGGATGGACAATCACCTTCAGTTTGCATGCCAAGACAAAACTGGTTTCAGCCAGTCCAACAGTTATTTTTCTTGAATTTCCAGTCTGTACTTTAAAAGAATGTTTATTCTGCCAGTGTGCTGCAATCTCTTTTATCACCCGATAATTCAGAAAGTACTGCGGACAGCCAGAACAACAATGCATTTTCATAGCTGTATGTAGAATGAATATGTATATAATTGGGCAAATTCAGCCTGATCTCACAAGGAAACATAACTATTTTATGTTCTGTCAGTTTAGTGGCCAATTCGTTTTATTCATTCATTAATTTTCATTGGGGTCGCCACAGCGGAATGAACCGCCAACTTATCCAGCATATGTTTTACGCATCGGATGCCCTTCCAGCTGCAACCCATCACTGGGACCAATTCGTTTTAGTCATATGAAAATGTACAATTTTTAAAAGGAGGCATGGTACCCAACCGCACCCTTAAGCCCAATCGTCATTGGGGCATATGCCAATCGTACTAAATTGTAGGAATGAGATCATGGTCCATTAAATTAAAAAGTTACGAATTGCCGGCAAACTATGTATGAGCACATCTCTTTTAACAAAACCTTCAGAATATAGAATTAGAATAAATTTCAGTGTATGTATGTAAGTGCTGCTGAAGTGGAGATTAATGGCTCAATGAACTAGTTCAATTGTTAAATCTACAGGGGGTGGCACGGTGGCGCAGTGGGTAGTGCAGCTGCCTTACAGCAAGAAGGTTGCTGGTTCGAGCCTCGGCTGGGTTAGTTGGCATTTCTGTGTGGAGTTTGTATGTTCTCCCCATGTTCACGTGGGTTTCCTCCGGGTGCTCCGGTTTCCCCCACAAGTCCAAAGACATGCACTATAGGTGAATTGGGTAAGCTAAATTGTCCATAGTTTATGTGTGTGAATGATAGTGTATATGTGTTTCCCAGTGATGGGTTGCAGCTGGAAGGGCATCCGCCGTGTAAAACATATGTAGAATAAGTTGGCGGTTCATTCCACGGTGGTGACCAATAAAGGGACTAAGCCTCGGGATGAGTATCCCCAGGTAGAAATAGAAAATAAAGAAAATATTTAGCGTAGCTGCTGTTCATAGTGTATTTAAACCAGAAAGAAAATGGATTTTTATAGATGAAAATAGCAGTTATATAACAAATATGTAAAGCATATGAGAGTTTCTAACACAATGGCTGGTGTATTAAGACAGGAGGAGTGTGTTCTACAGGTGTTTGTGGAGCACACTCATGCATCATACCATTATGCGATGCATTGAGTGTATGCTTTACTAAAAAGATAGGTCTTTAATCTAGTTTTAAATTAAGAGAGTGTGTCTGAGCCTCGGACATTATCAGGAAGGCTATTCCAGAGTTTAGGAGCCATAAATGAGAAGGCTCGACCTCCTTTACTCGACTTTGCTATTCTGGGTACTACCAGAAGCCCTGCGTTTTGAGATCTTAAAGAGCGGGTTGGATTGTAGCAAGACAGAAGGTTAGTTAGATAGACAGGAGCTAGATTATTTAAAGCTTTATGGGTAAGAAGCAATATTTTGTAATCAATACGGAACTTAACAGGCAGCCAGTGTAAGGAGGATAAAATTGTGGTGATATGATCATATTTTCTAGACCTGGTAGGAAGTGTAACAAAAAACACCTTAAATGGTAAAACGGCTTGCCATATTGTGACTTCTTCATTCAGAAAACTCCCAAATTGCAAGTGTATATACGTAAAATATCAGGCCAAGAGTTTATTTCGCAAGTGTAGCAAATATAAGGGTAGTCAACACTGTCAGTGAAGTGGAGTATTTACTTTAAGAATAACAATTACTTTTAATAAAAATAAAATAGCCAAATAGCTGTGTGCGTTTAACAAGTTTACATCTATGTTTTCCATGTCAAAGCAGGTATTCTGAAAGACTTTTGCAACCTTTACACAACCGTAGTTCCTCTTGATACTTTATATCACTCTCGCGTTTCCAAACTAAAATTCAGTCCACTTCCAGCAATGGACCAGACGCATTCGCTGAGGTAAGTCTAACAGAACGAACGACATTTTGAAAAAAAGTTAAAACATTTGTACATAAAGCCTTTTACTGTTACTATATGAAATGTTACAGTATTAGCGAAACATGACAATAAACTGAAATGAGATAATGCGACGGTCACTGTTAAGAACAACGACAGAGAGAGAGAGAGATGTTTCTTTTCTTTTTTTTTCAATGGTTGATGTCTTCAACTTTTTTTCATTGGTGTAAATCAGAAGTAAATGAGGTTAATAAAAACACCTGTATTGTTTTTGTGACAGTGGCCAGAATGGTGCATCAGATCATGGTGGATATGAGATTTCTGCAGGTAATCAAAATTATTGGTCACTTTATTTTAAGGTACAATTGTTGACGTTAATTAACCAATAATTCTCTCAACAAAGTCCTAATTTCTTATTAATAGTTATCAGTTTGGTTTAGGTAGCTATTGGGTAGGATGTAGAAAAATATCATGCTTAACTGTAACTTTATAACTAATAAACAGCTAATATTTTAATATTAGACACTAATAATAGTAATAGCCACTCATTAATCAAAAATATTAACTCAAATATCTGTTTTATACTAAATTCTGGCACATTTACACAATATTTAAACCATATAAAACAGATTTTAGAGAGATTCAAATCGATAAAATAGTTCCTGTTTTCATTGCAGCATAACATTCGGTTATTACAACCTGAGTGAAATGAGTTCCTGCTGTTTCATCACAACGTGAGAAAATAATTAAAGCTGAAAAAGTCAAATGACCACAGATAGACACAAAACTTATCCAACTTATCCAGCATATGTTTTACACAGTGGATGCCCTTCCAGCTGGAACTCAGTACTGGGAAACACCCATACACACTCATTCACATACATACACTATGGCAAATTTAGTTTATTCAATTCACTGTAGCGTATGTCTTTGGACTGTGGGGAAAACCGGAGCACCCGGAGGAAACCCACGCCAACACGGGCAAAACATGCAAACTCCACACAGAAACGTCAAATGACCCAGCCGGGACAGTGCTAACCACTGAGCCACCGTGTCGCCCTAAGTGCAGTTCAGTGCCATTTCATTTTTTAATTTCCTTTTTTTTTGTTTAATTACATTCATTCATTCATTTTCATTTCGGCTTAGTCCCTTTATTAATCTGGGGTCGCCACAGCGGAATGAACCGCCAACTTATCCAGCATATGTTTTACGCAGTGGATGCCCTTCCAGCTGCAACCCATCTCTGGGAAACATCCATACACACCCATTCACACTCATACACTATGGACAATTTAGCTTACCCAATTCACCTATACCGCATGTCTTTAGACTTGTGGGGGAAACCGGAGCACCCGGAGGAAACCCACGCCAACACAGGGAGAACATGCAAACTCCACACAGAAACGCCAACTGGCGAGGCTCGAACCAGCGACCAGCGACCTTCTTGCTGTGAGGCGAACGTGCTACCCACTGCGCCACTGTGAGGCCCATTGTTTAATTACAAATTTACAAATTAAAGACATGTTAGGCTAATGTCACCTAGGATAAAAAAAAATCCAGAAAAATATTAAATGCACTTAAATATGTATTTTAAATACACATATTTAAATAAACCACTGTCCATCTCATCAAACATTGGGTAGAATTTTTACACTTTTTTTTTTCTTTCATCCTCAGTTATTTCAGCAGCAGATTTTGGATTGCCACAACCAGAAGCTCCATTCAGAGCTCCAGAGACACACTTTAAGTAAGAGCTCCTTCAACAAAATGAATAATGAAATCAATTTAAATAATTAAAATGAACAAATATAGCCTCAGGAATGATCAATTATAAGCATGGTGTGCCTTCTTTGTTTTCTGTCTTGCTACATTTGGGGTTAAAAAGTCTTCAAGTAAGTGGAAATTAGATTGCCCAATGTAGAACAATCATTTTGTTGCAATGCGATCTTTACACACCACTTTATAATTATGTTTTCCAATGTTGTAAGTAAAAGTTTGTGTTATAACACTAGAGCCAGCTGGTCAGTGTATTCTGCCACATAAACATAAACTCAAAAAAACAGTTTGGTGTTTTTTCAAGCTACTTATTTAAAATGAGCTGCAGCAACACAATTCATGAAGTTTTTTTGGGACAACTTAATTATTTTCTGTTCAATCCACTTATATTTGTAAAAACTAATTAGTTAACTCAATTCCTTCATGTTGTCTCAACACGAATCGATTGTGTGGATCCCAGCATTTTTTTTAGAGTGCATAAGATATCTAAATGCAGAAGAAAGTAATTGTTTCTAACTAATTCCTAACATTTTTCTCACAATTATGAGAGATAAAAATGATAAAAACTTGCATGTTCACACACAAAAAAGCTTTGAGTTTTTAACTAGCAGTTGTCAAAATTGTGAGAGCTGAACTCAGAACTGCTTTATATAAACTCAAAATTGCAAGAGAAAGTTTTGAAAATTGCAAGAGATAAACTCAGAGCTTTGAGATATAATATGTACAGAATTATTAGAAAATAATGCACACCTGAGGTGGTGATGGGGTCATAGCCTGAAGGGGGAGTCATTGTTCAAATGGCACCAATTTCTCACAATGTGTGGGACTACTTTCATATATTTCACATTTATAATGTCTGTCTGTCTGTCTGTCTATTGATTTGTTCTTTAACCCATTTAGTGTTCCAGCATTTTGTTGTTAGTATATTGAGCCAGGAATCCAGGAATGGCTAAGGGGGTTAATGGGTTTTTGTATATTTAATATTTTGTACAATATTTGGCTGGTCACATGTGAACTTCACTTTATCGTGTCCTCAGCATTCCTGCGATCAGTGAAGAACTTGCACAGGAGGCCTTCGCCGATTATGTGTCCAGCAAATGCTGTTACAGCTCTAAACCAGTCAGAGAGTTGGTGTTCACAAACCTGCAGTCCCTCAACACTTATCGGGTCAGCGTCAACACTCACAAACATCTCATTTGTACTCATCAGATTTTTGCATTTAAATATCTGTTTCTTCCTACAGTACAGACTGGAGACTTTTACAGAGTCTAGAAGTACAGAATGGGACAGTGAACCATACTATGGTGAGAAGAGTCTCTTTTTTTCCTCAATATTTTGACACTACCATCTAAGTATGACAGGCAGAAGTCAAGCCTCATCAGACTAGGGTCAGGCAACCTCTAAAATGTAGACATCTAACAAGAGTTTAGTATATATAAGTTTAGTATATTTTCACTGACGTCCCAAATGTAGTCTTCCTTCAGCCAAGAAATCTGTCATTGAATGTCTATTAGATGTCAATGTGAAATCAAAATAAAGTTTTTTTAGGTGTTTGTATCAGTATGTTAGTCAAAAGGTTGTCTATAAGCTAGTGTGCTCCAAAACAAAGTTTAATTTGCATTTAGAAGATATAAACATTCAAAGCTTTAAGTTGGTCACTTCCGGCAAAATTAATCAATGATTTATTTGACCTCATACTTCAGTTTCTCATCAAATCTTCTGACCAATCAAATGCTCTCTGGTATTTGATACGTCCCGTCCCCTTCAGGACGCTGACATTGACCAAGGGTTCGTCTAAACCAGTATTCTCCTCTTACCTCTGGCATCAACAAGGTGTTTTCAAGAAAATTTTCTATAACCCCTAGAGATGGTTGTGCATGAAAATCCCATCAGATCAGCAGTTTCTAAAACATCTCACACCAACAGTCATGCCATGTTTGAGGCCAGTTAAATCACCTTTCTTTCACATTTGGGTGCTCGGTTTGACCAGCATCAACATGCTCTTCGTTCATCAGGTCAGCTGGTGGATGGATCTGGAATTCCTCCTGAACCGTGGAGCATCCCAGTGTGCGTACCGTCTTTCTTCCAAGACAGTGAGATATCCATCCCCGTTCCTCACACATCGAGTGTCAAAGTAAAAAAAAAATTCTTTCATCGCATTCATTGAAAACATTTTTTTCAGAAGTGTTGTTTATCGTTGATCTTTAATTTTAGGATTGTCCATCATGCTATACTCTTGGTAGAACTATGTGTCTAAGCTGTGGACGTTCAGGCAGGGTGAGTATTATCAATAGATGTCATTTTCAGTTTTTCATTTTGTATTATTTCTATTGTTTCATCATGATATTTCTGTTGTTTCAGATTGTGTGTGGATTCTGTGGTGGCATGGGTTGGACTAACTATGGTCAACGCCAGTTTTGTGGTGTGTGTGGGGGCACCGGCAGGAAAAGGTACAGTGTAAAAAATGGCAATTAATGATGAAATGATGAAAGACTACAAATTGGGCAGCACAGTGGCTCAGTGGTTAACACTGTTGCCTCACAGTAAGAAGGTTGCTGGTTTGAGTACCGGCTGGGTCAGTTGGCATTTCTATGTGGAGTTTCTATGTTCCCCCACAGTCCAAAGACATGTGGTATAGGTGAATTGAATAAACTAAATTGGCCATAGTGTGTGTGAAGGTGAGAGTGTATGGGTGTTTCCCAGTAATGGGTTGCGGCTGAAAGGGCATCCGCTGCGTAAAACATATTCTGGAATAGTTGGCAGTTCATTCCACTGTGGCGACCCCTGATAAATAAGGGACAGGGCTAAAAAGAATAAATAAGAGTAGTATGAATGAATTTGGACATACTACATCCGCCATGTTGTCATTATCATATGACCCACCCACATCAGTTGGGTCGCTCCCATTCATAAATTCTCTCCTGTGGCCTCATGGGATAGTAAAGTGTACACTGGAAAGAGTAATCACCCTGGTAATGGCGACCTTCTTGCTGTGAGGCAACAGTGCTAACCATTGAGCCACCAAGCCGCCTTAACAGTCGTAAAGTAAGTCTAAATTTAAACGTAGTATCTAATAAACAGGACGGAATTCCAGAAACACCTTTAAAATGTAAAATACTCAAAAACCACAACCACATAGCAACACCATGTTTACCACCCAAAACAGCTTATCATTGTGGATAATGGTTTGGTCAGATTTCAATTAAACTCATTCGATACTCATCCGATAAATGGTCTGTTTTCTAGTTGCCTTGCTTGTGGAGGAATGGGGACGGTCCCATGCATAAAGTGCAACAGTCACGGAAAGCTTCACTGCTTTATTAGTCTTAAAGTCACATGGTAAGAAAACCTTGGCTAACACTGATTTTCACAACACACAACGTAAAATTCACTTTTTTTTCATGCATTTTTAGGAAAAACAACATTCACGTGGGTGTCATTGACAAGGGTTCAGGATTCCCTCTTGAGCTTCTCAATCACATCACTGGAGAGCAACTGTTTACTGATGTGGCTCCAATGGTGAGCAACAATAACATGGTGCTCAAAATGCCTCCATTTCTCCCTAGTTCAACAAAGCCGTTTATTTATAGCAAAGCGCCTTTTACACCAGTTAAAAGGACAGTTCCCCCCCAAAATTTTACGTTCCTCATTATTTACTCAAACTCTAGTGAATACAATTCTTTCATTTTACACAGAACAAGATATTCTGAATAATGATGGAAAAAAGCAAGCATACACTGTAAAACCGTGAAGAACAGTGAAAATCACTAAATTAGTTAGTTTAACTTATAATTTAAAAATAAGTTACTTTGACTTAATGAAAAAGAGTTATGGCAACTCATAAACTGACTATATTAAGCAAAACTCAAACAGAATGAATTCAAATTCAAGTTTATTTATATAGCGCTTTTTACAATGTAGATTGTGTCAAAGCAGCTTAACATGTTCTAGTAAAGTCCAGATTTCAGAGTTGAAGTTCAGTTTAGTTCAGTTCAGTTCAGTTTAGTTCAGTTCAGTGTGGTTTAAATTTCACTGCTGAAAGTTTCAAAACTGAAAAACAAATCCACCGAAGCGCAGCTCCACAAGTCCTGATCCGAGCAAGCCAGTGGCAACAGTGGCGAGAAATAAAACTTAACCAATTGATGAAGTGAAGGGAAAAAAAGACAAAAAACTCGAGAGAAACCAAGCTCTGTTGGGCACGACCATTCTTCTGGCCAAACATCTTGTGTGGAGCTGCAGTCTAGGCGCTGGAGGGTGGGGAAGCTGGACGTCCATCATGGAAAAGCTGCAGGTGTGGGTAGGGCACCGGTGGGAGGTCAGGCTGGCCCACAGGATCAAAAAGTGGACTCGTTTGTCACTGTCACCTTTCAGGAATCAGTGTCACGCACTCCATTCCTCCATGACCACCACAGCATCAGCTCGGGATATGGCCTGGTCCAGGATACCCTGGGATCATCTCTTCACAGGTCTTGGATCGCATCACTGGTGCTGCATAGTCTGTAGGGGCCTCGGGATGAGTATCCACAGGTGGAAATAGAAAATAAAGAAAATAATTAGCGTAGCTGCTGTTCATAGTGTAATTAAACCAGATGCAAAAATAGATTGTTATAGATGAAAATAGCAGTTATATAAACAAACATAGAAACAAACATTTAAACATGTAAAATGAATGAGTTATGAATGATTTCATTCTGTTTTTTGTGTTAACTTAATTCTAATGCTAGAAGAAATACCAAACCATTTGAGTTACTATATAGCTGTTTGGACTTAATTCACTCTGTTAACTGAAATCAAAAAGTTTAAGTTACTAATACTATAAATGTTTGACGATATAAACACAAAAAATATACAGTATGTGTAAAATATATAAATAATATATATAAGTTTGCAGTACTCAAACCATTTGGTTTCAAAATGTAAATGGTTTGCCGCAATTGATTTCCTCAAACATTTTGTGTTAACTTAACTTATCGCCTGTTACAGTGTAGCTAAAAATACAATGGAAGTCATTGGTTGTTTATTCGATATATCTTTCATTGTGTTTAACAAAACAAAAAACTCAGGTTTGAAAAAAGTGGAGGATGAGTAAATGATGACACAATTTTCATAAATATAAAATATAATAATTAATAATAATTCTTTACATTTATATGTCGCTTTTCTAGACACTCAACGCACTTTACAAAATGGGGGAGGGGGGTTCTCCTTATCCACCACCAGTGTGCAGCATCCACCTGGATGACGTGACGACAGCCATATTGCACCAGACCGCACACCACACACCACACACCAGCTGATTGGTGTAGAGGATACAAAGTGATGAAGCCGATTATGATATGGGGATGGTTAGGAGGCCATGATGAACAGAGGCCAGTGAGCAAATTTGGCCAGGATGCCGGTGTTAAACCCGTACTCTTTTTCGAACGACATCCTGGGAGGACATCCTTTTTCAAAGGACCTCGGTTTAACATCTCATCCGAAAGACGATTATAGTCTACAAAATAAAATGTAGAGCCTACAGTCAGCATTTACTAAAAAAAAAACAAAAAAAAAACATTTTTTTTTCACACATATTTTTAAAGTGAAATATGGTGGTTTTTGCAAATGAGCTTGCTGCAATGTAATTTTTAGGGTTTGCAGAAGTCCAATTACTGGCATTTGTGCCATTAAACTGGTCTTTAATCAGTTTGCTCTTGATAGCTGTAGAAGGAGGAACACAGAGAGCGTGTAAAGAAAAGAGTTAACTTTATCTATTTGGATTCATTCATTTAAATACACTTTTTTTAAATTTGCGCTGCTCTTGGTAGACTGTCATTATGAAAGTGAGCTACTGCATCCATTCTTACACATTAAATAAGTAGAATCACCAAGATAATTTTCCACTTCAATCAAGTGCTTCATGTTTTGTTATTCTGGCCTTCTAATGGAAGGTTTTTATATAAAAACAAGCCACACCCACTGTTTTCTCATTTAATATTCAGTTTCTCTAGGAACTGCATCACAATCGCAGCTTTCATTTAACATGGATTTTTAAAATGCCTCCTTCATTGTGTTGCCGTATAAAACTTGTCAGTTTCAAAGCAGTGGAACTGCTTTCCAGTCAGAAGAACGCAGAGCTGCGAGCTTCTGTTTACAGAATCAAGTTGGCATGAGAACTGTTTTATACGGCAACACAATGAAGGAGGGGCTGAATATTATATGAGAAAACAGTGGGTGTGGCTTGTTTTTATATAAAAACCTTCCATTAGTGGCGCTGGATGTTCATTCATTAATTTTCCTTCGGCTTAGTCCCTTTATTCATCAGGGGTCGCCACAGTGGAACCGCCAACTTATCCAGCATATGTTTTACACAGCAGATGCCCTTCCAGCTGCAACCCAGTACTGGGAAACATCCATACACACTCATTCTCACACATATACTATGGACAATTTAGCTTACCCAATTCGGCGCTGGATGTAAAAGTTGAAATTCTTTTAACTTCACACATCGTCTTAAAGTGACGTAGTTCCTAAAGAAACTGAATATTAAATGAGAATACAGTGGGTGTGGCTGGTTTTTTAGACTGCAATATACCTCAAAATCACGTAATCTGAGAATTTAACTGAACGCAAACAGGAAGTGCATTTTTTAGATTTAAATTTTAGATTACACACGAGCAAACTATATTTCTTTTCCTAATCACATGCAAAGATGAATTGTTCACCACAAAACTAGCAATGTGAGCTAATAAAAAATCTGTGTAGTTAGTTTTGATTTGATGTGGACTTTAAAAACGCGGCGCTCGTGTCTGTCAAGTGTGTGTTTACATAGATTAACAATGGACAAGCAGTGTGTCACGATTGACTGAGGGACATGAAGGCACAGGAACACGAGATTTAACAAACACGGAAACAGAACAAAGGAAGCAAATGAAATAGAACACAGAACAGACACCTGACACAGTGCATCGGAATGGAAAAATGTGTGAAAAATGTGAATGGCTGCTAATGTTTCTGATCAGAATCTAAGCGTTTCTACTCATTGTTGCAGGTTTATCCAGTTGTCAGTTTTCCGGACAGCTCTGTGAATGCAGTGTCTGAAAGTGCTGTGAGGGAACATCAGGCTCAGTTCTCCAACATTTGTCGTATTCTCCAACAGGTGGTGAATAATTGATCTTTTAAATACATAAAAGCATTCAACCAATCGCAGCAGACTGATCCATCTGACCAATCAGAGTAGAGGAGACTCTTGTAATAGGAGGGGTTTAGAGATGCCGGTTCCTTGAACTGTTTCAGACACTGTGAGAAAATTCATTCATTCATTCATTTTCAACCGATTTTCCAGGGCCAGGTCGCGGGGGCAGCAGTCTTAGGAGAGAACCCCAGAGTTCCCTCTCCCCAGACACTTCCTCTAGCTCCTCCGGGGGGATCCCGAGGCGTTCCCAGGCCAGCCGAGAGACATAGTCCCTCCAGCGTGTCCTGGGTCTTCCCCGAGGCCTCTTCCCTGTGGGACATTCCTGGAACACCTCCCTAGGTAGGCGTCCAGGAGGCATCCGAAACAGATGCCCGAACCACCTCATCTGACTTCTCTCGATGTGGAGGAGCAGCGGCTCTACTCCAAGTCCACAAAACACATGTGGACTGGTTGGGCATACTCCCACAAACCCTCGAGCACCCTGGTGAGGGTATATAGCTGGTCCAGTGTACCATGGCCCCGACGAAAACCGCATTGTTCCTCCTGGATCCTAGGTTCAACCATCGGCCGGATCCTCCTTTCCAGTACTCTGGCATAGGCTTTCCCTGGGAGGCTGAGGAGTGTGATGCCCCTATAGTTGGAGCACACCCTCCGGTCCCCCTTCTTAAAAATGGGAACCACCACCCCAGTTGCCCAGTCCAGAGGTACAGTCCCCGACCTCCATGTGATGTTGTAGAGGCGTGTCAGCCAAGACAGCCCCACAACATGCAGAGACCTAAGATACACAGGGTGAATCTCATCTGTCCCCGCTGCTTTGCCACTGCGGAGTTTACAAACTACCTCAGTGACCTCAGCTTGGGTGATGGGTGAGTCCACCCCTGCATCCCCAGTCTCTGCTTCCTCAATGAAAGACATGCCGGTGGGGTTAAGGAGATCCTCAAAGTATTCCTTCTTGATCAGGTGGTGATCAGTTGACAGCTCTGCCCCTCTCTTTACCTGAGTGTCCAAGACATACGGTCGGAGATCAGATGATACAACCACAAAGTCGATCATTGACCTCCGCCCTAGGGTGTCCTGGTGCCATGTGCACTGATGGACACCCTTATGCTCGAACATGGTGTTTGTTATGGACAAACTGTGATTAGCACAGAAGTCCAATAACAAAACACCACTCAGATTCAGATCAGGGAGGCCGTTCCTTCCAATCACGCCCCTCCAGGTATCACTGTCATTACCCACGTGGGCATTGAAGTCCCCCAGTAGAACAATGGAGTCCTCAGTCTGAGCACCTTCCAGCACCCTTCCCAGGGACTCCAAGAAGGCCGGGTACTCTGCACTGGTGTTTGGCCCGTAGGCACAAACCACAGTGAGAGACCTATCCCTGACTTGAAGGCGCAGGGAGGCGACCCTCTCGTTTACCAGGGAAAACTCCAACACATGGCGGCTAAGTTGGGGAGCTATAAGCAAGCCCACACCAGCCTGCCACCTCTCACCGTGAGCAACTCCAGAGTAGAAGAAAGTCCAGCCTTTCTCAAGAAGTTGAGTTCCAGAGCCCCAGCTGTGCGTGGAGGTGAGCCCGACTATCTCTAGTCGGTACCGTTCCACCTCCTGCACAAGCTCGGGCTCCTTCCCTCCCAGTGAGGTGACATTCCATGTCCAAAGAGCCAGTTTCTGTGCCTGACGATCGGGTTGTCGTGGTCCTAACCTTCGACCACCACCCATTCCACAATGCACCGCCCCCTTACGGCTCCCCCTGCAGGTGGTGGGCCTGCAGGAGGATGGTCCCACGTCGTTCCTTCGGGCTAAGCCCGGCCGGGTTCCGCCGGGTGTGAGAAAATTGTGGTTAAAAACACTGAGGTATGTTTTGACTTTGGAGGAATGTAAACCTAATATACGAGGACTTCAAAACAAAGTGAGGAATCTTTACAATAGCATTATGGGGCATTTTATTGGTCAAGTTATTTTTTTAAATGAACAGTTGACTGAGTATTATTGCACAGTGTATTGTGTATCATAAAATGATAAAAGACACTTTCATAAAGCTTTTTTTCTTTCATTTTCCAGAGGCAGACCATTGAGATGATTCCTATCACGCAAGTTGATTACGTATGGAAGGAGAAAACACACACTTTTTTTGTTTATGGAAATGAACACAAAGTTTTAGCCAAGGATTACCCTGCCACATGCTGCTGCTGCTCAATCCTTTAAACGTGCAGCGTATCGTCATCTGTAAAATTAGATACTTTACAATGTCATCAAATTTAAGCAGCCAAAGATAAACTTAAATCAAATGACTAATTTTAATTATTATATTTTGTTATCATATATATATTGAAGGGCCTGAGAGCGCTTTTTTTTTTTTGTGAGTTATCTGCAATTACTTTAGTTGATATTTTCTTTCTTTTATAAACCTCTGAAATTGCTACCGGTGACCTGGCTGGACTGAATCCTGGCTTAATAAGTAAATTGTCCTCTCCATTTGTTTAGAAGTTCCTCCAAATCTGAAAACCTAAAAATCTCCAAGTGTTCAGATGAACAATAGTGAGTAAATATGAGTAAATAAATCAAGAGAGAATTTTCTTTTTTGGGGGGTGAAATTATGCCATTAAAGGAACACTCCACTTTTTCTGGAAATACACGTAGGCTCATTTTACAGCCCCCCTAGAGTTAAACAATTGAGTTTTACCATTTTCAATCCATTCAGCTGATCTCCAGGTCTGGTGCGAGCACTTTTAGCTTAGCTTAGCATAGATAATTGAATCGGATTAGACCATTAGCATCTCGCTTTTGATTATTTTCCTATTTAAGTCTCGACTCTCCTGTAGCTACATTGTGTACTTAGATGGAAAGATAGATGCTATTTTCTAGACTGACTGCTATGAACTATACTCTCGTTCTGGTGTCATAATAAAGGCATTTTGCTGTATATAATGGCTACAGAAGGCACAATGATATATTATGCATTGCCTGAAAAATATAACTAACATGACCACTCGCTGCCTTGCAAACCATGGAGACATTTGTGAGAGATGATTCAGAAGTTATTGAGAAGACTGAGTAGATATTAAACAAGTCAGGAATTGTATACAGTGAAGATGGTTGAACCCCTGAAGCATTATGTGAAGCTCCATAATCAATATTTAGCAAAGGTATACTATTGCAACTAATCCACTAAGAATATGAACATACACGCTATATGTTTAAGCTCTATAAATATATAGTTTCAGCTATATTTTAAGGTTTCTCTTAAAAAAATTGTATTTGTAAGTGCGTGATAAAGTGCATTTGTGTAGAGAAGGAATGTAAAGAATGTTTTTTTTTTGAGGCTCTTTATCGAGACCTTAGTCATAAATTGGGGGGATTCCTTGGTAACTTAGGCCTGGCTGTCCTTAAATGTGGGGGGTTATCAAATAAAGAAGCCTGGTCTGGACAGCTTGATGGATGTTTAGAGGTTATTTGTTAAGTGTAGCAAATAATTTTGTCTGATCTCCCTCCATTCATTACAATGCATATAGTGTATGTTCCATAAGAGTTTAGTCAGCTTAATAATTTTGGCAGTTTGTGACAAATGTAGATGGCAGGTCCTAGGATGGAGGCTTTGTGGGCCCAGAAACGACAACATCTGACAGATTTCTGCAAAGACACCCCTGTCTGCATAGTGCTTTCTCTAGACATGCTACAAAAAAAGAGAAATGTACCAAAATAAATAAGTAAATATAAAACAAATCTGAAATAAGGTTTGGTTGTGTCATATTTATTGAACTTTCAACTATCCTCATCCCAAACAACCATAACAGAGCTAACGTTTTTTAGCATATGGGTTTGAAGTAAGCATAATTGTCTAGCATCAAATTAAAATACAGAAATGGCTACTTTATTCATAAGGGGTCGCCACAGCGGAATGAACTGCCAACTTATCTAGCATACGTTTTACACAGCGGATGCCCTTCCAACTGCAACCCAGTACTGGAAAACATCCATACACACTCATTCACACACACAATACACTATGGCCCATTTTGTTTATTTAATTCCCCTATAGTGCATGTCTTTGGACTGTGGGGGAAACCGGAGCACCCGGAGAACATGCAAACTCCACACAGAAATGCCAACTGACCCAGCCGGGACTCGAACTAGCAACCTTCTTGCTAGTCTATTTATCTATCTATCTATCTATCTATCTATTACTCTACAAAAAAATCTAGAGGAACAAACTATATGCTATATTACGGTAATACTAAAATGCACCAGGGGCAACACAGTGGCTCAGTGGTTAACAGTGGCGCCTCATAGCAAGAAGGTCGCTGGTTCGAGTCCTGGCTGGGTCAGTTGGCATTTCTGTGTGGAGTTTGCATGTTCTCCCCGTGTTGGCATGGGTTTTCTCCGGGTGCTCCGGTTTGCCCCACAGTCCAAAGACATGCGCTATATAGGTGAATTGAATAAAGTAAATTGGCTGTTGTGTGTGTGTGTGTGTGTGTGTGTGTATGTGTGTGTGTGTGTGTGTGTGTGTGCATGTGAGAGTGTATGGGTGTTTCCCAGTAGCCTACGGGGTGCAGCTGGAAGGGCATCTGCTGTGTAAAACATATGCTGGATAAGTTGGTGGTTCATTCTGCTGTGGCGACCCCTGATGAATAAAGGGACTAAACCGAAGAAAAATGAATGAATGAATAAAATGCATCCCAGCTTACTGTAGTAAAAACGGAATTATATTACAGTATGTATCAGATCTCTACAATTACTGTATGCTGTAGCATTCATTAGCAAAATGTTGTAAATAGGCTACTATACTTTGGTGTAGTTTAAAAACTTACTGTATTTTTTATTTTAGGTAGAAAAGATGTTACTGGCGTATGTACTCTGCCTCAGCTTGGATTTGCGTCATAAATTCGTCTCAGGTTACAGCGCAGTAGTTCCTGTTTTCTGCCTCGCGGTTCTCAAAAAACGAATGTTATTCGAAACTCTGGACCATGGACAGGAAGCATTTGCTGAGGTATGCTTGACAAAATTACCGAAATTATGAAGAAAAGCTCTGCAGAAAGTACCTTAATAAGTACGTGTTAATACCAGAGTTGTTTCGTGTCGTAGCAAAAGTAACCATAATTTTTGTCCTATTTTTTATAAGCACAAGCACAGTTTATGGTAAAAGTGTAACAAAAGGGGGGGATGGGAAAGGATGTTCGTTCTCTGAATCCCATATAAGTAGGTAACAGTACAGCCGGAATGTAACCAAATTTGGTTGGAAATTCGGTTTCTGAGGACTCTATTTTATTTGTGCCACGATTTTAGTTTTGGGTTTCATTTGTTTTGTTACAGTGACCAAGATGAAGTCCAAACTGGCCCTTCATGTCCTGCTGGATCCTATGCAGGTAATCAAAATTCGTTTGTAAATGATATACTCAAACATAACGTAACAAACAAAGTTTTACACTTCCTAAGTCACACATTTACATTTACAGTATATACAAACCCAAAATGTGTAACATAGAGATTTCGTAGTCATCTAAAATCTTAGATACAAGTTTCCTGTTTTGTAACACGAACAACACAGATACAGCTGAAAAATATAGAGTTTAAAGAAGACAAATAGTATGAAAAAGTAAAGTTATGCTGTACATTCAACAGATCCGAACACAGAGGCAAACGGTGGTCCGACGGCTCCTCCTGCAAATCAAATGCCTGTGGTTCCTGGATATGAGCGCTTGGGGCCAAATAGTGAGACCAATTTCAACAGCTTGATCTGAAAATAAGAGTGAGATGTATGTAATGAGTGTGACAGTGAGTCTTTTATTTCACCCTCAGTTATTCCACCATCTAATTTTGGATCGCCACAACCAGAAGCCCCACACAGAGCTCCAGAGAGACACTTTGAGTAAGATTTGAGTGGTATATAAGTGTAAAATACATAAACTGAGAAACAATTATAATCATAATGCATTTTCTTTGTCTGTGAAAATAGAAAGGTATAATATCTCTTTTTTTTCCTAGCACATGTACATTATGCACATCACTTAATATTTGTGATCTCCAAGCTTGTAGGTTAGAGTTAGTCTAGTGTGGTCTCTTTTGTAATGCTAGTGACTGTTCCTGTTTTCAACAACTGGTTTTCCTGTCATGTTTTGACTAAATGAATGAGGCAATTCTGTATTTATTTATTTAGCTACACCTTATTTCTGAGTCATTGTCATGCCATGCATTTCCTCACATAATTTTCCAATCAATAGTTTAATATATCTAAATTCATTCAAATAAGCGTTGTTAATTTATATCTTTAAATGCAGACATTTATTCTTAATTGTCCAAGTCTTTACTTGACTTGCAATACATCTGACTTCTCAGAATTATGAGTTGGTATCACACCTTTGAGTTAGAAATATAGTTGTTAGAAATACAAGATATAAACTCAGAAATGTGAGAAATATAGTCAACATTGTGAGAATTTAAGCCAGATTTACAGAATTAAAAAAACACCCACGAGTTGTAAGAAATCAAATTAGAATTGTGAAAATCTTAAGATAAACTTAGGAGAAATTAAACTGGAATGCCAAGATATTGTATAATCTCAGTATTGAAAATGAGAGAAATATAGTCAAAATGTTGAGAAATAAAGTCAGATTTGTGAGAAGTCAGAATTGCAATAAATAAATCTAGAATTGCATGATGAAATAAATTAAAATTAACTCAAATGAAGTCAGAATTGTGATTTGTAGTCAAAAATGCAAAGATAACGCAAAATAAATGTTAAAAAAAGGAAGACACTGTATAATCTCAGAATCGAAAGGAATAAATTCATAATTGCAATAAGTGAAGTCTAAATGTTTCAAACTTATCTAAAGTTCCCATGTGATGTCCTCAGCATTCCTGCGATCAGTGAAGAACTTGCACAGGAGGCCTTCACCGATTATGTGTCCAGCAATTGCTGTTACAGTTCTAAACCAGTCAAAGAGATGGTGTTCACAGATCTGCAGTCCCTCAACACATATCGGGTCAGCATCAACACTCACGAACATCTCACCTGACTATATAATGATGCCATTAACTTACACATTTATATGTCCTTACAGTACCGACTGGAGACTTTTACAGAGAACAGAACAACAGAATGGGACAGTGAACCATACACTGGTAAGTTATATTGAATTAAAGGAAAGTCTTCTCATGCGGCAGATTGAACATTTTCTAATGCTAAGAAACTGATGTTTGTTTGAGGTATTATGATATACTGTGTTGAAAAGCAGATGAGAAGTTTCAGTTTCTCTTTTAACTTGAACTCCATCTGATGAGTTATTCGTGTACATTTCTAGCACAAATATTAGATGAAGTCGGGTTCTTTTTATATATATTATATATATATGAGGTTGGGTGTCACAATGGGTAGCACTTTCGCCTAACAGCAAGAAGGTTGCTGGTTCGAGCCTTAGCTGGATCAGTTGGCATTTCTGTGTGGAGTTTTCATGTTCTCCCCATGTTGGCGTGGGTTTTCTCCGGGTGCTCCGGTTTCCCCCACAGTCCAAAGAAATGCACTATAGGTGAATTGGGTAAGCTAAAATTGTCCGTAGTGTATGTGTGTGAATGAGTGTGTATGGATGTTTCCCAGTGATAGGTTGCAGATAGAAGGGCATCCGCTGTGTAAAAGATATGCTGGATAAGTTGGTGGTTCATTTCGCTGTGGCGACCCTAGATTAATAAAGGGACTAAGCTGAAAAAAAATGAATGAATGAATATATAAGGTTTTTATGGAGCAGAATCTCATAATCACCCCATAACTACAAAATAAATAAATTTTCCAATTTGCATAGAATGAAAATAAAATATTGTATATTTTCAAGTAAATTGTGTATGAACATGTCCCTCAGTAAAACCTTCAGAATACAGATATAAGTAAAACTGTAGTCTGTGGTTCGGGTGTATGTAAAAGTTGCGGAAGTGGAATTTTATGGCACAGTGCAGAAGAAAATAGTGCAGCCTTTAATAATAATAATATATGTAAGTGCGATGAAAGAAACACTTAAAAGTTCATTCATTCTTTCATTTTCTTTTCGGCTTAGTCCCTTTATTAATCTAGGGTCGCCACAGCGGAATGAACCGCCAATTTATCCAGCATATGTTTTATGCAGCGAATGCCCTTCCAGCTGCAACCCATCACTGGGAAACATCCATACACACTCATTCACACACATACACTACGGACAATTTAGCTTACCCAATTCACCTATAGCACATGTCTTTGGACTTGTGGGGGAAACCGGAGCACCCGGAGGAAACCCACGCCAACATGGGGAGAACATGCAAACTCCAGACAGAAATGCCAACTGATCCAGCCAAGGCTCGAACCAGCGACTTTCTTGCTGTGAGGGGATCGTGCTACCCACTGCGCCACTGTGAGGCCCACACTTAAAAATGTTTTCTTTCAATTAGACTGAAAAAACGTTTCTTAAAAGCAAAAGTACAAAATGCTTACACATTTGCATTGTGTAGTAACCATTATATAAAAGCAATAAGGCACTGGAGGTGTGCTGTATTGTGAATGCACAGGAATATAGCACAGAACCCGTTCCAAACCTGTTTGAGTTTCTTTCTTCTACAAAAGAAGACATACAAGAGTATGATGGAAAAAAAAACAGCCATTGACTACCATAGTATTTTTTGTTCATACTATGGATGTCAATGTCTGCTTTTTTCCATCATTTTTCAGAATATCTTGTTTTGTGTTCAACAAAAGAAAGAAACTCATAAAAGTTTAAAACCTTTGTGTGAGTGTCAGTAAATGATGAGGATGTGTTCATTTTTGGGTGAACTGTCCCTTTAAATACGCTCTTCATTAATCAGGTCAGGTGGTGGATGGAGTTGGAATGGCTCCTGCTGCGTGGAGCATCCCGGTGCCCGTGCCGTCCTTCTTCCAAGACTGCAAAAAATGCATCCGTATTCCTCACACATCGATTGTCAAAGTAAAAAAAAAATAATAATTCATCACAATCATTAACTTTATCGTTTTTAGTCATTTTATTGTGTATTTTAAATACAGGGTTGTCACTCATGCCTGAATCTCGGCAGATCTGCTTGCAATAAATGTATAAATTCAGGCAGGGTAAGTGTGATGATACTCTTTTTTTATATTTACTTCTGTATTTTCTGTGTGTTATTTCATTATAACACTTGTGTTGTTTCAGACTCGGTGTGGACAATGCTTTGGCACAGGATGGAGGTCCTCTCCTCAACACCAACGCTGTGATTTATGTAGCGGCTCTGGCATGATTAGGTATGGGATCATTAAGTTTGTCATCTAGTATAATCATCAGAATAATTCATGTAATTTTTGTAATTTCAGCTTTGGCTGAAGGGTCTGCAACCATACCATACCAAGGTTTTTTATAATGATAATTTTTTACAATTATAAATACATATTGATGGGTGGGTTATTGTGCTGGTACTTTGGCTGTTTTAGGCCTGTATTGGATAAATAAATATGATACTAGGTCATTGAATCATTTATTCAAATGGTTTGTTCAAAACATCTGATTGATATAGAAACAAAGCAAGTGACTGCAAGTGCGTTCCAATCGCGAGGGCTCAGCATTCATTCATTCATTCATTCATTCATTCATTCATTCATTTTCCTTCAGCTTAGTCCCTTTATTCATTAGAGTCGCCATAGCGGAATGAACCGCCAACTTTTCCAGCACATGTTTTACTCAGCGGATGTCCCTCTAGCTGCAACCCAGTACTGGGAAATATCCATACACACTCATTCATACACATACACTACGGCCAATGTAGTTTATTTAATTCACCTATAGCGCATATGTTTGGACTGTGGGGGAAACCGGAGTACCCAGAGGAAACCCACACGAACACGGGGAGAACATGCAAACTCCACACAGAAACGCTAACTGACCCAGCCGGGACTCGAACCAGTGACCTTCTTGCTGTGAGGAAAAAGTGCTAACTACTAAGCCACCATGTCGCCGGGAAGGCTCATCTTTATGCCCTAAGACTTGGAGGTCTTCAGGCTGCAGCGGTACCTACTTGAAACAACTTCCCACTGCAAAGTATCATGGGGGCCTGAAGTGCCCATCAGTTGTACCTTTAGAAATCTTTAATTCCAAATGGCCCTTCAAAGTGGACACTTTTGAGCACTTCGGTTTGGAATGACACTTCAATATGCTTCGCTCATTTCCTTCAAATGTTCTGCTTTGGCTTTGTTTGGAACTATTTCTATCACCACAGGAGAACAATACAGACAGCAATGTGTTTAAAATGTGTTTTCCAGTGTTTTAAGATGACTCTAGCCGTCACTGAAATCCCCACCATGATCACTGTGAACTCTCCTTTTTTAATATTTGGCATCTGTTCCCTATCTCCCAGTAAGCATAACCTTAGTGACAGGTATTATTGTTCCAAGCCAGCATTTTTTTTTATTATTAAAACAAATTAAAATGTACTGTTCATTTGACATTATTGTAAAGTCTCTATTAGACTAACTGCAGTGGGAAGTTGTTTCAAGTAGGTACCGCTGCAGCCTGAAGACCTCCAAGTATACTCGCTTTGTTCTACAGTTACTTTTCAGCAATTCCATTAAAACACTGAGGGCAGGACCTGTTTTCTGATAACTGAGGGCAGGAACTGTTTTCTGCCTTTGTTATCTAGACGTGAACCTCTTTCTGAACTTCATTTATGACACCAAAGTGCTTTCATGTACAGCAAGAGCACAAAATGCAGCCCTAGGACAAATTAACAGCCTGGAACTTAAATGTTATCTTAAAAACGAGTGTATCCTGTTTACTAAATAGAGCACATGTCTGTCAGTTTAAGCACAATTAATCAGACTGCAGATTCTTAAAGGCACCACGAGCAATTCAATTTATCTGGACTGAAGCGATTGTTTACGTGTTTTACTCTTGTTATCAGTGTAATTTATTTCTGCGTTGCTATTATTAGGTACCAGACTGTGTTATAAAGACGTGTTCTCAGGGGTCTGAGGGTGTTTTCCTGTTTGCAAGTCTGCAAGTATCAAGTTTGGCAGTTGGCGAAAAAACATTGTGATGCACTTAACAGAAATAATGTACAGTATAGAATATAAAGTCATGGTGCAGTGGATGTAATATTGTTTATGACTCCCATGAGCTAGGAGAACTGCATCCACACATCAATGACTCAAATAACTTATTAATAAAGTCATCTGGAATGGCAAAGAAAGTGTTCTTGCAGGACTCCCAGAGTTCATCAAGATTCATTGAATTCATCTTCAATGCCTCCTCCTTCATCTTACCCCAGACATGCTCAATAATGTTCAAGTCTGGTGACTGGGCTGGCCAATTCTGGAGCACCTTGATCTTCTTTGCTTTCAGGAACTTTGATGTGGAGGCTGAAGTATGAGAAGGAGCGCTATCCTGCTGAAGAATTTGCCCTCTCCTGTGGTTTGTAATGTATTGGGCACCACAAATGTCTTCATACCTCAGGCTGTTGATGTTGCTATCCACTCTGCAGATCTCTCGCACACTCTCATACTGTATAACCCCAAACCATGATTTTTCCTTCACAAAACTTGACTGATTTCAGTGAGAATCTTGGGTCCATGCGGGTTCCAATAGGTCTTCTGCAGTATTTGTGATGATTGGAATGCAGTTCAACAGATGATTCATCGGAAAATCTACCTTCTGCCACTTTTCCAAATGATCAACTGCAAGTCAAGTTTTATTATTTGTTGCTTTTATAACTGGGATCGACGACAAGACTTTTGTCAAGTAGTGTACTGTATATATATATTTTTGCATAAATCTGTTAATCAACCACAGTCCTGATCAAAACTACAAATTTTATCTCTTTCAAACAGGGAAAACCACCATGCATAATCAAAAATCAAGAATGCATGATAATATGGTGGCATGGCTTTGCAATCAAAAAATGTCATTATTATGGAAGTCAATGGGCCAAAAACAGTCACTAACATAAAAAAAGAGTAGTACATTTGCCCACAGTGTATTGTTGAGTTTTTTTATTTCAAAGCATTTACCCAAAATAAGATTTGTCACCAAAAATCATTCCATTCGCTGAAACACAGAGAAAGTTATGACCAAATTAAAACTCAACAGCACCCCATAGTGGATGAAATCATTAAATTAAGGGGTAAGACCTTTGGCTTCAAAATGACTACTATACATTTCTGGAGAGCCAAATACGTCTCAGAAGGTAGGTTTTTTTCCAGTTTTTGTTTTTGCGAATCCACCAGAGGCCACTGTGTACGCTTATTCAGATCTCAAATTTCTCTCTCAGTGCCATTCGCACCTGCTCTTCACGCATAACTCTAACAGAGGCTGCTGTCGACTGACTCATCGACTGACCCACCTTCCGCCTTCCCTAAACCCAACCGATAGTGTTTTAAAAAGCAATCCAGAAAAAGAAAAGCCTTCGCGGCAGCTTTATTTTTACCACGTTTTTAGATTTTACAACATTCTCACCCTGTTATTTACTTGTTTATTTTATTTTTTGCCTTTTGTTTTTGTTTTACCTGCTTTCTGTCTTACTGTTCTTCACCGGACTTGAACCTCGTCGTCGCGGTCAACTCCGCTCCACGTCACAAGTCCGCCGACGTACGCGGTGAGACACTGGACAAACTGGTAACAGCGGGAAAGCTGTCCACACGGAGATAAGCGGTCAGCTGGTAAGCGCGCAAAGGAACACCATCATACAGCCCGTAGCCTTCGTTTTGAAGACAAATGCAGCCATATGTACCTCTTGCTACATAATTCCCGATCTCCAGAAATGTATATAGGTCTACGTTTTCAGAATGAGCCTATGTTGAAATTAGGCCAAAACTTTTCGGTAGGCCAAAGCTCTTAACCGAAAAGGTTAAGAGCTTTGGCTTTAAAATGACCACTTCAAAATTGGGTGTTAAATAATAAACAACCAAAAAGCTAATGCTAAGTTTGTTAAACTGCTATCGAGCTATCAAATATAGTAAAGTATAGTGGCACTTGTAACGGCCGCATAATGTTTGATGTGCGGTGAATACAAATGTTATGTCCCCTTTAATACGACTTCTTTTATGGTTGTTTTACCTTTTGAATTTAAGCACGCATGTGCGGGAGCTCTGTTCAGTTCCGGCGAGCTCTGAGGAGAAGTGTGCGATGGTCGCTCTACCACTGTTTAATTATTTTGGTTAATACCACATTTTATTTTGCGATCGGTGTTTGAGTGCCTTTTTCAGTTCCTTTTGCCCACTCATTGACGTTGACTGGCATGTGTGTAGTCGACAGCTCTTGGGAGAAACGCATAAAGGCTGATAAGCAGAGCGATTTAGTTTCTGTCTCTTTTTTTCCCCTTTCCTAAAGGTCTCCGGGTCCACGCTGAGACACCTGGCACCCGTCACAAATTGGCGCCCTAACCACTGGATTCTACCAGACCATCTTCTGTCTTCTCCGGCATCAAGGATCGCTGATTTCGCAGAGAGGTTGCATTTCTTCCCCATGAGCTGCAGCCGCCAGACCGTGTCATGTAGATCGCGTCACTTAACACGGAGAGCATGCGGTCGATTTGTGATGAACACGGGTACGGTAATATGCTTTCGACGGATGTCCAATTTCTCTCGCTTATCACCTTGTTGTTTGCTGTTACGGGAGTTTTTCAAACTTTTGAACGTTTCTTTTGGATGATTTTTTTTATGCTGGGGAACCTGTGAACTGCCGGTTGTGAACTAAATTGATCTGCGTCAAAGTGATAGTGCAGAACTGTTTTTTTTTTCTCTGTAATACGGACGTTCTTTTTTTGCGATCACCGTCTGGGTGGTACTGGACAGGAAAAAAAAATTCTTTTTTGGCGATATGGATATTTTTGGGACTTTTTTTCAGCATTAACTGACTATTTTTGGAAAAAAAACAACAAAAAAACAACACTTTTTGGGGGGTTGTCTACACATTCATTGGACTTTGTGGTAAACTTTTACGTAATACATTTACAGTATTATTTTTGTTTGCTGTGAAAATGTGGGGCTACTGCTAATTTAGGGCTGACATTGTAAAAAAAGAAAAAAGGAATTTAAGTGAGAGTCTGCACACAATATTTTGCTGTTTAAATATTTGTTATATATTTTTGTGTACAGTGCTTTTTGTGGGTTTAACAGTTCTTCAGTTATTAGTTTCTTTGATAGTTATTCTGTATCATGGCTACTCACCCAAGATGGCAGTTAGACCTTACGGACTGTTCGACAGACGATGACTTTCCTCCACAACATGAGAATTCGCAGGAGTCAGCGAGTGATTTAAGGGCTGAAGTCCAGCTGTTGCGTGCAGAGGTGACAGTGCTGCAAAAGTGTCTGCGTGACTCCATTGACCTACAAAAAGGTATGCTAGACCAATTAGTACATCATGACTGTACCACATCTGTTGCTCCACAGACGTTTCCCCTGGCCAGCTCAACACCGTATGGGGTGGCCCATTTGCCATGGGCAGCCTCGAGGTCAGTGCCAGTTAATGTCGCCCATAATGCTGCACCCGCACTTGCACAACCACATGTGGGAGATATGAGTGCTGCAACAACTGCACTTACGTCTTTACTTCATCAGTCACGACTGGAACCACTAGTGTTTGCTGCGGATGGTTCCTTAAATCCAGAGGAATGGCTTCAGTCGCTCAATGTTTATAGAACCTCTATGGATCTCACGGATGCCCAAATTCTAATTGAACTTCCACGTTTCCTGTCAAAGGAGCCAAGGAAATGGTATACTGTCCTTCGCACTCATGTGACC
>CAIGQW010053658.1:1489793-1510168 GCA_903798125.1 Danio choprae | reverse complement strand
GACATGGTGCACCCACATATTTGATCTCTGACAGGGGATCTCCATTTGTCAGTGAACTTTTCAGACATGTGCTTGGTGCCCTGGGCTCTGAGCACAGACTCACAACCGCCTACCACCCCCAGACGAATTCAACAGAGAGGGTGAATCATTCATTGAAGACTGCCATACGTGCCTACATTGGCAACAAGCACACTGTTTGGGATCGTTACCTGCCCCAGATTTGTTTTGCATTAAGAACAGCCCACCATGAAAGCACTGGACACAGCCCGTATATGTTACTGTATGGTCGAGAAGTGAATACTCCTCTGGATATTATTACCCAACCTAACTGTGACGGAACGGAGGAGCCGGGTGTTCCGTATCCTGAGAGCTTGGAGTCCTCAATTCGTGAGGCTCATGATCATGCTACGTCCGTTTTGGAAGCCAGTCATTCCAAAAGAAAGAAATATTACAACAAAAAACGTCGGCCTGTCTCTTACTCTGTGGATGACCTGGTCAGGGTGAAGACTCATCCGAGCTCGGACGCTCTGGCAAACTTCACGGCAAAGTTGGCGCCTATCTATGCTGGTCCTTATTGTGTTACGCAGAAGCTGTCAGACCTAAACTACAGACTTGCTGATGTGAATACAGGAGCGGACGCAGGGGTGTTTCATGTTGTGAATATATTGCCTTTTCATACATGAAACCCTCTGGTTGGGACGGATGTAGAACCTGAGTCAAGTTCAGTTACAGTGGCTTTGGCAAACAATCTCTTGGGAGAGGGAGTCCCTGTGGAAACTTATGGTGGCTCTACTTCATTAAACGCAACGCACAAGAGTTACGGATCAGGCTCTGAGACAGAGTTTCTGATCTATCATTACATGGGGACAATGTTAATTGCTTGCCCGACATGCAGGTTGATGGTGTGACGCAAGACATTACTGTGGCTGATAGTGGTAGTGGTTTTGGCAGACATTCCTATGACCTTAGACCACGACGGGCACCACGAATTACGACCGATTGGTCGACAAATAGATGGACAAATACATATCACACAAACAAACTGGACCTTAAATAATGGGTTTGTTTGGGGGATGTGATGACATGTTTTATGAACATTTAAAGTTATGTAACTAACAGGTTGTGAATTTACCTTGATATGTTCGATATTCTGTTCTGTTTGGTAAAGGGTTACTAAGAGTACGGTCTGAATTTTGTACTGCATTTTTGGTTAAACAACATTTATATTCATAATGTTTATGTACTTTTTTTTGTATATTGTTTTGTGTAAAAGGGACAGAAAAAGCATCATTACTTATTATGTGTTTGGAGTCACTATCATGTATGTTAGTGTGTAACCAACTTCTGCAGGATTCTGTGTTTGGGTAGATTGATAACATTTCATGTATGGAATTGTCATGGTATTTGGGCTCAGTTGTGTACGGCTGAGGTCAGCCTTATTTGCCGGGGGGGAATCTGTAACGGCCGCATAATGTTTGATGTGCGGTGAATACAAATGTTATGTCCCCTTTAGGACGACTTCTTTTATGGTTGTTTTATCTTTTGAATGTAAGCACGCATATGCGGGAGCTCTGTTCAGTTCCAGCGAGCTCTGAGGAGAAGTGTGCGATGGTCTCTTTACTGATGTTTAATTATTTTGGTTAA
The DNA here is from genome assembly GCA_903798125.1 of Danio choprae. Classification (NCBI taxonomy): domain Eukaryota; kingdom Metazoa; phylum Chordata; class Actinopteri; order Cypriniformes; family Danionidae; genus Danio; species Danio choprae. The sequence goes on along the minus strand of CAIGQW010053658.1, from coordinate 1,508,524 downwards.
TACCACATTTTATTTTGCGATCAGTGTTTGAGTGTCTTTTTCAGTTCCTTTTGCCCACTCATTGACGTTGACTGGCATGTGTGTAGTCGACAGCTCTTGGGAGAAACGCATAAAGGCTGATAAGCAGAGCGATTTAGTTTCTGTCTCTTTTTTTCCCCTTTCCTAAAGGTCTCCGGGTCCACGCTGAGACACCTGGCACCCGTCACACACTTCACAGAAAATACGTCAGTGTTTCTTCTAAATCTGAGGTAAATTATCCATTATTGCTCTCATAGTGGCTATTAAAGTCATGCAGAATGATATTCACACCAAAAACGTTATTATTTCAACATTTCTTTTTATGTTGTTTTAATGTTATATCAATATATCAGCACATAAGCATGGACATTTAGCATTTTAGTCAAGTCTAAATCTATATATTTGGTTTAAAGTGGGCACCCTTTATGTCCTCTTTAAAACTGCATTGCTAGGCAACAGAATATAAACACATTTTTTAGCAATCAGTATTTGGCAACTGTTCATTAATCATTAGGGTGCTTTCCTTCGGTGCTTTGAGTTAAATATATTTCACACAAACATCTTGTTACGTACATGAACAATGCTGCTAACAAGTGGATATAAATATCAGCTGGAGCGAGTTTCCTTCAGCAGAGATCATACTTCAGATTTAGCCTGAAGAATGGGCAAAATGAGGCCTGTGTGCCAGACAAACAATGCCCTCAAAATATAGCAGTAAATGATGGGAGGAGCAGCTCGTCTGTGATATAATTCAAGTGCAATTTATTTAATGCACATTTATCAAATTTTATAACCTCCCAGAACCAAGACTCCCTCTCCTCTCCTCCCCACCACACCACACAAAAACCTCAAAACATTATCCATTCTGAGTGTGCCTCACATAGGTGAGTGGGCTTGACAAACCACCTGTAGAAAACACACTCTTTCATCTCTGACAATTTAACCGACACTTTCAGTAATTTTGCACATTTGCACCAGACACTTTCTCACAAGGGCTGCACGGTGGCGCAGTGGGTTGCACGATCGCCTCACAGCAAGAAGGTCGCTGGTTTGAGCCCGGCTGGGTCAGTTGGCGTTTCTGTGTGGAGTTTGCATGTTCTCCCCTTGCTCACGTGGGTTTCCTCTGGGTGCTCCAGTTTCCCCCACAGTCCAAAGACATGCGGTACAGGTGAATTGAAAAAACTAAATTGGCCTTAGTGTATGTGTGTGAATGCGAGAGTGTATAGGTGTTTCCCAGAGCTGGGTTGCAGCTGGAAGGGCATCCGCTGTGTAAAACATATGCTGGATAAGTTGGTGGTTCATTCCGCTGTGGCAACCCCTGATAAAGCGACTAAGCTGAAGGAAAATGATCGCTACCCTGTCGCTCTGGGCAGCGATCTGCTGCAAATGCAAGTCTGTGTAGGTCTACAGCATGGAGAATACAACCGGCCTCTGCAGGAGCTAAAGTGAAGCTCATGTGAGCTCCACTGGTGCTCCTATTGGCTGTCGCTCAAGAAAGTCGCTCTTCATTTGCATAAAGTTGCATAAACTTTGTTGCGTCGTTTGACATGCCCAACTGGTCGCCACCAGTCCCTGTTGCTCAAGTTTTATTATTTTTAAAATCACTTTAAGGTCAATATCAAGCAATATTTTCTTTTGATTGTAAAAAGTTAAAGGTGTAAAACATATGCTGGATAAGTTGTTGGTTTATTCCGCTGTGGCAGCCCCAGATTAATAAAGGGACTAAGCCGAAAAGAAAATGAATGATTGAATGAAAGGTGTTTAGCCAGTATAATGTAGTTAAAGTCAGAATTTTTAGCCCCCCAGTATACTTTTCCCCAATTTCTATTTAACGGAGAGAATATTTTTTTCTAAATATAGTAGTTTTAATAACTTATTTCTAATAACTGATTTCTTTTATCTTTGCCATGATCACAGTACATAATAATTTACTAGATATTTTTAAGATACTAGTATTCAGCTTAAAGTGACATTTAAAGGCTTAACTAGGTTAATTAGGTCAATTAGGTAAGTAAGGGTAATTAGGCCACTCATTGCATAACAGTGGTTTGTTCTGTAGACAATCGAAAAAAAATTATGCTTAAGAGGGCTAAAGATACCGACCTTAAAATGGTTTTAAAAAAATGTAAAACTGCTTTTATTTTAGCCGAAATAAAACAAATAAGACTTTCTACTGAAGAAAAAATGTTATAGGAAATACTGTGAAAAAGTCCTTGCTCTTTTAAACATCATTTGGGAAATATCTGAAAAAGAACAAAAAATCCACAGGAGGGCTAATAATTGTGACTTCAACTGTACATTCCTGAATTTGTTAACCTGGACAGGTGAATCTTGGTAAGATGCCGACCAGCCGTTATTGCACTAAATAAAAGAATCGCTCTGCATGTGCGTGTGTTGACAACAACATCCTCAGTAAATGACTCAATAACCCATTGTGGTGCCTCTCTATTATCTTAATTAATTGGCCCTTCTCTCTATCAGCACAACAATAACAATGCTCTGCCAAACACACTACTTCCTTCCCACAATGCATCTGCTCGAACCTGCTGTCTGGCGCCGAGCGCAGGAAGGTCATAATGAGGCTGGAAACAGGCCAGAGCGAAAGGAAGCAGCTTCTAAACACCCAACCAGCTGTTTCGACAAATAATAGTAACTTCGTCAAGATTGAGTCAAACCGAATCCTCCAGCCAAGCTAAATTCTGACGTGTTATGGCTTACAAAGCCCCAAAACAAGTGCGGTTATCATTGTAGCACCAAACCGGGATTCACAATGTGTCGGCTCTGAATCATGTATATATTTATCTTTCATTGTTTGAGAGGGATTTTCATTGTAATCTGCAGCTGTTTTGACTTCCAGAAGAAGATGGAGTTTGTGGAGATCCGCTTTAAAAGTTTGACGGAATAGGAAACAATCCTTGTGTTTGTTTACGTGTGTTGGTTTATGGTTGTAGAAATACACTAAAAAAGGCTCAGGAAAAGCTCTTGTGACATCCGAGAGAAGCAGCGGCGTATTCAGAGTGAATGAAGCAATGTAGCATAACAGTGGTTACTTTTGCACAAACAAAGCGAACTGATGTTTCACTGGGAAATCTAGCACAATCTTAATGTAAACGGTCTTTCTTGTCATTTAGGAGACATTTGGAACTTTCTGACTTTAGTTGTACGGACAATAACTGTTGATAGTTCTTCAGAGTACAGCTTTCTTTCCTTTCCAAGAAAGGAAGTTTATAGAGTGTGTTTCCTTCTCCATTTGGTGGCACCCAATGGATTTGGAACAAGTACTATATTTTAAACATTCACTCTCTATAAAATACAACATACTGTAGGCTCAGGACAATCAGCCAACCGTATTGCAGCCGCTCAGTGCATTTAGGCATGGTGAAGAAGATCTGCAGAAGGTCAAACCGGGCATCAGAATGAGGAATAAAGGTGATTTAAAAGACGTTGAATAATGGTGTGATTGGTGCCAGATGAGTGGGTTTGAGTATTTTTAGAAACTGCTGACCTTCTGGGATTTTCAGACACAACTGTTTCTGGGGTTTACAGAGAATAGTCTGATAAAAAAAAGAAAATATCCAATGATTTGAGGTTCTGTGGGATGTCTTGATGATGCCAGAAGTCGAAAGAGAATGACCACATTAGTTCAGCTGATGGAAAGACAACAGAAACTTGATAAAATATTAGGTACAACTGAGTTCTGCAGAGAGGAAACCTGATCACACAACACATCAAACAAAAAGCAGATGAGCACCTGAAGAAGAAGAAGAAGCAGAAAAAGAAGAAGAAGAAGAAGAAGAAGAAGAAGAAGAAGAAAAAAAAGAAGAAGAAGTTGAAGAACAACAACAAAAACAACAGAGCAACCGATGACACACCTGTCAGCTGAGAAGAGAAAACTAAGGCTACAGTTCACATAGGATCAACAAATGTTAGGATGGTAGGTTTACAATCTGGCATGAACAACTTGAAAATGTGGATCCAATCCATCTAGCCTGGTTTCTCGAACATGACTGTGAGTTCCCCAAACTCAAATGTTCTCCATAGTTTTTCATGATGGAGTTTCAGATCTGCAGTATCTGTGTGATGCTCTCATGTCAGTATGAACCAAATTTTCTAAGGGATCCCAATTTATAGTAGGTGGCCTTAACTATTATGTACTTACTGTGTTCATAATGCATTGCAGAAGACTCTTGAGGTGGGATACAAGTAGGGTTAGGGACAGGTTTGGTGATATGCGTAGGTTTAAGGGAGGGTTAAGGTGCAAGGGATGGTCAACAGTGTAATTACAAATGTAATTACAGAAATTAATTAAGGATGCAATTACATGCAGGTGTTTCATCAATCATAAGCACAATGTAAAACATGTATTTACACAATAGTCCATTGTAACAAATGATTCATTTCAGTGTACGTACATATTATTTAAGGGCACCTAATATAAAATGAGACCCTCTAGGGAATTGTTGCAGCACCCTGTTAAATCTGCGCCATGAATATTAAGACAAGTTCTGAAGGTATTATCACAGTATATCTAATACTGTGGCCAGTGAGTTTGTGATGCCAAAATGTTTGATATTTTGAGCTTATACTCCGGGATGAGCATTAAAATAATTTCTCACTAATTAATCTAATCACTAATCTTCTGTTGTTATCATAATTTCTTTAAAAGTTTTACTGCCACTTTATTGCATTCAGTGTGTACACTGTAAAAATACTCAGTTCCACACAATTCCTTCATGTTGAACCAACACAAATCTATTAAGTTAGCTTAATTGTTTTTACACATTTAAGTGGATTGAACATAAAACAATTAAGTTGTCCCCCCAAATACTTAAGAATCATGTTGCTTCAGCTCATTTTAAATAAATAGTTTAAACAAGTCATTTTTTGAGTAAAGATACATGTACGTAGCATCATAAGAGTAATATACTGTATAATGTTATACAGTACTGCCAAACCACAAGTTTTCTTGTCCATCGTCATCTTCTGTGGTAAACAAACTACGCCATGCTTCATACATCATATACGTCAGTTGCGCATAATGTGGATTTGGCATTTGGAATAATGCATACCGTGCATTCAGACATCAGTGATTGGAGTTTATAATGTAAAAATTTGAAATATGTTTGTTACAAAAAAAACAAATCGATCTGCTTTATAATACATGTGTTATGGGTTAGCGTAATGATTCATGTAAGGACGTAAGGATTCATGCACTTTTAGAAGCTTCAAAATAAAAGTCACTATCCAGCACCATTATACAGCATGGAAGAGCCAGGATACAATTTAAAACTACTCAGACTGTGTTGGACTGACAGAAAAAAAAGTTAAACACAGAGGATGGCTTGAGGGTGACAAAATTTTGGGGTATTTTAATTTATGGGTGAACTATTCCTTCAAGAACACTGAATCATTTGCGACTATGGACAAAATAACTAGGAATAACAAATGTCAGTCAAATGGCTTGTGCTACAAACTTTCTAATTAAAATATAATGATGAGAAAATACAGATTTGCAACATAAGCGGCTAAAAATCAATGGAAGTGAACGATGTGAAGTTTTGACGCATTAAATGAAAAATAAGGTAAATTTTTGACGTTTTTCCCATAACCCCATATGTCATCTGAAGTGGTTATGTCATGGGACTCAGATTACACTTCTGTTTGCTGCTGCTGCACCATTAGCACTTAACCTTTTAAGTCATGATACTAGTTTTTACCACACCGCCGAGACTGAGGTGTCATGGACGCATATATATCTAATTAGCCAAATTTTAAACCCCCGAACCCTGCATTCCTAAGCTGTCATATCCACCTGGAGCAGAAATACTAGCACCCCCTTTGGTTTGGATGACCCTGGAGGTCCCGGGATGTCAGAAAAGCTCGGCGGGGATCCTCACTTTTCCCATCCCAAAGACACTGGAATTCTTTCAAAGCCAAAGAGGACGATAAATCAAGTGAAGATTATAGAGGACTGCGCATCGGCAGAGATAAAACAGCATCATGGGAGTTGCTAGCATGCGAGATTTAGCTTCTACAGGTCTAGTTTCTTTCATAAATGTCATAGACGTATTCAGAGGTATAAGGGATAAAAGCTTCTCCTCGTAAATTAGTTTCATGCTCACTATCTGTTTTTGATTACTCAGCTGAAAATACGATAGAAACCATCACAGACGTTTTGATGGTTTCCATTACAAATACTATTAAAAACATCACAGGTCATCTCATTCCACCAAACCAGTACATTTTAGTGTGTTTTTGGAGATATTCCATTCAGATTTATTGGTTTAACATGCCACCAGTAGAAGGTAAAACAAGCCAGTTTTTCAAAAGGATTAATAGCGATCAGACTTATATGGATTTTGTGATGATTTTTCAAAGCAAATTATTGGATTGGATAACCTTGATTCAAATGTATAGTTTTTACATTTTTAAAATTTGCAATCTAGATTATTATACAATTATAAAAATGTCTTAAATCTTTAAGTTGAATTAAATTATAACAGCACTGCACAGTGGCTCAGTGGTTAGCACTGTCACCTCACAGCAAGGTTCGATTCCCGGCTGGGCCAGTTCATTTCTGTGTGGAGTTTGCATGTTCTCCCAGTGTTGGCGTGGGTTTCCTCCGGGTGCTCCGGTTTCCCCCACACTCCAAAGACATGCGCTATAGGTGAATTGAATAAACTAAATTGGCCAAAGTGTATGAGTGTGTGTGTGTGAATGAGAGTGTATGGGTGTTTCCCAGTACTGGGTTGCGGCTGGAAGGGCAGCCTCTGTGTAAAACATATGCAGGAATAGTTGGGTTCATTCCGCTATGACGACCTCTGAAATAGAGACTAGGCCGAAGGAAAATGAATGAATGAAAAAATTACAACACTTTTATTAAAACAATTATAACAATTTTAGTCCATTTAATTTAAATTACATTGAACTGACTTAAAACAGCTTGTGTAGCTTAATCAATTAAGCTAGAAGGATGAATACATAAATATAGTTTAATAAGTTAGAATTATAAAAACATATGATATGATAAATTATTGATCATATTTTTTTTACAGTGTAAAATGTAAAACAATTATATGATCAAAAAGTCAAGCCAGCATAAGTTTTTATTATTGCTTTAACTTATGTTAATGAGGTAATTGTCAGTGTTCGTCCATGTCATGTGCTATTGTTTTGTCATGTGATTCCTTTGTCCTGTCTTTCCCGCCATCGTCAGTGTCAATTCATCCCACCTGTGTTCATCCCTTGTGTGTCGTTAGTTTAATCATCCTCCTGTCTATTTATACCCTTTCGTCTGAGTCCTTCGTTGTCTGGTATTGTATTGTTATACGTTGATGTCCTGTCTGCCCGTTTCCAGTGTCTGTCATCAGTAAGTGTTTGTAAAATAAATCCGTCCTTTTGTTAATCCCGTGTTCCCGTCTTGTCATGTCCTACATGGCGTGTTACAGAATACCAGACCAAAAAAGTAGCGGCGTGTTTTCCCCCGATTTTCTTTTTTTAGTCTTTTTGCCCCTCAGTGTTTTATTTTTCTCCCCTCGTGTTTTCCTGGACCCCACCCACCTTCCCGTTCGTCATCCCCGCCTGCTGGAGCAGGGGGAAAGCAGCCCTGAGGACCATGATCGAGCGACTGCCAACAGCTTTCCGGGCGACGTGCTCTGCATGCCTATCATCTTTAGCAGAGCACGATCGCCCGAAGATGGTCCTCAGGGCAACATCGCCGCAAGAATGGAGTGGACACTGGCGAGTAAAGGATTTCCACTCACCGCCTTTCTGGAGGAAGATCTCGTCAGTGCCACTCCAGACCCAGTGACCAGCCAAGCATCACCATCCACCTGCAGGGAGCGCTTGCCAGAGCCCACCGCAGACGGAGAGCCACCCCCAGCCGATGAGCTATCGCCCCCTAGAGCGACGGAGCGGAATCGAGCTGAGATGGAGGAGCTTAAACACCCGTCTGACCAGGTGCGTGAGCCGGCAACACCGCCAAGAGGGGGAGTCCTGGCGGATACCCGCGACAGCAGCGAGAGTCCCGCCCACCCCCCCTATGCAGATGGACAGCGGCTGGACACTGGGAGGCTACTCATTGGCTTCTGGGGCTGTATCATTTTTAACCTTCCGCTGTATTTAGGCAGCAATAACCTTCCGCTGTATTTAGGCAGCAACCGACTGTTTCCGCACAGTTTTTTAATCTTCCTTCTGGGAAAAAGCCTCAGCTCCAGGGTCATGAGTAGCTTCCCACGGTCCCCCAGTACTGCAGCCAGTCATCCAGCTCCAGCACTGCTGCAGTCAGCCAGCCCCCCAGCTCGCCCTCCAGCTCCGGAAATGGAGCTCGCTTGTGGGTGCTTCCTGCCTGCGTCGCCCTCTGGAGGGTGTCGCCCAGCGTCAGTTCCTGCAACCTCCGAGCTGCGGACTCCACCTCGGCCCTTCGACCCTAGGGCTCCGCGTTGGCTCACTCCTCCCTCGTCTTCGTCGTGGGCCGTCCGCCCACCAGCTCCGCCAGACTCCCTCGTCCCTCCGGCTCCACCTTGGTCAGTCGTCGCCCTTCCTTCGCCTCTGGACTCCACTCTTCCGGCTGCACCTCATCGCACCGTCCCACCGGCTGCGTTGAGCTCCTCCTTCCCTCCAGCTTCGCCTTGGTCCTCCGTCGCTCTGGCTACGCCGCGGGCTTCCGGAACCCCGCCGTCGCCTTGCTCGGGTGAGCCGCCTGCTTCGCCCGGCCCTCAGAGACCTCGGCTTCACCTTCGCCCTACGGCTCTCCGTCACTTCCTTGGGCTCCACCGCCATCAGCGGCGTCTCCCTCGGTCGGCCCCCTGGAGTCAGCAGCCACTCCTCCTCCATGGTTCCTCCCTTCATCGACTCCGCCCGGGGCCGTCCTTCTGGCTGTGTCCTGGGTCCACCTGCTCCAGTTCCCTTCCTGTTCCTCCCTCAGACTCCTCCCTTGTACCCTCCCCTTCTACCCTCCTTTGTTTTGTTGTTTCCTGTTGAAGGCGCGAGGACGCGCCTTCAAAAGGGGGGGGGGTACTGTCAGTGTTCGTCCATGTCATGTGCTATTGTTTTGTCATGTGATTCCTTTGTCCTGTCTTTCCCGCCATCGTCAGTGTCAATTCATCCTACCTGTGTTCATCCCTTGTGTGTCGTTAGTTTAATCATCCTCCTGTCTATTTATACCCTTTCGTCTGAGTCCTTCGTTGTCTGGTATTGTTATACGTTGATGTCCTGTCTGCCCGTTTCCAGTGTCTGTCATCAGTAAGTGTTTGTAAAATAAATGCGTCCTTTTGTTAATCCCGTGTTCCCGTCTTGTCATGTCCTACATAGCGTGTTGCAGTAATCAGTTTTTACTTGATGTTTTAAGTCTTTTTAATTGATGTAAGTTGAAATAACTTGTCAAATGAATTTGATTAAAAGACTTAAAAAATGAAGCTAGCAAGAAATATATTACAGCGTAGTGCTTTAAATGGGATTGCATATAACAATGTTGGCGACTATATTGTAAAAAAATTTATAAGTTCAATCTAATTTAATTAAATCTCTTAAAGCAAAACGAAAATGAGTTGAACCAATATTTATAAGTTCAAGTAACACTAAACATTTGCTGTCATGACATATATTGTTGTCGTAATATCAAATGTTTTATGTAATGTAAGATAAACATGTAAAGTTAATTTGATTTAACTTAAAAAACGCAGGCAGCAAAACATGTCCAGTAGTTAAAATAAAACTGTATACAAATGATGAAATTATTATTATTTGCAGTAGTGTCTGGCTGCAGACTTGCACATGCACTCTCAGACACATGCACTCAATAGAGCAAGTGATGTCACCATGAGGGGCAGGGTTAGGTGAGCATGTTACCGCGGAATGAACTGCCAACTTATCCAGCATATGTTTTACGCAGCTGCAACCCAGCACTGGAAAACATCCATACACACTCATTCACACACATACACTACGGAGAATTTAGTTTATTCAATTCACCTATAGCGCATGTCTTCAGGAAAGTGGAAACCGGAGCACCTGGAGGAAAACCATGCCAACATGGGGAGAACATGCAAACTCCCCACAGAAATGCCAACTGACCCAGCAGGGACTCGAACCAGTGACCTTCTTGCTGTGAGGTGACAGTGCTAACCACTGATTCACCGTGTCTCACTTATTTGGATCAAAGGTATCCAAATCTTTATTGGATTTAGCCTAAAGCAGGATTGTTTTTTTCCTTCTTTTGAACAACCCAAAATTACGTACAACCAAAATCCAGTACAGACCCAAACCACCATTACAGTTTCCATGAAAACCAACAGACTGCAATTTCAATTATAACCATTAAACCATTACAAATTTTGTAATGGTTTCTTTTGTTTGTTTGTTTTCAGCATCATATATCTTGAGGCTAACGTTAGCCGAAGCTAACTGTTAAAGATCCACTATTTTGCTGTGTTGTGGGTAACCGGTGCTGTTTTAAAGTGCTCTCAAAGGCATAGGAGAGGGAATTTGAGCTATCTGTAATTGGCTTGAATTAATGTGCTCTCGAGTTCTGTCATGTGAGGTAAAACAGAGTCCTCAAACGTTGCTAATGAACTGCATTCACAGACAACAACAGAAATAGCCCCTCTCTCTGATTTAGGTCCATCGCTGCTGTAAATGCAAGTCTCCTTGAAAACCCTGGGAACACTAATGTACAAAAGAGTCTCTCTGGAAATGCTTTGCTTAATTCCAGTAGAGGGCCTTATAATCGTGGCCAGACGGAATGTGGAGACTTTTGGGGGGGGGGGGGGGGGATTTCTGGAATGCAGCAGAATTTACTTTCTAGACTTAAAGCAACTGCATTTAATATTTTTATTGATTTGATTTGATTTGATTTGATTTGATTTGATTTGATTTGATTTGATTTATTCAGAGACTTTGCATCCTTTGTAGGCGGATTTCCTTGAAAAATTATTTAAAGTAAATATAAAAATTAAAAAACAAATAATTAGTTTTATAAGCTTATTCTATAAGCTTATTTATTAATTATTATTATTTGAATGGAAATGTCAATGAAATGCATTATATGAGTCAAACAAAATATTAATTATTTAGTTATTTACTATAATTAGAAAAATATGAATAAAATAATATATATATATATTTTTTTTCTGGACTTTCTTATTTCTTTTAGTTAAAAGCAGTTTTTAATAAAAAAAAATATTTAAGGTCATTATTACTAGCCAATTATAAATTATTATGAATTGTGAATTTGTATGGTCAGGTGAACTAGTCAGGTGATTGGCTGGGGCATTCAACAGCTTAATTTTCTTTCTCTGAAAGCATTTGAGAGTTCCCTTGGCTGTGTTTTGGATTGCCTTGCTGAAATGTCCACCCTGGTTTCATCTTCATCATCCTGCTAATGTAGATGTTGGACTGAAGCAGCTAATATTCATACAATGAGGAAGGGCAGAGGGCTGCTGAAGAAATACTAAGAGACTTCATCTGCTGTCTGGGCTTTCACTGCCTTTTTACACCTCCCTATCTTCATGTGTTCATTACGTTTTTCCTGCGTCACTTTATTTTATTATGCATAACTTAATTTGTAAACTAATTAGATTTGTTTTCTTTGCATATATGGATTTCTTTGGATGTTACCAACACCCAGGGAAAATTTCAAGTCAACAGCACCTTTAGAAATATGTTTTCTGAGAATAATGGTGTCGTGTTGAATACTTATTTTTCCCACTGTCTATATATATCCTTTGACTGAAAGCTGTTTTGTATTGGAACGAATCCACAATACAAAGCCATCAAAGACCAAACAGTTAAAGGGAAAACCTCCATTCGCTCTTTTCTCAATGCAACAATAAAGTTTTCTAAACACAGAGGAAGAGACGAAAGACAAAAGACGCATGCAATATAAACAAACTGCCTTCAATCTGCAGTCCGAGTGTCATCACAGGTTTTATAGATGCTGTGGCGTTTAGAGTCTGAATCGAGGTCAGTCGGACCACCGGCGATGAAAAAACACTGGATGAGACCGGATCATCTGCTGAGCAGGAGTTTGTTGACACTGTCATGTGCTAAGACGCACATTATATGAAGAGAATCGCACACAAATATTATTTATTGCTATCAATGACAAATTTATGAGAGGATTTCAAATGGTTAATGAGATTGATGACAATATAAAGCCTGAACGCATTAGAGAACAAAGTCATGTTGATCTTAACCGTAACACAAAGTTTGCGATGCTGACTGAACGTTGTAGTACATTTTTTTCTTGACAAAAGGTTTTATTTTACTTCAGCTTATTTTAATTAGTTAATCAGGCTTCAAGTAATTTGTTTATTCATTTTAATTTAAAATAAGTAACTTAATATTTGTAGTTTGATTTAAGTTGAGCTGACTAGAAAAGGTTAGTTGGTTCAACTAAAACATTTAAGGCAGCAATAATATTTTTACAATATGCGATTTCAGCTGAATAAAATCATGATTATTGTAATGGTGTATTGTTATTGTTAGTTTTGTTTGTTTGTTTGTTTACATAATGTTGAGATATGGATAGTTTAATTGTAGCTATCTCTGGGCTTTAAAATACCTACATAGTAGTAAAATGTTACAAATTGTAACCATTATTAAATAATTATTATTTTTTATCATTTTAATAACTATAAGACTAGAACAAAACTAGCATAAAATGTAATGACTTTCATCGGAACAGCCTAGCATCTGCATAGAATCGTTCAAAGTATTTAGCGACTGTATAATAACACCCTAACAACCACCTTAAAAACATTTTTACCTGTAGAACAACACATCAGGAATCATCCTAATATCATAACAAATTAGGGACACCTAATAAATTACCCTGAATATCAACCACAGAGCAACATCCTTGCAATCACCCGAATAACCTAGCAACCATATAGCAACACCACAGCAAATAACTACAATACCCAGAATCCCCTGCAACCTCAGAGCACCACGGACAACCAGAACCCAGAAAGCACAATTCACATTCAAATAGTGCATTGCATAATTCTTCATTAAAAATGCTTCTTTTCTGTTGAAATGGAATATATGACTAAAGATTCAGGAAATCTTTAAATGTAGAAAAAGACAATCTTAAGACAAGTGAAATATTTTATTACAAATCATTATAAATTATTTGCTTATTTTTCTTTTCTTTTGCCTGCAGTAACTTGTCAATTTAGGAACAATATAATATAAATTCCACTAAAGGCAATAGTTTGCTCAATGCTATTAAAGGCATGGTTCACCAAAAATTGAACCATGCCTCACATATACTCACTTGCCCTCAAGTGGTTCCAAAGTTTAAAGGGTTTGTTTTTTCACAAACACAAAATGAGATATTGGAAAAAAATGTTGGAAAGTGTTAGCCATTACAGTTTTTCACGATTGCTTACACATTCAAATGTAACTTTTCCCACAACTAGCAAAACCTTACACTCAAGGAGCAAAACACAAGGCTAGAATTGCACAACTGTAAGCACATAGTCCGCTTCACACTTTTTGCAAAACATTACACAGTGATTTGCAAAACACTAAACACACTTGTTTGCATTTGACACAGACGTTTTTCATGATGGAATTTCCTTGCAATTTCAAAGCAAAGGCTTTCAAATGAACATACACATGAGCCAATTGGTTAAACACAGTCATCAGGCGTGCAGGCACACTGGTGCAAAACTGTAGACACACCAATCAGCTGAAACCACAATAAAAAGCGATAGGTGTAAATATTAGTCTTCAATAAATATAGAAGGCATTGTCCTAGTAAGAGGAAAAAAAAGCACGAAACGGAGGAAGATTGGTAAACAGTAGACAGGGGATGGGGGAGATTTTTTTTTTTGCTATTGAAATATATACATCACCAGAAAGCTGAATAAATAAGCTTTACATTGTTGTATGTTTTGTTGAGATAGGGCAATATTTAGCTATCAGTCTATCACTGTTTGCTGAATACAGTATGTTCATGTACTTTATAGCAATACCTCTGAAACAAATCAAACCCAGATTATATCAGTATTAGTCAGTTAAAAATTATACGAGTGTTTAAGATTGATTATAGCAGTGTGTAAATGAAGCAATCTGATTTATATTGAATGAAGAGTGTGTGTTCCGTACGGTGTCAAAATTGTGTTTTATTATATTGTTGTAAAGTATTGAATGAAGTGTTTCATTTAGCAAAAGAACTGATGTGTTCTGCTGTTCGTGTGTGTGGATGTGGAAAATGTGTGTAGTGTTTTAACAAAATGAGCCTTAATTTTGAAATTGTGCTTAAGCAATCGTAAAAAAACTGTAACATCCATAGTAGTAAATAAATAAATAAATACCATGGAAGTCAATCACTACAAGCTTTCAACATTCTTCAAAATATTTTCTTTTGTGTTTGAAAGAAGTGTGGGGTTAGTAATTGTTTGCAGAATTGTAATTTTGATGAAGGTGTGTTTGCTCTAATACTGGTTTCTAATGAGATGTGATAAATCAGGAGTTTACATGTTTGTTTTTTACAAAAACCACCTTTAGTAGCTAGTTTTTATCTCACCTGTAGACAAAACACTTTTGATTTCTCTTCAGTATTTATGTTTTTGTTCATAGCATGTTTACACACATATCCATTATTATACAACGGCCTTTGTTGTGAACACTTTGTTTTGGATCCAACACAGGGATTAATGTGATTGTTTGTGTTTTAACACTGAATCAAACTGCTTTTACGTTCAGCAGGTGTTGTCTGGCTTTCGCATGTCTCAGACTAAATAAAAACAAAGCAACATGATGTGTCTAGACGCAAATGTTAACAAGCTGCCTTTAGTTACTAGTTGCTTTGTTGTAAAACTCCCAATATAGAAAAGAGATGAGCTTTAATGGAGTGCCATCCACCTTTCTTCTTGCTGTTTTTCCAGTTTGTTTACTCCATAGACAGTTAAGTGAATCACAGAGATGATGCACAGCATCTAATTATCTGAAAATAATACAAGATTATTAAAGTACTCACCCTGTCTGCATTTTGTAATTAAGACAGTAACAACAAACTAGATAGTGTACATTTAGATTACATTTGATCATTAAGTAGAAATAAGTTTATACTTCAAATAAACTGAAACTCTTTCCACACTCTGTTGGCTCTCTAAAACCAGCAGCTTCCAAACAATGCTCCTCTCAGCTAGATGTGTTTGCAGTCTTGAGAGGAAATCTCCTGCGTGGATCTTAACCAAACATCCAATGGGAAAATCATCACCATCCTTCGCCCGGCAGGTTCACGCTGTGTTTTTAACAAGGGGGTGATTGAGCTGGAGGCCGTTCCCCACCCAGAGGTCATGAAACTGTTGTTTAGTTGTCCTCACAATTACTTGCAGGAATGGCTTGCGGAATCCGTGGAAAAGAGGAAATGAGCTGGAATTCTGCACATTGTGTTTTAAGTTTCCCATTCCACTGGAACCGCCAATGGCGCACTGGTTGGCGGTTTGTAATTCAGATCCTCTTAGGAACATTACAGAGCCATCCAGACAGTTGTGTTTTTTTTCTCTGCAGTTTTTGAGAAATATGCAACATGTATTGTTTCACTCCCACTCAAAATCAGCTGTCTGGAACGAACACCACAACATTCCATCAGGATTCCTGAAACAGGGCGATTTGCTTGGTTCATCCCCTCCCCAGAGCGGAGGTTATTTGTCTAACTTGTATTTTCAAACATTTCAATTTCGCATAATGCATGCTGGATGTTCCCCTCCTCACTTTATAAAATACTCAGACTAAGAGCTGTTTATTTGAATGTGGCAAGGCGTATAATGGGGCTGACAGTCCATCAGATGAAGCATGTGCTGATTTAAGGCGAGACTCTACAGGTGAATAGGGTAAAAATATTAAGCAGGAGATTTTGACATATTGTACTTCCCCCAGAGAATTGCGAATATTTTTGTGTATTTGAAGTTTTATAAAATCTTATCTTTAATTATGCAAATGAGGCATTACTAATAGCATTATTATTAAATATACACTAATATGCATAGATTTCTAGAAATCAGAATTCAGGTTACACAATCTTTCCTTATTTTTCAACCCAGGCTCATTCTAAAAACTTACTGCTATATACATTTCTGAAGAGCACCAAATATGTCCCAGGAAGTATGTTTTTTGCTGAGGGGGTTTTCGCGAATTTTACATTTCTCTTTTGAGTGCTATTCAAGTCTGCCTGTCTCGTGTAAATCCACCAGAGGCCGCTGTCGACTGACTGACTGAGCAATCGACTGACCCACCCTCCTCCTTCCCAAACCCAACCGATAGTATTTTCAAAAGCACCGATTGGCCTGCGCTCATCCACTCCCCTAAACCCAACCGACAGTGTTTTCAAAAGCACAGATTGACCCGTGCTCATCCACTTCCCTAAACCCAACCGACAGTGTTTTCAAAAGCAATCCAGAAAAAGAAAAGCCCACGCGGCCGCCTGATATCAGATTTTACCACATTCTCACCCTGTTATTTACTTGTTAATTATTTTTTTTGGCTTTTTGATCTTACCTGCTTTCTGGAACCGTTCTTCACCGGACTCAAACCCTGTCATTGCGGTCAACTCCGCTCCACATCACAAGTCCGCCACTGGACAAACTGATAACAGCGGGAAAGCCGCCTATACGAAGGTAAGCGCTCAGCTGGTAAGCGCGAAAAGGAATGGCGTCATACTGCCCCGTAGAGTTCGTTTTAAAGACGAAATGCAGCCATACGTACTTCTAGCTACATAATTTGCGATCTCCAGAAATGTATATAGGGCTACGTTTCAGAATAAGCCTATGTTGTTATTTTTTTCTGACATATTACAGACCCTT
This sequence comes from Danio choprae, assembly GCA_903798125.1. Taxonomy (NCBI): domain Eukaryota; kingdom Metazoa; phylum Chordata; class Actinopteri; order Cypriniformes; family Danionidae; genus Danio; species Danio choprae. Next base: position 1,491,692 of record CAIGQW010053658.1, on the reverse strand, counting down.
CAGGATTTCGCGATTATGCAGTTGCTAAATTTTGCGCAAAATCAAGAAAACGTTGCAACATTTTGTGGAGCTCGTAATATTTTTTTTTTATTACCGCAGATTTCCCACAGATTTTGGGAAAACAATAAAAAAAAGTCCGCAAAGTTTGCCACAAATTTAACAAAAACAATTTTATTCATTTATTCAATTTCTTTTCAGCTTAGTCCCATTATTAATCTGGGGTCGCCACAGTGGAATGAACCGCCAATTTATCCAGCATATGTTTTACGCAACGGATGTCCTTCCAGCTGCAACCCATCACTGGGAAACACCCATACACTCTCATTTACACACATACACTACGGACAATTTAGCTTACCCAATTCACTTATAGCGCATGTCTTTGGACTGTGGGGGAAACCGGAGCACTCAGAGGAAACCCACGCAAACACAGGGAGAACATGCAAATTCCACACAGAAGTGCCAACTGACCCAGCCGAGGCTCAAACCAGTGACCTTCTTGCTGTGAGGCGAGAGCGCTACCCACTGCGACACCGCATCGCCCCAAAAAAACTTAAAAAAAACAATGCAAAAGTATATTTGTTTGTGCATGTTGTGTGTAATCAGGCATATTATGAATGAACGAATCCCTCTGTTGGAATTTGTTTTGTTCTTTTGTTTTTAATCTTTAATTTTTCTCTCTTGTTTGGTTCTTTTTTTCTCTTCAATTCTTTGATTTTATTTTAATTTAGTTTATATTGTTTGTTTTGTTCTGCTCTGTTTTGTCCATCGTCTGTCTTGTCGTTTTGTGGTTGCTAGGGTGTTGCTGTGGTGTTTGGGGTAGTTGTTAGAGTGTTTATATGCAGTTCCTTGAATACCTTTTTGGTTGCTAGGGTGTTGATACACTGGTGCTATAGGAATTTTAAGTGGTTTGTAGGGTAGGGTGTACTTGGTGGGCACTTAGGTGTTTCTATGGGGTTGCTATGATGTTTGGGGAGGTTTTCTGTGTGTTACTATGCAGTTGCTGGTGGAATTTTGAGTGTTAGTTAAGGTGTAGTTATGTGGGTGCCATAGTATTCAAGGATGTTTCTAGAGTGTAGTCATGTGGTTAGGGTAAGGGTTAGTTAGGTTGCTAGGTGTGTTGCTATGCGGATCCTAAGGCATCTTAGGGGTTTCTAGGGTGTTGCTGTTTGTTTGCACTGGTGTATTTGGTGGTTAAGACTTGTTTATTCTTCTGGGTCAATCGATCGGCGTGACCCGTATAAAAGAAGTATAAATGAACAGCGTTACTCGTTTATTTATACTTCTACGTGCTGTTTGTGTTGCTCTGCAATAACACTTCCAAAGCACTAGCTGGCATTAGGTTTTTATGTTCCTCTGTGTCGAGTTTCTTCATGGGTGTTTTGTTTTTCTGAACGCTACCTTAATGTACAAGTAGCGTCGACATCAGCCATGGCAAGGGGTATGCGACTGCACAAAGGCTTCTCCAGGCCATACGCGTGCGCTTGACGCTGAAGTATAAATCAGCCTTTACTCAGGTGCTGCTTTGTGGCTGCTATGGGATTTGGAGTGGTTGCTAGAGTGTTGCTATTACATAATCTCTCTTAATTCTCTCCATAATCGGGTTAGGGTTAGGGTTTTTTAACCTAACCCAGAATGCAGATATGAATAAAACTCTAAAGATTGGTGTATATAAAGCTTCTGAAGTGGAGATGAAGTGATCAGATTTATGAATCATTTTGAAAAAACGACCTATAAAGATATGTCTTGTAATTGAAATCCAAAGACACAAATTGATGAAGTGTGACAAAACAAACAATAAATGTTTTTGGATGTACCTGAATAATATAAATTAGACTAAAATACACACTTTATGCAAAAAATAATCTACATTTTAAAAAAAGAAAGAAAAAAGCCTGT
>CAIGQW010053658.1:1475280-1489393 GCA_903798125.1 Danio choprae | reverse complement strand
TTTAATCTTTATTTAATATAACACATATTTTTCTATTTACATATATGTTTATTAATTTAGAATACTCTTGTTCATAGATAAATACAAATGTATTTTTTTGCACTTATGTCCCAGAAAGTTTTTCAATTTATAGTAGTTTTTAAATCCTTTTATTATATATTATATTTTTATTTATTTTTTTAGCACGTTTATGTCCTAGGTAGTGGTTATTTTTTTCAATTATTAATATACTTAATTTATGAATGTTATTCGTATTTATTCAATTTCATTATATTTTTATTTAAAACAATTTTGTATTAATTATTTTTTGTCAATTTATTATTCATTCATTCATTTTCTTTTCGGCTTAGTCCCTTTATTAATCTGGAGTCGCCACAGCGGAATGAACCGCCAACTTATCCAGCATATGTTTTACGCAGCGGATGCCCTTCCAGCTGCAACCCATCACTGGGGAACACCCATAAACACCTATTCACACTCATACACTACGGACAATTTTGCTTACCCAATTCACCTATAGCGCATGTCTTTGGACTGTGGGGGAAACCGGAGCACCCGGAGGAAACCCACGCAAACACAGGGAGAACATGCAAACTCCACACAGAAATGCCAACTGACCCAGCCGAGGCTCGAACCAGCGACCTTCTTGCTGTGAGGCGAGAGCGCTCTCCACTGCACCACCGTGCTGCCCTGTCAATTTTTTTTTTTTTTTTTTATATATTAATTAATATAGTTTTGAATTGTTTAGTATAAGAGTTATATTAATATAACTTTAATGATCTCATAGTAATAACAGCATAAAATAATAGCCAATATTTCATGTCTAGTAAGCCAGAGGTAGTTGTAGTTGGAATAAAATACCCAAATAAAATAATTTATGCTTATCACAAATACACCCAATTTCACCCATTTTGTACTTCAGGATCTGGATGTCCTCCAGGCTTTGATAAATTGACGATGAGTTCATATAAAAAAAAACCCAAAGAGCTTTATGAATGACTTTCTACTCAATCTCCAATTTATATTCTACATTATTCAGCTTAATGCACATCATAACAAATGAACAAATGACTTTTAATAAAAGCAGATTTCACTTTTTTTGTTTTTACATCATTGGCAACCATCTAAAGTTCTCCGATAACCGTCCCGCCTTGAGCACTCACCACATTTGCCGCTCATTTGCTCCATATTATGTTACAGAGAAACTGTAATCCTCCCTAAAAACCTCAAATCTTCCTAATGAGCTCCACACACACACAAAAAAAGCAAGACGGCGGATGCTTTCATGTAAACTATCCTCTTTTACCACCAAATCCTATAGTTTGGTTTGTATTAATCTCCCACGGGAATGATGGACACTGGATGAGCGCCATTAGTATACTTCTCATTGATGAACATGAAACCTTTGGACTGTTGTTTCTGGAAATTGTGGAGTTTAGCATTATAAAAAGTGTAATGAATTGTGGAAAATGAGCTGAATGGGAAAGAATGGGGCTGATTTTGCATGCGTTTGCTGTTAATGCGTGTCTCACCACGCTGAACTGGTGTCTTTGTGTGTGTTAAACGCAGGCTGTTTTGCTTGTTTTTCGGCTGGTTGAACACACTGTTGTCTTTTCACAGCTTGCCATGAAGCGTAATGTGCCGACCGGCCCCTTTCATTCACTTTAAGGCTTTCAATGAATACGTAATTTTCTGCATCTCTCTTGTACAACTGCGTGTTTGGCTGCTCTTTTTGAAATTCACTTTTATTAGAGCTGAATGTAACTTTGTAGGGCTGATTTAGTGAGTCTAATGACACTACATAATGTGTGACAGAACCATTCATAGTTCATTCATTCATTCATTTTCCTTCGGCTTAGTCCCTTTATTCATCAGGGGTCGCCACAGCGGAATGAACCGCCAACTTATCCAGCATATGTTTTACGCAGCGGATGCCCTTCCAGCTGCAATCTATACTGGGAAACACCTATACACTCTCACTCACACACACTCTCATAGACTACGGTCAATTTAGTTTATTCAATGCACCTATACTGCATGTCTTTGGACTGTGGGGGAAACCGGAGCACCCAGAGGAAACCCACACCAACACGAGGAGAACATGCAAACTCCATACAGGAATGCCAACTGGCCCAGTTGGGACTTGAATCAGCGACCGTCTTGCTGTGAGGCGACAGTGCTAACCACTGAGCCACCGTGTCGCCCACCATTCATAGTTATAATATATAGTAATTCAATACAACTTTTAATGTTTTTTGGTCGTTAATGTAGGCAACAACTGTGTGTTGGAGGTCTGAAAATAGGTTTCAAAGTGCAGGTTTTTTTTTTATTATGTCATTATCGGTTCTTACTAAATTACAAAAACGTGACTTTGTGAAATAATTCATGCATTAGTGTTGTCACGATACTGGAATTTCCAAATTCGATACAATACCTTGAAAAATATTGATATTTGTTACCATTTTTGATACCATGGGAAACAAATTCTGCAACATTAAAAGTATGCAAATGAAGTTAAAAGGTTAAAAAAATAACTAGATATGCGGTATAGGTGAATTGGATGAACTAAATTGGCCGTAGTGTATAAGTGTGTGTGTGAATGCGAGAGTGTATGGGTGTTTCCCAGTACAGGGTTGCAGCTGGAGGTGCATTCCGCTGTGGCGACCCCTGATAAATAAGGGACTAAGCCGAAAGTAAAATGAATTAATGAATGAGTTTAATGCTTATACCAGGTACATCAGCAGTCCTAAAGGCAATACATTACAAAAACAAAAGTTTTAAAGTCATAATATTATTATCAATTATTTATCTCCCTGTTTGTGAGAGAGCAAAAGCCAGTATCGATACTAACTGAAAGCAAGATTGTATCATTTTAAGTATTTCAGCATCGATATTTATCAATATATCGATATTTTTGTCAATACTAATGTGCATGTGTGGTTAAGTTTATAGTCATGAGTGAATATTTGACAACCAAAACACAATACTGGACTACAGGAGCATATGTGCACAGTGTTTCTTTTACACTTTTAGTGTTTCTTGACATTGTCATCTACTGGCTTGGCATGATTAATACAGTCATTATAGTCATTTTAATGGCTCGTTTTGACAACATTGGCATCTGTGCATGAACTTCAAAATCCAATCAGATTTCAGTGTCTTCTCATTTTAAATGTTAATGTTCTCTTTTGGGCCGCACGGTGGCGCAGTGGCTAGTACAATCGCCTCACAGCAAGAAGGTCGCTGGTTCGAGCCTCGGCTGGGTCAGTTGGCATTTCTGTGTGGAGTTTGCATGTTTTCCCCGTGTTGCCATGGGTTTCCTCCGGGTGCTCCAGTTTCCCCCACAAGTCCAAAGACATGTGGTACAGGTGAATTGGGTAGGCTAAATTGTCCATAGTGTATGTGTGTGAATCAGTGTGTGTGGATATTTCCCAGTGATGGGTTGCAGCTGGAAGGGCATCCGCTGCGTAAAACATATGCTGGATAAGTTGGCGGTTCATTCCGCTGTGGCGACCCCAGATTAATAAAGGGAATAAGCCGAAATGAAAATGAATGAATGAATGAATGTTCTCTTTTGATCTTTTCTCTTTTTTTGTACTCACAGTTTAGGCATTTGGCACATGGTAACACAATCAAATTGCATGAGAAACAAAAATTTCATAAATTTTAGATTTCACATGAATACGATTTGATGATTTGTTCACAGAAAACCCACTGAAATACAAACATTTCAATGAGACAAACTGGGCAGCAAATTATACTGCAAAGTTAATGCTTATGCATAAATTTGCTTCATTTGAGTTATGCACAAAATATCCAATTTCTTGCTTAGAAAGAAATAATTTATTAAGAAAAAATAAAATGACTAAATGTAATTGTTATATTTTTATTTATATCACATGAATATTTCTGAAAACGCTGTTTGACTTGAATCCATTGCTAAATGCTCTTTATCAGATTTATGAATAGCATTCAGCTAGTTTTTGTGCTACTTATATTTTAGAATGTACAAATTTGCTTTAAAAAATTTGTCAAAAGTTTGTACACATTTATGACTTAGAAAAATTCATATTTTTATCAGCATGAATACTACTAAAAATAAAATCGTAAATCCTAGGAGATTGGACATTCATTAACATGACAGTGGACATATTTTGGGGCAAACCTTTAAAAATATGTTTTAAAATCAATGTTTTTTCAAAAGAATATTGTCATCATCTTCGTGTAAACTATAAAAAATGTGATTTTGTGAAAACTGATGTCGTGCTATGTAAGGCAAGGCAAGGCAAGTTTATTTATATAGCACATATTATACACAGTGGCAATTCAAAGTGCTTTACATAAACAGGAATGTAGAAGTTCAGCCCATAGAAGTGAGTACCTCTCAGTCAAATCAACAGTGGTGAAAAAGTAGTAGTGTATGTGTGATGATGCATAGCGTTTCTTTACAAAGTGACGTTGCCACCTACTGGCCTGAAATAAATAATACAGCAGTTTTGGTCATTTTCACAGATCCATGTATGAATGGGGATTGACAACAACATGATGTCCGTTCGTAAAACAAGAAAATTTAAGTAATCTAAAACAATTTGTTCATAATTTTTTTTCGTAAATATGTCTTTAGTTACAATTGCTCTAAAATCTTGTATTGTTTAATATAAACAGATTTAAAGCCACAGTTTGTACTTTTTGCCACTAGAGGGCGCATATTCATAACAAACCAAGGTGTGTTTTGTTGACGGAATGACGGAAATGAATGTGTTTTGACACACGGAATGAGTGTGGAATCATGGGAGTTGTGGTCTTCAGGACTCTTGCAGAAATCAGGTTGGTAAATGAGCTAAAGTAAAAAGCCTGAAAGCTGTCAAAGTGAAACAAGAGCACTGAACTAATTGCTAAAAAGAGACGAATGTGACGAGGCATGAAAGCAGCAGAGCTTTTATTATGACACAGTCCCACACTTCCTGTTCTTCAACTTGTGATCGTGGAGAAGAAGCAGCATTGTTTTATTAGACTAAATACATTTAAGGCTTCTGTTATACAGTGTTAATTTTGTTGACGTAAAATTTTTGTCATAATTTTAGTGACAAACAAGTTTCTACCGACGAGAACGAGACGAAAACTAAATAAAAATTAAGTGATGATGACAACAAACATAATAAAAATATTCTGACTTTTCATTGATTAATAAAAATGAGACAAAAATGTGAGTGAGAGACCTTTTCTGGAAATTGGTGTATGATGCATATTTTAATGAGACTTATTTAATTTTAAGTTAGAATATTTTGAATAAATAAATGTATATAATATTTTAATTCAATTAAACTTACTTTAATCCAAAAAATATTTTAGTTAACAAAATCTAGAGTAGATTTACTCGACTACAGTCTTATGAAATTAAGTGGACTAAAACTAGACTAATACTGAAATGATTCAGAAGACTAAAATATGACTAAAACTAAAATGGAAGTTTAGTTAAAAGACTAAAACGGAATCAAATTTGCTGTCAAAATGAACACTGCTGTTATAATACTGTTCTGTGCAGTCTAATAAAACACACAACATATTAAAGCATCTTTGTTATTTACCTGATTTAAACAAATAAAAACATGATGACATCATTAGCATGGAGACACAGCACACAATCCGGTTTACTAGTTAACAACTGCTTATTTTTCTGGATTGTAAACATTCTTAAAAACATTTGCGAGTCATTTGCATAAAACTATATAAAACTGTTCTAGTGGTTTTAATGAAAGAAATCATACACATTGTGCCTCTAAATTCCATTTGGCGCCAGAATTGTTGTATAAATGCAGAAACAGTTGAAAGACCCTGAATGGTGTTTTTTGCTGGGTTGGATCAGAGATTTCAGTGAATGACTCCCTGCCAGTCCTTCTATACTTAAGAGGAAGAGAGACTTTTCATCCATTGACAAAATCACCCCATGTCGTCCTGCAGTGATCATTATTTCTATGGTTTTTCTTCCTTAAGCACCAAAGAAGGCTGCGTGTGCCTCACTTGTGAGGTCCAGATGGAAAAGTGTCCTGGTAAGACAAAGTCTGAAGTCACTCATCCAGCTTTTGCCAGCGAGGGTTGTAAATAAGGTCATCTTTTGAGCATGGCTCTGGTTTTCCGTCATTCTTACCATTGAAGAGGCATTCAAGGAAACTGGCTGAACATCCGGAGTGAGCTGACATTTCTCTGGTCCTGCACGTTGTGTAGTTTCTGTCGCCTGGAAGTGAGTTAATATCAACTACTTCCTCTTCCCGAGGCTTGATGGTTTTCCCACAGGTTGTGTTTGTTTGTTGTTTTTCCTCATATTGAAAAAGCTGATGACAAAATTGGCCATCGTGTATATGTGTGTGTGTAAATGAGTGTGTATGGATGTTTCCCAGTACTGGGTTGCAGCTGAAAGGGCATCCGCTGGGTAAAACATATGCTGGATAAGTTGGCGGTTCATTCTGCTGTGGCGACCCCTGATGAATAAAGGGACTAAGCCGAAGGAAAATGAATGAATAAATTATAATAATTATTATTATTTTTATTTATTTATTTATTTATTTATTTATTTATTTATTTATTTATTTTTAACATTGAGAGACTTTGACTACATCTACCCTAATCCAGATGAATTTAAAAATGCCATTTTCATCTAAAAAACACATTGTATTTATTTTATTTTATTTTACTTTACTTTATTTTAAATATAATCATACACAACATAGACATCAATTGGCTAATTCTAACAGTACTAATTCTAAAGTATAAACACATTTCATCCTTTATCTTAGTTTTGTACTGCAGTATATCTGTACTATCTGCTCAGTATTACCCGCAAGAAGCTGCTTGATTCCAGTAGTCAGAAGTAAGACTTCAGCGTTTCTGACTCAAGTAGCAAACACTTAATAGGTCACAAGTCTCCAAAGAGCCATTAATAACGACTGAAAGTAAATCCCAGTCAATCTCTAAAATCCCCGGAGACCTTCAATAGACATAATTCATATCTCTCCCAGCTGGACTCATATCTGCTGCGCAGAGACGTCAAGTGAAAATATGCAAGTATTAGTATCTGCCAGAGTGTCGCCACCTTGTACAGCTCACGAATAGTTGCTGTCGGGCCAGGAATGATGTGTTTTCTTTCGGAGATTAATAGGTTTGAGTCAACAAACGCAGCTAATGAGAGCACTTGAGCACCTGTAAATCCACATATCAGCAGCGCCGGGAATGAATCACAGCAGATAGAGAGCAAACTAAGCCCCAGAGCTTAAATACAGCGGAGAAATGAATTCAGACTATCGGATGGCTAATAAATACAGCATACTTTCTGAAATGTTGTGCTCATAAATTTAGCCATAAATCATTTTGGGCAAATCAAGTGTTATTTTCTTTCCACACAACGTAATCCTCAGCAAAGGTTAGTCTACGCTGGTAAAAATATACATATATTCAGTTTTCTGTAGTTTGTAATTGAATATTGAATTGAATTATGTTTCACCAGCAGCTGTTGATGTCAAAGTGTTAAAAAGTGACGTTTATGGAGATTTTTTATTAGTTTGAAGTGCTATATTGGCTTGGATGGTGTTGTAAATTACAGTACAAACACCTGGTAATAAACTGTCAGTACTATTTCTTATGCATTATATTGTTTTAAACTACTAAAATGTTAATAAAAGTCACTTTATTAAACTGCACATTTGAATTTTCAACATCAAAGGTCAACAGAGCAGAGATAAATGTCCCATAATGCAATTCATAAACATACATTTAAAAAAAATATAAGATATTTAACAGATATTTTTTATAGTGTAGTTTTTAGATTCTTTCTGCTGATGAAGGTTTGGTCACTGCAGGGATTTTGGGTCAAATTATCTTAAACATTGAGAATCTGTGACTACTACACTAATCTAGATGAATTTGAAAATGGCATTTTCATCTAAAAAACACTCCACATACACACTATAGTTTTCAATTATTTTCAGAAAGTTGGTAATTCATCTTTTATGCTTATTTATGTAGCGCTTTTACAATGTAGATTGTGTCAAAGCAGCTTAACATAGAAGTTCTAGTAAATTGAAACTGTGTCAGTCCAGTTATCCGAGTTCAGTTCAGTGTGGTTTAATTATCACTGCTGAAAGTCCAAACACTGAAGAGCAAATCCATCGATGCGCAGCTCCACAAGTCCCAAACCAAGCAAGCCAGTGGCGACAGTGGTGAGGAACAAACTTCACCAATTGACGAAAGTGAAGGAAAAAAATACCTCGAAAGAAGCCATGCTTAGTTGGGCATGACTGTTTCTCCTCTGGCTCCTCTATAATTCACAGAGAAATTGACTGAAAACACTTTCATCCCTAAACTACATATTGACCTGCTTAATTTCCACCTGGCATTTATTTACATTTTGACTGTTTGAAACGTCACAGTAATATGTAATATAAGGAAAAGCACCATGTTTTTTTAAATGGACCAACGGTGAGATTTTTCAGAGTTTTTGCTCTGAGTAACACAGGAGTATAAAGAGTATAAAGATACAAATGGGAGTGAGAATATAGACTGAGAGACCTGCTAAAAGTGAATACAAGAGTAAACAACCAGTGTTCTTTGAAAAATAACAACCTGAAGCACTTAAAACTGTCATTAATCAATGCTGTCAAAAATGAAGAACATCCAACACAACTGCTGTAAAATGTCTTCCTCCGTTTTATCTGAATTGGTCTATCAATCACTCAATGCAGCTAGTGACATCACTGTGAGGGGTAGGGTTAGGTGTGCACATTAAAAACATTGCATGCAGCTCAGCTTGCAACTGCACCCGGTCTGCAGCCAGACCCTTCTAAACAAATTCACATTGTGTTTACATATTTTGGAAAATGAGGGTTGCTGTTATTTTCACATCTGTGGCTGCAGCTGACTTGGTGTCTCATCTTGCAAATCCACTGATGCTAGTGGTGCCAATTCTCTCTGACCAGTCAGTGATCAACAGTGTGTATATGTTGCGTTTTGGTAATGTTCGGCTCAGTTGGAACCTCACCAAAGGTGGTACTAAAAAAAGTGGCAAGTGCCTAAATCTTCCTTTGTCTCCTCCCTTGGTTGTCTGCTACATTTTACAATAAGATACTCCATTAATTTTTTTATATTAATTAAACCACACAAGTCTTACTACTTGGGGTTCCCTTTAAAGTCAGCATGAAACAGAAGTTAACATTGTAGTTTTTTTGTTTTTTTACAATATCATGACCTACATCCAAGTGAAATGAAGTGAAGAAAAGTTGTTTCGAGGGCAAATTAATCTTTACAAAATAATGATATACATTATTTTATACATACTATATACATACAAAAATATGAAGAGTACATGTAGATTTCATTACGACTTGTCTACTTGATCAAACAAACCTGATTCAGATCATTCATTCATTTTCTTTTTGGCTTAGTCCCTTTATTAATCTGGGGTCGCCACAGCGGAATGAACCGCATCCAGCATATGTTTTACGCAGCGGATGCCCTTCCAGCTGCAACTCATCTCTGGGAAACATCCATACACACCCATTCACACTCATACACTACGGACAATTTAGTCTACCCAATTCACCTGTACCGCATGTCTTTGGACTTGTGGAGGAAACCCACGCCAACACAGGGAGAACATGCAAACTCCACACAGAAACGCCAACTGACCCAGACGAGGCTCGAACCAGCGACCTTCTTGCTGTGAGGCGAACGTGCTACCCACTGCGCCACTGTGAGGCCCTGATTCAGATCATCAGCTCATTATTAGAGAGCTCTATGAACTGAGCTGTGTGTATCACAGAGTACAGACAAACAACATGTTCAGAGGCTTTGGTTAAAAACCCCTTATGCAGATGTCATCTTTCATCAATATAAAACAGATTATCTAATAGTATAAAACAGGAGTCACTCACAACAGATGCTCTTGATGAAGCCTAAAGTGTGTGAGCGGTGTGTCCAACTCATAGTGGTGCTTTGAGAATTGGCTTCTCATGGATCAGGAAGCCGTAGCATTGTTTCCAGTTCAGTTCCCATGGCTAATCATCTGCTCTGATCTGTGTTTTCTTTCCTTCGAGAGGTCAATCCACACAAACACACCATCAACACAACCCACAAACACCGTACATGCTAAAGGCTAGCTATTGGGTTGCCAACTGACCCATTTTGGCTGGTGTTCTGTCGATTTGTCCTACCTTGTCAGATTGATAGACTCCCATTCAAAAAGTAGATAGCACATCTTAATGCAGAAATATGCTAATCGCTTGTCCAGTAACTAGGGTTGCCAACTGTCCCATATTGGCTGGGATGTCCTGTTTATTGGGCCTAATTGATTTGTCCCATTTATTGACTGCTAAGCTGATCTTGCCAAATGCTCAGTCATGTTTGATTTAATTCGTCCAAATGTTGTTGATAAATTACACTGTTGCATTAAGTTTATAATACAAAATGCATCAACAGAGCATTCAACAAGTCCAGAGACTGAACATACATACATACAGCACACAGAAAAACCTGAAAAGATCTGCATTAACTTCAGCATATTTTACAAATACATACCTTTGTTTATTTCATACCTCATTCCATGATGTTTTCAACATTAAATTTAAGATTCTGCATGTGCGAATGTTCTGTTAATTTCGGCGGTTCATTCCACTGTGGTGACCCCTGATAAATCAGGAACTAAGCCGAAGGAAAATTAACAGATGAATCTCTTAATTCATTTGTGAAAACCACCATCTGAAACTAGAGCAATCATCGACTCAATATACTTCACAAGGGCTTCATTCAATACACTTTAACATCTGTTGATTTCATCAGAATGAGCAGCTCACTGTTGCTAATGCATGAAATAAGAAAATCCTAAATATTGTTGTCGGAAGTTTCAATAAAGGGATAGTTCTCCCAAAAATGAAAATGATGTCATAAATTGCCCACCCTTTACTTGTTCAAAACCAGTTTGAGATGTTTTGTTCTGTTAAATACAAAAGACATAATAAAGAACGACTTCCATAGTAGGAAAAACAAACACTATGAAAGTCAATGGTTACAGGTTACAATAACAACTGCCTGGATGTACTTTAACCCTTACACCATGTCCCAACAACATGAGACGCAACACCGCAACACACAATAAAGCTATCTTTTCCAGTTTTTCTTAACCATCTGCGACAACGATGTGCAAACTTTTTATTTTAGAATAAAAATAGCTCTCTATTTTTGCGACGTCACGGCAGAACAACAGCATATACTATATGATAATGATCACCTCAGGTACTGATTATGTGCTTTATTCAATGTCAAATGCTACCGATGTGAGTTTAAAAAACATTTTATGTGACATTTAGTGCCATACTGAAAGCAGCGGCAGATCTTGAAAATAAAACAACTAGAAAACGGTTCAAAAATGAAAGTCTGAACTGTGACAGAAAGTGCAAACCAACAACACCAGTCACCCAGTAGCCTATTAATAATGCTAAAGAGGTTTAATTTGTATTAATTAGATTAAAATCCATTACCATTTTGTTGGGAGTGCAATGGCTGGTATTTAAATGTTTTTGTCACCTCGCATTGCATGTGATGCAGACAGACAAATTGCTTGTCGCTGGAATCTTGTTGCGTCACATGTTGTTAGGACACGGTGTTACTTGTTATGCTAAAATGTAAGAGATGCAAAATTTGTGAAATTGTGAAAATAGAGGCCGTTCCCATTCTAACAGGTATAAATGGCTCATGTTTTAATTTAGTTTTATCTAAACGATTTTTTACAAGGGGGGGTGTCAGTTTTAACACTTTTAGGTCACTGACTGGAAGACTTGGATGTATTAGAAAAAAATCTGTTACTGTATGTAGCTTCATTTAAAGAAAAAGCCATGGATAAATTTGACCCTGTAGTGGTTTTAAAAAGAAATCTGTATCAGAATCAGACAAGCAGCAGATTTGGCTATGAAAAAATCAATATCAGATTTTAGTCCTGTCCCTTATTTAACAGTGACAAAGTTGGCAAGTGTTAGCTGAAGCACACGCGAGAGTTCAGCAAGGGATTTAATTTCTCTGCTACTAACTTTTGAAACTATAGAACTATAGAAAGGCCAACAATTGTCGGAGCAGCAGGTTTTGTGTGGAGTCTTTTTCCCATGATGAGGGTATTGTGTGCGGCGGCTCTCAGACGAGCGAGGGACCCCTGGGGGACGATTGAACAGCTCTAGCTCAAACATATGCAAAATGAAGATAGGCTTCCTCTGTCGCCGCATTCAGACGCTCAGAATATAAGCTCATTACGCCGCTACTGCAACATAATCACACTATTCAGACTCCTCAAGTGACGGAAACAAGCGATCTTCAGTATACGCTGATTCATGATAGATGATTCATTGAGAAATTTATTCATCCAGCATATTAGATGTGAAGCCTTTTATTTGACGTAGTGTTTTTTATCATTTGTATTTTTTTATAACAACATGCAATGGGCGATATTGTAGTAATTACATATTTGAATCATTTCTGCTGTATATAATATTGGCAATAATAAAGTAAAAATATTTTCTATATTAGATATAGAGCTATAAAATTATTTAAAATAGAAATATTAATGCCAAGCAGCTTTTCATTCCATGATTACATGTAAAACTAAATTATATAATTCATAAATGAAACAAAAATACGTATAAATTGTTTCTAATAAGTAGTTTGATTTTTGACGGAATAATATTTTTATTTTCATTTGTTATTATATCAGATTATATAATATTTTGTATATATTTAAATATATTAATTTAATATATCTTATCAATTAAATAAAATGCATGCAAATTAATATATATTAGTACACAACACTGCATAGTTGTTTTTACATAGTTATTTACATTTTAAATATTATATTATATTATATTATATTATATTATATTATATTATATTATATTATATTATATTATATTATATTACACAGTATTTCCCAGTATTGTATCTGATCTAAAAAAACAAAGAGTGCTCATGTTTGTCTGTTTTTTGTCCAGCATTGGGAAGGTGATGTGACAGGAAACTCTCTCTGTGCCGTCAGACGTCAGGAAGCTGGAGATGAGGATTGTGGGATTGTGGAGGACTGGACTCTTCAGTCTCCTGCTGCTCTCTCTGCTCCACTGTAATGCTGGAAACCACAACACACCACGACTGCAGCTCACACACACAGGTCAGAGCTCACACACACGCACACACACACACACACACACACACACACACACTCACACACACACACACACACACACACACACACACACACACACACACACACACACACACGCACACACACACACACACACACACACACACACACACACACACACACACACATTCAGTTTTTATATTTTACAGGGACTTTCCATAGATGTAATGATTTGAATAATGTACAAACCGAATATGCTACCCCTCTACCCCAACACTATCCCTAAACCCAACCATTCTACAGTTTTACATTTTCAAAATATCAGTGTTTTCAAAAGCAGCTAAATTTTACTTGTATAGGAATTTGATGATCAAATGCAAAGGAATTTATATTTCCGTAATAGTATATACATTCATTCATTCATTTTCTTTTCGGCTTAGTCTGGGGTCGCCACAGCGGAATTAACCGCCAATTTATCCAGCATATGTTTTATGCAGCGGATGCCCTTCCAGCGGCAACCCATCACTGAGAAACATCCACACATACCCATTCACACTCATAAACTATGGACAATTTAGCTTACCCAATTCACCTATACAGCATGTCTTTGGACTTGTGGGGGAAACCGGAGCACCCAGAGGAAATCCACACAAACACGGGGAGAACATGCAAACTCCCCACAGAAACGCCAACTGACCCAGCCAGGCCTCGAACCAGCGACCTTCTTGCTGTGAGGCGATTGTGCTACCCACTGCGCCACCATGCTGCCCATAGTATATACAATTAGTACAAACTACAATGCACACAAATATAACTTATTGCTCTAAATCTCCCAATAATCTATTTTAGAGAGCAATAATTCAGAGTTCACACACACACACACACACACACACACACACACACACACACACACACACACACACACACACACACACACACACACAC
>CAIGQW010053658.1:1453210-1468334 GCA_903798125.1 Danio choprae | reverse complement strand
TAGATAGATAGATAGATAGATAGATAGATAGATAGATAGATAGATAGAGAATTAGGTTATCCAATACTAACTGAGATTGTAAAAACAGGGGGTCTGTTTTTATAGGCAGTTAATGGCTTGAAGCTTTGGTCTGTTTGACAAATACACAAAATTGTCACAAAGTACCTCCAAGTAAAAACATTCTCTTGCTATTTGTTTAATAGTGCATCAGCCAGACATGACAGAGACGAAGATTTTAAAGGCTTTAAGGAAGACCTAATAAACAGGAAAAGACAAACAACTTAATTTGTCCGGCCAATGGTACACATCTTTAAAATCCCGAAACAGTGCTTTTTACTCAATGAAAATAAATGCTTTTGGAATCCATTCCTACAAAGATATCCATTTTACACCGTTTGCCAATGATAACTGAAAGTTGATAAATGTAGGAGATGCCTTTGGCTTTCCGACTCGCTCTTTTTACTCTGCTTCTGCTAATGTTGGCGAACCAGAACGCAACTTACATCCAGAGCATGTGGATAATACAAATGACTAGCTGCCATTGACCCAAAGGGAAAAAAAAGAAAGAAAGTCAGTTAAATCGGAGAACGCCTGTGTCTTTTATCATCGTGAAAAAGCCTTTCTGGACAGTTTGAAAAGAGACAAATGGAAAAAGACAGGGAAATTGATGAATGCGGGAGATAAATGAGGAGGTATATTGATGTTAACACTTCTCCCACCCTTATTGCGAGGCTCCTCTGGTGTCAGTTTCACGAATCGCAGCAAATGTGACTGTATATTTTACCTTGACTGATGAGGTTTCTCATATTTTCAGTGTGGTCGGTGGTCATTTCTGAGAGAAGTTCTAAAAATAAATGCTACATAAAGTGTTGTGAAATTTAGGCTGCCTTTTACATTTAAGGTCATCTACTGTATATGTAAGTGTACTTATATTTGAGGACAGGGTATATACAGTGAAATTCAGTACCTTTTACAAGACTCTTTCCACACATTTTAAGACCTCATCACTACTTTAGGTTTCAACCGGTAACATTTGCCAACATTTTAACTTGCAGTATATTTACTAGATACTACTAGATACTGATTATAAGAGACTAATCCTAAATGTTATAAATATGCTAATCCAGCAGGTGGCGCCTATAACAGCACGAATAAAGGCTGATTTATACTTCTGCGTCGAGCGATCATCGTGACCCACGGCGCATTCCTTGCGCGTAGCCGTGCATTTATACTTCTGCGTGTTGTTTGTGTTGCTCTGCAATAACAACTCCCAAACCCTAGCTGGCAGTGGTTTTTATGTTCCTCTGTGTCGAGTTTCTTCGTGGGTGTTTTGTTTTTTTCTGATTGCTACAAGTAGCTAAAACTCGTTATTCAGAGGCGGAAACCAGTGGACGTGCAACAACTTTAATCATAAGTTAAACACAAAGCAAAAGTTTCCATCCGGAGCTCCTTCACGGGACTCGACACTTCACGGGACTCGCTCCATCGGGCTCGCGATTCTCAGCACCGCCCACACTCGTCATCGATACCAAGTTGACCAATCACAGAGCTTGTGCTGCAAGTTGTTGCGACGTGTAGTTAAATTTTTTGAGAGGTGCAGGCAAGCATCGGCGTCAGCCACGGCGAGGGCTTTGCGGCCACGCAAAGGCTGCATCGGACCATATACATGTGCTTGGTGCAGAAGTATAAATCAGCCTTAACGATGTTGCCTTGGTTACTGCAATAAACAATACAGCGTGATGTCAAAAGTAGCAGGATTTAATCGATTTCATAAACTACACAGCATCCCAATATTCGCTGATTAAATTCAGGCAAACTTTAGCATATTGATACACAATGTAATAGTTTGTAACATAGCATTTAAGACTTTTTAATACTTTTTAAGTTTCTTTAAAGGGCCTCACAGTGGCGCAGTGGGTAGCACGTTCGCCTCACAGCAAGAAGGTCGCTGATCGCTGGTTCGAGCCTCGGCTGGGTCAGTTGGCGTTTCTGTGTGGAGTTTGCATGTTCTCCCTGTGTTGGCGTGGGTTTCCTCCGGGTGCTCCGGTTTCCCCCACAAGTCCAAAGACATGCGGTACAGGTGAATTGGGTAGACTAAATTGTCCGTAGTGTATGAGTGTGAATGGGTGTGTATGGGTGTTTCCCAGAGATGGGTTGCAGCTGGAAGGGCATCCGCTGCGTAAAACATATGCTGGATAAGTTGGCGGTTCATTCCGCTGTGGCGACCCCAGATTAATAAAGGGACTAAGCCGAAATGAAAATGTATGAATGAATGAAAGTTTCTTTAAATTGACTTATCAACTTTGAATACTTTTATAAGACCCCACAGACACCCTGAAGCAACATAGAGGCCTTTTCTTCTATAAAAAAAACTAAGAAAAGTATGATCAATGAATGTACGTCACAAAGTAAATATGTATCTTGAATTTGCTAATTTTTTTTATGTACAGACAATCTTTATTAAACTAAAATGCTGTATTTTGAATGGCAAGGACGGCATTGAAACACTACACACATGTGCACATATGGTTGTGTGGTCCACGATTGTTGTTTCGCTTGTCAATTACTTTCTCATGCCTGAAGACTGAATATATAATAATTCTGTGTATAATAACAGCAAAAAAAAATCTGTTTTTGTATTTCACGCAGAGACAATAATGGTGTTGTCTTTTTTCAACATTAGCAATCTGAAACACAATTTCAAGTAGCATTTTCAGGCCCCAAAATATTTTTGTGCAAAAGTAAATGCCCCCCTTACTCTAAAAGTCTTTACTCGCCGTATATTAGAAGTTCAAGCTACTTAAATGTCATTTCTCTTCAAGACTCATGTTATTTGTCTTGGGAGCAGATCAGCAGTGCATACTCGAGTCCTGATGCCAATTTTCTCCAGACCTGTTTATACAGGAGGGAAGATAATGACAAGAACATTCGCACCTTAAACTTTCCTTGTGATTGTACTGAACAAACAGTTTGGAAAATGCCTTTGCAATGAGATTTCAGTGCATCAGACATTGATAAACAATAAGAGGATGCACTGTAGTTAGCAACGTAAAAAAAAAAAACATGTGCATCATTCTCTCATTCTCTGACTTTTCCACTTATATTGACGATATTTGGCACATTTTTAAAAGCATTTTGAATGTGTTTACTATATTTGTGTGGTCAAATTGGATCTCACAACATTGGCGAAATAAAATCATCATAATTACTGTCTCTCAACAGTCAGAATTGTCAAGAGACATATTTTATACAGCTCTCTGGAAACTCTAAATGTTTTATTAGTCTTCATTAAGAGCTCGCCTGCAGCCTTTGTGTTGCCAGATCAGTTTTATGGCAAGTAGTTTTGACAAATCCAAACCAGATCCGTTCATTCACGTTCAGACACTTTGTGCAGCTTTTACCACAAGATAAACACTTTGATTGCCCTAAAGACTTCAGAAAACATTGATAATCTAATATCCAGTGATTCTAATGGTATTACAATTGTAATGAGGGTTGGAAGGTCTAGTCTTGTAGTATAGATTTCTATCAGTAATTCGGTTTTCAGTCAAAACCTGATATTTATCTGGCAAACTTAATGTTCTTTTTAGCAGAAATGTTGACTGCAGTCTTATAAATGGGTCACTTTAGGTTCATAATGCTTTCCTGACCTTCTTGAATCTCAATTAGACATGTGTTTTTTATCTCTTAATCGAACAAAGGACAACCTTTTTATGTCGAAATATCTTCCTAAGCAAGTGCATCTGTGCATTTTGGTTAGTGTCTGAAATATTGATTTGTGCAGTAAAGTGAAGCCTTTACAACCTTAAACATCATTGGTATGTGTTAAAACTTTTAGAATGTGTTATAGGTCAAGGGCAGTTCAGTCTTTAAAGCACTGTGCTGACTACATAGACAGTTGCCTATTAAGGGGCAATTCATATGCGATCTGGCATCTCCAAACAGCTTAATGTAGCTCAACAACAAAATGGCAGGAATTTTCAGATGTGTTTAAAACATTTTTTTCTGTTGTAGCTCTAGATGTTAAAGGTGCTGAAGATGCTAACTATCCATTCATTCATTCATTTATTCATTTTCTTTTCAGCTTATTCCCATTATTAATCAGGGGTCGGCACAGCGGAATGAACTGCATGCTAACTATCCAAAAGCATAAATTCTTTAAACAAATAGACCTATAGTTTAAAAAATAGGATTACCAAGTTCATTTTTACACTGTTTTTAGCAAATGTTGTCAACATTAAGTAAAATATATATAACTGACACATCTCATGAAGTAAGATTCTAGACACCAGCTCTGTGTAACGCTAGATGCTAAAAATGCATCAGAAGTTGCTGATTTATAATTCTCTTCATAGACATTAACTACCAATATATGTGGCTTTTAAATAGTGCTCAATGTACAGTTGAACCTCTAGAGAAACAAAAACACATAAAAAT
The DNA here is from genome assembly GCA_903798125.1 of Danio choprae. Classification (NCBI taxonomy): domain Eukaryota; kingdom Metazoa; phylum Chordata; class Actinopteri; order Cypriniformes; family Danionidae; genus Danio; species Danio choprae. Next base: position 1,463,897 of record CAIGQW010053658.1, on the reverse strand, counting down.
AATATTTTTAACAAAGCTAAAGTGTATTGTAACAGAAATTCTCATGCTAGATGCTAAATGCTTAGAAATTTAGCATATTGCAAAGAAGTTAACAATGAGGTCTTAATCAAAGGTTTGTCAGAAATCTAACTCTTCATACTGTGCAGTGTTCAAATAGCACTCAAAATAAATTAGTGTTTGATGTTAGCATGTAGCTAAGCTAACAATGAAAAACAAAAATACTGTAAAAAATGTTAAATTAGTAACGCTAATTGCTTATTGCTAAGTTTTTCCACAATGTTGAATTTAAATACTCATACAATCACAACTTGTGCTTAGTTTAGATGTTGCTAACCTAACAAGTCAAAACACACAAACACAAAACACACAAAAAGTGCTAAATTGGTGGCTTTTTGTGCTAATTGCTGTTTTCACAAGTTCACAAGTTTAAAACAAACATACATTCACAACCTAAACAGAAGCATGCTAGTAAGCTAGCAGTGCAAAACACAAATATACTGTAAAAACAAATTGGAAATTAATGATGCACGCCTATTGCTAAGTGTTTTTCAACAATGTACTGATTTGAAATGCTCATACAATTACTTGTGCCAAAGGTTTAGTGGTGGCATGTTGCTAAGCTAACAATTCAAAACACAAAAACACCTTTAAAAAAGTGCTAAATTAGTGTCTTTTTGTGCTAATTGCTATGTTTTCACAAGTTACGGATTTGAAACACATACAATTCCAACTTGTGGCAAAACAGAAGCATGCTAATAAGCTAGCAGTGCAAAACACAAATACCAAACCCACAATATACTGTAAAAACTAGTAAATTAGTGACGCCATATACTAATTACTTTGTTTTTCACAAGTTACTAATTTGAAACACTCCAATTATTCACAGTTTGTGCCAAGAATTTAACCAGCTTGTTGCTAAGCAGTTCAAAACACACAAATACAAAGTTTATTAATTATCATCATAAGTCCCTGGCCATGCCTTATTTAGTTTATATGGATCAATTCTTCAGTCTTGATTCATTATAGATCACAAAATAACTGTGGAAAGCCAAAAAAAAAAACAACAGAAATAAATAAGCAGCTACATTCTCCTTAACACTTAGCATATATAGGGCCTCAGAGAGGAAATGAAGCACAATTTATTAGCTTTCTATATCGTCACACTTACTTCAGGGGACTACCTGAAAGATTTGGCACAGTTAACGGTACGGTAGGCCAACAGAAGTACGCCTGCATTCTTCTGCGACAGATTGATGTTGTTTTGTGTAGACACGCAGATGGAAAACATCTGCATGTCCAGCTATGTTAATTTTGATTCTGCCCAGTGGTTTTTGCTTATTCAAGTGGTCGACGCAGATGCAATGGCAGGGAGATTTTTCTCTCTATCTGAGACTTTTGTCTTTCTGACGGTCATCTGACCCTTGGCATTTCAGTGATTTTCCCAGAACACCTAATCAAAGGCCACCAGTATAGGATGAAATCCGAGATAACGAGGGAAACTGACTCCCTGCTGCTTGAGGAGTGACAGAACCTGTCAGTGACGGTAAAAGTCCTCAATAGAGTCACTCCTTCGGCTAATCAGCCATCTAATATAATGACACAGCTGTTTCAAATGCCCAATCTAATGGAGAAATAGACCAATGATTCTTAAAGAGACAGTACACCCGAAAATGAAAACCCTGTTATGGATTTTTTTATTAGTCACTACATAACTCATGTGTGGGTGGTGCGGTGGAGCAGTGTCTAGCGCTGTTGCCTCACAGCAAGAAGGTCGCTGGTTCGAGCCTCAGCTGGGTCAGTTGGCATTTCTTTGTGGAGTTTGCATGTTCTCCCTGTGTTTGCGTGGGCTTCCTCCAGGTGCTCCGGTTTCCCCCACAGTCCAAAGACATGCACTATAGGTGAATTGGGTAAGCTAAATTGTCCGTAGTGTGTGCGTGTGAATAAGAGTGTATGGGTGTTTCCCAGTGATGGTGTCACAACCTCTGCACGTTCCATCAGCTCCAATCACCATTCACAATCACCATCCACCACACACCGTGAACAATCGCCCGAATCACCCACACCTGCACCTGCAATCACCCACTCACTATATAAACTCACCGGCTGGATGGTCAATGGTCAACATTGGATGGTCATCTCTTCCTCAATCCTCTTCCAAGTGTTCCGAGCTCTCCTGTGCATCTTTAAGGCTTACTCCTGTGATCTGTATACTCAAAAACCTACGAAGGGAAGTGACTCTTTCATTATCTACGAACATTGTATCTTATTGCCACGATTGTTTGAGCCACGTATACACCACCTGCACAAGTGTGTGCTAAATTTCACCTGATCACTCACTCACCTGTTTTATAACCCACTGCAACGTTGTGTTCACGGCGCACACCGCTGGATCTAGCCTGTGCAATATACACACACACAGCCATCACCAGTGACTTTCCTTTGTTGTGCATCAGTGTGAATAAACACCTTTGTAGTAATTCCCTGTCCTCTCTTCCTTGTGTGACCGTGACAGATGGTTTGCAGCTGGAAAGGCATCCACTATGTAAAACATATGCTGGATAAGTTGGTGGTTCATTCCGCTGTGGCGACCCCAGATTAATAAAGGGACTAAACCGAAAAGAAAATGAATGAATAACTTATGTGACATATTATAGTAACAGATATAGTAAGGAATGAAAAAAATGATAAAACATTAAAGAAATGTTTTTTTTAATCTTCCTAAAAGGTTGTAATAGGTTTTAACCCATATCATACTGTATATTCACAATGAAATTTTCCTAGGGTGTTGTTCGCACTTGCTCATATTGTAAAAACCTCCTTTCAGCATCAGATAGATATACATCATATATCAAGCTTTTTTATGGTGCCAAATTTAATTTTTTTTTTTTTCCTGTATGTTCATAGTGTTAGGTAAACATTGTTAGTACGTTGTTCAAACAAGCTTACTTTATGGAATCATTTAGAACTATGTGGTAAAAATGCTTGAATGTCATAAAAAGGCTGTACAGGTTTTCAAATTATTATTATTTTAATTGATATGTAACAAGGCCATCATGGTGGCGCAGTGGGTAGCACGATTGCTTCACAGCAAGAAGGTTGCTGGTTCGAGCCCCGACTGGGTCAGTTGGCATTTCTGTGTGGAGTTTGCATGTTCTCCTCCTTTTTACGTGGGTTTTCATCCGCGTGCTCCGGTTTCCCTCACAGTCCAAAGACATGCGCTATAAGTGAATCGAGTAAGCTAAATTGGCCATAGTGTATGTGTGTGTAAATGAGAGTGTATGGGTGTTTCCCAGTGATGGGTTGCAGCCGGAGGGGCATCCGCTGTGTAAAACATATTCTTCATAAGTTGGCGGTTCATTCCACTGTGGCGACCCCTGATGAATAAAGGGACTAAGCTGAAGGAAAATGAATGAATGAATGTAACAAGACCTTACATAGTAGTATATAATACAGAATAAGAAAAAGTACAGACAGTCTTAGTTTTCTTATTTTCCCGCTATCCCCTCAAAATAAAATAAATTACATTTATGAATTAAAAACAAACATATCCTCTGATAAATAAATTGAGCAAGTTTACCAATAAAAGAGTAAAAAAAAGAGTAAAGAAAAGAAAAAGAAGAAGAGATTGCTTTAAGGAGTCAATATTTTCTCTTTTCAGTTGTTTACTGTGTATAAGAGCTAATATCAACAGAACAGGGTAAGCATCTGATACAGTCTAAACCAGGACTACTGATTTGAGAGATCCTGCAAGTAAACATCTTAACTTCTCAAAGTTTTACTCAGCTGAAGATTCCCATCTAAAGGGGGAATTACTTGTTTCCATTTGAGAAGAATGGCTCGTCTAGCTAAAAGAGTAGTTTTAATTTTGTATATAGATGCTTACATCTTAATGACATCTTTTAACTACACTATAAACAAATGCAGGGTTCCACACAATTCATTCATGTTATCCCAACACAATTCAATTAAGTTAACTTAACAAATTTAAAGTGGATTGAACATGAAACAATTAAATTGTCCCAAAAAAATCTCAAGAGTTGTGTTGTTTCAGATCATTTTAAATAAATAGTTTGAACAAGCAGCAAAAAAGTGTAAAAAGTGTAAAAATGTTTTTTTTTTTATTGTTGCAAAATGGTTGTGATAAGTTATACAGTATATTCGCAATGTTGGAGAAATGTTGCTTTTGTCAACTAAGATTAAATTGTGAAATCTTGCAGGAATGTTGTTAGAATGTTGTTCACACCTTTTCAAAACTCTCTTTAGGACTTCAGTCAGAGTTACATTGTAAAAACGTTGTTGTTTTAACCTATATTTAAATTTTAAAATCTTTAGATTTATTGTTTCTTTTTTGATCAAAGACCATTACATTGAGGGTGAACTCACACTAGGCTATCCAAACCGTACCCGGGCACGTTTCCCGGTTCTTTTGACAATGGAAGTGCTCCGAATCAGGCCCAGGCGCGGTTCAGTTGGCCGGCCCTGGCCCGGTTGGAGGAGGTGTGCCAGAGCGTGGTTTGGTTGGGCTTTGGCACGGTACGCTTATAGTGTGAGTGCACGATGACTTTTATGATCATTTATGAGCGTCAAAAGTGTTGGATCTGTTCAGCAAAATATTTGACTGTGTGTCACTGCATCCCAAACGGATAAAAATAATACAAAACAATATAACTAAAGTAATGTCCACTGTGCTGAGCGAGAGCGTTTCTCTTCCTGTTCAACTGAACAGTCGCATCATCAATGATGTAAGCATGCTCCGAAGGTAAAATGCGGTGTGAGTGCTGGACGTCTGGGGAGAGGGGCAAGCTTCGGCATGGTTCAAGGCAACTGTACCTAGTGTGAGTACGCCCTGAATGATGACTTTGCAGTTTAGAATGATATTTCACACATTTTTTTGACATATTGTTGAAACAAACTGGATACTTTACTTGCATTGAATGTTTTCTTTTTATACATTTTTTATAAATTCTTTTTGATAAAATTGCATCCGTAAGTTGAGTTTGATGGAAACACAAAAAAGCGATGTCTTGTCCTAAACCAATATCAACATACACGTTGAGAGTGACCTCATGATGCCACAGATTTTATGTCTTGCTGAACTCTTTCCTTAAAGTTTCTGTGTTTCATTACAGTTACACTTCCTAATTTCTGAGAAGTGTCTGTTTTGAGAGGTTTCACTGTTGGCTAATGGCGATGGATTGTTCCAGGTGTTTGGCAAAGTCCCAGTGAATCTCCGCTCCGTTTGATGTGCTCGTGGATTACAAGCAAATGTTCGCAGTTGACTTGTGTCAGACACAAGACAGAGCGCTCGGGTTTTATGATCCCTCAAGAGTGTGAATTTACCAGTGCTCCATTCCTACACACGAGCAGCAAACAAAAATCTGGATCTGATTATCGAGATTTGAGCTTCATTGATATTGGATTTATAGAGATACTTTCTCAGAGTTCAGAGGTGAACGGGGTTCTGGGTGGCCTCAATCCATTTCCAAGGCTAATCCGTGCGTTTCAGGACATGAAGAGAAGTGGTCATCAAGACTTGAACTTTGACCTCTTAAATCTTTGAGGTTTCTGCAACTTGGCCTTTGAAATGCTTAACTGAGAGCCAACAGAAGACAAACTGCCTGGTGAATCAGGTTCACAAAGTTGATGTACCAAACAAAGAAACAGTCTCTGACAGCTGACAAATTAGTGGGCCATTTCGGGTTTTTTAAACCATCACATTAAAGGCACAGTATGTAAGATTGCTTTATTAAAACCTAAAAACCAATAGTGTTATATATTTTGCTGACTTATGTATCCAAAATATTTCTAAGAATGTTCAAATCCAGAGAAATTTGCAATTTTTTTGATTTTTGTGTTGAATCAAATAAACTTTTCTAGTCATCTCAACTTAAATCTGTCAAACTCACTATAAAATGTTAAACTTTGTATAGCAAAAGAAATTGAGTTGAAACCTGATTAACTAAATTAAGTTAAAGTAACATAAAAGTATTTGTTGTTGTGACTTCTTGTAAAACAATTTTTACAGTGTACTGTGTCTTCATGTTAATGATGTCACACACCCTCGATTTCTGGGGTGTTTTTTTATGTACTTATGCCAAATGTTTCTAAGAATGCTCAAATCCAGAGAAATAATACATTTGAACTAGTGACATGGACCGTCTTCTACACTGTACAATGTAAAAAATACTGGGTTCAACACAATTCATTCATGTTATTCCAACACAAATTGATTAAGTTAACTTAATGTTTTTTTAACATAAAATAATTAAGCTGTCCCCCCCCAAAAAATGATAATTGTGTTTTCAACTCATAAATAATAAGTAGTTTGAACTAGCAAAGGTAATTTTTGTGAGTGTAAAAAAATATTCCCGTCTTAAATTTTTTTGTTGAACCAAATGAGCTTTTTTAGTCATCTCAACTTAAATCAGTTACTGACTAAAAATTGTTAAATTTTAGTTTTATAGCAAAAGAAATTAAGCTGAAACCTGATTAACTTATTAAATTAAGTTAAAGTAACATAAACGCATTTATTGTTATGACTTTTTGTAAAAAGATTTAGTGTACTGTGTCTCCATGTTAATGATGTCATACACCCTCGATTTCTGGGGTGTTTTTTATAAAAACAGGGAAATAACCAAGACGCTTTAATATGTTGTGTGTTTTATTAGACTGCACAAAGCAGCATTATAACAGAAGTCTAAGATGTATTTAGTCTGATAAAACAGCTTTTGTTCTCCATGTGATCATGAGCAGAAAAACAGGAAATGGTGGACTGTGACATAATAAAAGCTCTGCTGTTTGTGCCGTGTCGCACTCATCTCTCATCAGTAATTGTTTCAGGCTCTTGTTTCACTTCAAAGGCATTTAGACACTCTGTTTAATACTAGCTTGATAATAAGTGTTGAATACTTTAGCTCATTATCATCATGATTTCTGCAGAAGTCCCAAATGATGTAATGAAGACCACAACTCCCATTATTCCACACTCAGTCACTGCAGGATCAAACTATGCCTTTGTTTGTTTTGAATGTGTGCCCTTTATTGGTGAAAATTATTTACTATGCTTTTAAACAAAGCACAGAACATATTTAATATGTAAAATATATATATATTTTTTATTACATATATACATATATAAGTTTAAATTATATATATTTTTTCTATTTACTACATTTTACACTCATCCGTTCAATCTAATTAAATGATTGAATGAATACATTTGCATTTTTAATGTCCCTAAACACTGTTCTTGTAGAAACTAATGGCCAAAGGTTTAAAACAGTGTCATGTAAATAAAAAACAGTGCCCTGAATCCCAGTTTTGGCTTCTTGTCATGGAAAGTGCTGCCAGAGTTTGCTGCTCTGAATAATAAAATAAATATACAAAACTGACAGCAAGCACAACACATTAAAGGATCAAACAAACAAATACGACGTGGCACTGTAAACACGTCCTTCGATGACGTCCTGTTTTCTGTAATACGCCTGAAAGCGAAAGATCTTGAAAATAAACAACTCAGCAACTCATTAAACACTCGAAATAAAGTGATAGTGAAGATTTGACAGTGCAATGTTGTTCACAGTGATATAATGAAATACAAAGAGACTTTCATCATTTCTGATTGAATCTCTCTCTCTCTCTCTCTCTCTCTCTCTCTCTCTCTCACACACACACACAGTTGAATGACATCACACTGTGCACTACATCAAAAGAAAAGTGAGTTCAGTAATGAAATGTGGGTGGGAAACAGGGATTTTCCTCTATTTATCTGAAATACAGATAAATGAAAAACTGTGGGAATCCAGCACATGACACATGATCAGCACATGTTCATGATCTCAGCGCTCGTTCTGTTGTCCACAGTGAAATATAGATGTCTGGTCTGAGGTGATGCAAACCTCTGAGATTTACAGGCTGTTTTTATGCTGGATGTGAATGGTTTGAACAAACTCAGACACTATAGGGAGCAAAACACTAGATTAGGACTGAAACAGATGAGATTAGTGTTATGGACTGAACTTAATCGACTCACAGACTGAAAGTCCCTCTTTTGTTTTAATAACAAAAATAAGGATTGATGTTTTTGTGGGGTACCGCTGTAGCCTCACAGCATCTCAGTTGGCATTTCTGTGTGGAGTTTGCATGTTCTTCTCGTGTTGGTGTGGGTTTCCTTCAGGTGCTCCGGTTTCCCCCACAGTCTAAAGACATGCGCTATAGGTGAACTGAATAACCTAAATTGGCCATAGTGTATGAGTGTGCATGTGAGAGTATATGGGTGTTTCCCAGTACTGGGTTGCAGCTGGAATGGCATCCGCTGTGTAAAACATATGCTGGATAAGTTGGTGGTTCATTCCACTGTGGCGACCCCTGATTAATAAAGGGACTAAGCCAAAGGAAAATGAATGAATATATACGATACACAACAAATATACAATATTAAAATTGTAATTTACTATTCAATTTAAATTTATATATAAAAACAATCTTTATAAACAAATAACATCAGGAAAATGTAATAAATTGAAAAAAATATATGTGTATATATATATGATATACAACAAATATACAATACAATCATTTATAAATAAATAACATTAGAAAAATGGCACAGAAAAAAGTATTGAACACAAAGAAGAAAGGGAGGTGTAGAAAGGCAGTGAAAGCCCAGACAGCAGCTGAAATCTCTCAGTAGTTCTTCAGCAACCATCTGCCCTTCGTCATTGTAAATTAATATTAGCTGCTTCAGACCAACATCTACATTATCAGGATGATGAAGATGAAACCAGGGTGGACATTTCAGCAAGACAATCCAAAACACAGCCAAGGGAACTCTCAAATGCTTTCAGAGAAAGAAAATCAAGCTGTAGAATGGCCCAGCCAGTCACCTGAACTAAATCCAATTGAAAATACAAAATATAAATCAGATTTGATAGACGAAACTGATTTTTACACTCTGTTGAAGTCTGTGAAAAACTCACACCAGAGCAATGCATGTGACTTCATTCTCCATATGAGATCTTTAAGCTAAATACATGGAAAGATATGCAATTAACAATTTTCCAAACTTTACATAAGGAAAAACCTAATGTCGGCTTGTTCAACACTAAAACGAATCAATATAAGTTTTGACTCTATATTTTGAAGAAACAGGCTGAAAACAAAGAGAAAAACGTACAATAAGAGTGAAATAAGATCAAAAGTACAGAGCACCTGTACATGAACTCACAATATGAACTGCTGCCAAATTCTCCAGAGCTGATGAACTTCCAGAAAACGGCTCTTTCCGGAAACTTTGCACAGGTGCAGAGACGCTCATGACGGATCACATCAACATTGAACCAATTTTCTAATTTATTTGACTTGTATGTGAGAAATCGCTTTGTACCATTATATAAATCACGAATGCGCGGCTTTAATGGAGTATGAAAACTCAAACCGAAACGTGAACCTGGAAACACAATCCAGGACACATTTGGCTCACATTAATCACGTTCGCTTTGATTACACATACAGCCAAATCGGTAATTAACTCAATACATTTTAAAGGATCGTGTTTCTGGGTGTTTTTCTTTTTTAATGGCAGCGCAGCAACATGTTTTTCATATAAATAAGCCTTATTTGAGAGAGAAAAAAAAGACTAAGCATTAGAATCTGCTCTGAATCTGCTCTGCATGGGAGCCAGTGGGATTTTGTTTGATTTTTTAAATATTTGTTTTATATAAACATAATTATAATAACTGCAGGACAATATGATGCATAATGTTAGATTAACATAACAAGATTAGTCAAATTATGACCGTGCTTTTAAAGTTAATATTTACTCTTCATTTTTTTTGGCATAAAGATTTCACTAACTTTACAAATCTCGTTTATAGTTGAGATTTAAGGCCGAGACAAAAAATAAATAAATACAGCTGAACAGTAAAATAAATAAAAATAAATAAATAAAAATATATTCTAACGTGACTATGGCAGTTATGTTTAAACATGTTAGGATATATTTTTATTTACTTTTTAAATTTTATATTATTTTTCAAATAATAATAAGCAAAATGTATTAATTAAAAATTAAAATATTTAATAATAATTGATAATTAAAAGTTTTAATAATTTTTTTTTTTATGAATTACAAATTAATATTTATATATAAAATTCATTCATTCATTCATTTTCTTTTCGGCTTAGTCCCTTTATTAATCGGGGGTCGCCACAGCGGATGAACCGCCAACTTATCCAGCATATGTTTTTACGCAGCGAATGCCCTTCCAGCCACAACCCATCTCTGGGAAACATCCATACACAATCACTCATTCACACACACACTCATACACTATGGCCAATTTAGCTTACCCAATTCACCTGTACCGCATGTCTTTGGACTTGTGGGGGAAACCGGAGCACCCGGAGGAAACCCACACCAACACGGGGAGAACATGCAAACTCCACACAGAAATTCCAACTGACCCAGCCGAAGCTCGAACCAGCGACCTTCTTGCTGTGAGGCAATCGTGCTACCCACTGCGCCACCGTGAGGCTAGATATAAAATGTTATATATAAAATGATTTAATAAAGTTTTTATATTTATTTTGTATTATTTAATTTGTTTGAACGTTTTTAATAGTAATGTTTTAAATAAATATAACCTTTTAAAATTATAAATATAAATAATATCTAATAAAAATATCT
>CAIGQW010053658.1:1428094-1447936 GCA_903798125.1 Danio choprae | reverse complement strand
ATTATATTATATTATATTATATTATATTATATTATATTATATTATATGCCTCACGGTGGCGCAGTGGGTAGCACGATTGCCTCACAGCAAGAAGGTCGCTGGTTCGAGCCTCGGCTGGGTCAGTTGGCATTTCTGTGTGGAGTTTGCATGTTCTCCACGTGTTGGCGTGGGTTTCCTTCGGATACTCCGGTTTCCCCCACAAGTCCAAAGACATGCGCTATAGGTGAATTGGGTAAGCTAAAATTGTCAGTAGTGTATGTGTGTGAATGAGTGTGTGTGGATGTTTCCCAGTGATGGGTTGCAGCTGGAAGGGCATACGCTGCGTAAAAACATATGCTGGATAAGTTGGCGGTTCATTCCGCTGTGGCGACCCCAGATTAATAAAGGGACTAAGCCGAAAAAAAAATGAATGAATGAATTATATTATTGGAAATGTCAGCACCTTAATTATGTATGTTAATTGTTAGGTTAATGTAAACTACAGTATATTGTATATAGTACAGTACAGTACTCGCACAAAGCAAAATATGTACTACATAGCAAATGTGAACTGTTTATACTGTCCAAAACTTTGGGAATTTTCACTCTGTTAAGTGAAAAATCATTTAAAAAATGTCAAAATACTTAATGAAACAAATAATAAAGTAAAAAATTATATTAATCACAAACAAAATTGAAGGAAAGAAAACCTACATTAATATAAAACTACAAAATGTAATAACAAAAAAATTGACTGGAACAAACAAATAAATACAATGTAGATGTAAATGAATAATGAGTTAATATATATTAAATAAATGTACAGATGGATCAAACAAACAGTACTAGAATGAGTAGGAAAAATATGTAATAATGAAAGTTAGTAGAAAATAAATAAAGTTAAAATAAAGTAAATAAGTGTGCAGATAAATATATAAATAATGTAATAGATAATATAATAAATAGTATAATATAATAAATAAATAAATAAAGTACTAGAATGAGTAGGAAAAATATGTAATAATCAAACTTAGTAGATTTTAGACATAGTTTGGACATAAAATTGTTTTTTAAATATTAATTCTTTACACTATGAATTGGTTCTTCAAAAGAAAATATAGATATACGACTTTTATATTATAGTTAAAGTAAAACACTCTCCTTTCACTATGTTGCCCAGACATTTGCATAAATCAGGCCTTCATTTTCCACTAAACATCATAAATCACCACTAAATAAACATTACATTTGGTTTAATCTAAAATGATTGTCTTTTATAATATTAAAATACCAAACAATGCCTGTAAGAAATGATTAGGTCAAACGTAAGGTCACAGTACAGTCAAAAATATGTGATCCTAATAAAAAGTAAGGCACGCCTAGTTCTAAGTCCTCCAAATTATATAATTATGTACAGTGTGCTGATCGCCAGCTAATGATTAGGGGTCAATACCTGCACATTATTTCCACATGGAAATGATTACAATTTGAGAGGCATGTATGCTGTTGAATAATGATGAAGGGACAGAACTAATCAGCTTGTAGCACATTTTTACAGAAATGTTGATATGCAAATTTTAAAAGAAATAAATGTTCAAAAACATAGCTTAGTGTGCTATAGGAACTTTATAACTTACAACTACAATGTGTTGTTTTGTTCTGCATTACTTTCTGATCCTTGGGAAAACTGTCTTTTATTTATTTTTAGATTCACTGGCCAGCTGGACAGGAACATATTGAACGGTGCAAATATGCAGGAAAGAATCTATCGGTAAGAAGCTACAACTTTAAATAAGCACAACTGTGGAAAAATGCTTTCAAGGACACATGAATGCCTGTTTATTAATGTACCCTCACAGACTGAGATAAGAATAAAGGCTAAAAAAATCATATTTATAGCTCAGTGGGGGGAATATTTAAGCTTTAAGGGAGGGCAAGTCTTAAGTTCAAAACTTCAGTCCCGCCTGCAATAACAGGCAAAAATCAGTAGGTGTATTACCATGTAATTTAAAACGCTTCGAATATACCCATCCTCACCATTACTCTTTAAAATCATGCTTTTAATCACATACCCTATGTGTCTCTCAGATGGACTGTGCCAATTATGTGAGACTTCTGCAGCCCTTCAACAAAACGCACGTCTATGTATGTGGTACTGGTGCATTTCACCCACAATGCACCTACATTGACCTGGGACATAATCTCGAGGTATGTGATCTCTCTTTTAGGCCAAGAACCAGTGAGAAATGCATCAAACACTTTCATGGACTATTTAAGCTTGTTATCGTGAATATATATGAACCTACAGGAGGGTTTAATCCTGCTTTTGGAGGGTCAACGTCCCGCAGAGTTTAGCTTCAACACACTTTCCTGCAACTTTCGAGTAAGGCTTTGCTTAATTAGCTGGTGTGTTTAATTAGGGTTGAAGCTAAACTCTGCAGGACACCTCTGATCTACAGAGTAAGTTGGACCCTAAGGCACCCGCTGAGAGTTGCTGACCGTAGAGCTGAACTCATAATGGGGGTAATGGGGCAAAATGGTGACAGCTTTGTCTTGGTGTCCTAGAAACCAACCTTCCAGCTCCTCAGTCATGTTGGTGAATCCGGAAGAGGAAAATGCCCCTTCAGTCCACAGGAACCCTTTACTGCCCGGCTGACAGGTAAGTTTCCTGAACAAATACCATAAACATGAGCTTTCCAATCCTGCTCCTGAAGGAATACCCAACCAGGTTAAACTTGATCCTAAAGTGTCACTATCTTCAGATATTAGCTTCAACATATAATCCCAATTGTCACACTTAATGTGTTTCTGCGGACTTAAATGCCAATATATCTGTTCAGTCCTTAAGACTGTGTCAAATTCATAAATGTATCTTTTAGAAGCATGCTTGGGCATGTGGGATTTGGCCACACTTGTGGAAACTTCCTAGTACAGTCCTGTTCCTTGTAGGCCACTGTCCTGCAGAGGTTAGCTCCTTGCCCAGGTTCAGACTCACTTGAAACTTCTAAGCAAGTGTTTTGGAGCTGAAATACTATTAAGCAGTTGCCCTTAAGGAACAGGCTTGGAAAACTTAACCTATACAGTGTATCACTAAAAAACAAGGCATCAGTCCAGGGGAGGTCAGGTTCATTTCTGGAGAGGCACAATGCTGCAGAGGTTTTATCAAACCAAACTCACCTGCCTGTTTTGTAACCTATTCTGTGCATTTACACTGCTGCCAGCGAGAGTGTCAAAATTTGCTTTGACGATCAAACACTTTGGTTTTCTAATTAAAGAGGCTGCAGTGCAAATGAGCAAATTAATGGCATTTTAATTGAAAACAAGCATTGTAATGGGAAAATGTTGACTATAAATAGGCTTTGCATTGAAAATGAATGACTTCCGGCCATTTTGACACACTTTTTAACTGCAGTGTGAACTGTAAGAAATTGGCCACCCCTGCAGTCTTTTTGTAGGATAAAAATATTGAGGAAACATGGACAAAAAGGCCCATTTGTTAACCATTCTACCATATATGTAATTAATAAATTAATCCATATAACTCCTGACCAGATGTTAGTGTTTATCGGGAAATATAGAAATTTCCCTAGTACACAAGTGCGTCAATCATATTAGTCTTTACTAGATGGTTACTGTGCAGTAATTTAACAAAACAAATGCAGTTTCTGTTAGAGTGTGGCCAGGAAATGAAACCCAGCTGCAAAATATATGTATATTATATAAAAGTTTTTTAAAGCACCCCAGAAGGCCCATAATGCATAAACCATATGCTACATAATTAAAGGCTATTACTGCAACTGGAGACCTTTTTGACCATTTAATGATGCCTTTCAAATTATTGAGATTTTCTTTTCACACAAGCTGCTGTACAAAGTAGTTTGACAGCTGATCTGGAGTCAGAGGGTAAATTCATTAAAAATGAGCACAGTTTCTTGGAAAATAATTTGTCATGTTAAGTCATTCTGTATGCGATATTTTTGATATACTCACTTTAGATGGAGACCTGTATGCTGGGACGGCTGTAGACTTCATGGGAACAAACGCTGCCATTTTTCGCACATCTGTGCATAGCAGCAATCAACACTATATCCGCACTGAAGCTTACCAGGACCACTGGCTAAATGGTGAGAAGCGGATAACAAAGTTTATTGTGTTCATTATGTGTGCAAAAACAACATGGCTTAGGTTAGTATAAGTGTAAAATAATATTCTTATTGCTGGAAAGTTTAATTAATCAAACTTTCACATTGCTAATATGTTGAAGCACCAAATAAATTGTTGATATCACATCATTGTTTATCACAAGTTAACAAGAAAGCAAGAATATGTAATATAAGATACAATACAGGCCGATATTGCTCTGGACTGCCATTCATGTTAGCATGAAAGTGCGCAACCAAGATGTTGTCACTATGGCACACACATTAGCTTGCAAGCTAACAGTTAGCTCACTAGCATTATTAGAACCAACTAGAAAGATACTTTATTTCTGGCTGACACTAAAATAGTAACTGAAATTAAAATTCAAGCTTTCCAAGCTTTTTCAAGCTTTCCAAATAAAACATCTACTATAATGACAGTTGTGTGATTAATATGTTGTTCGCGAGAGTAATTTTTTTCTTAGCATATTAAAAATGTGTCTTGTGTTGCAATTTTTAATGAAGTGCAACACAAAGATTACTGGTCTGGAACATTTTGGCAGTGGATAAGAAGTAGGTGCATGGTCTGGAAGTTTGGGAATCGCTGTTTTGGGGTCACTGGTACTGCCTAATTAACTTCTGTGACTTCCTCCAACCCTCACTAATACCAGCTTCTCTTCACAGAGCCAGAGTTTGTGGGATCATATTCCATCCCTGACACACACAGCTTAGACGATGACAAAGTATACTTCTTCTTTAAAGAGACCGCCGTAGAGTCGAACCAGCTCGACAAGCGTATCTACAGCCGAGTGGCTCGTGTCTGCAAGGTCAGTGCCAAGTCCAGCATCGTAATGAGCCAATAAAAACATGAAATGGATCCAAAAGACCTTTTGTTTGGTATGCAGAATCAATGTGTCTTTTGTAGACATTAATGAATGGACGTGTAAGCCTCTGTGTCATCTGTTGCACGGTAGTAGCAGCATCGTGTATCTCATAATGGATGAATGAAGTGTTTGTTTGAGAGTAATTAAACACTAATCTCACAACAAATCTAGCAAACCAGGTTTTCAGTTCAGGCTTTTCATACCAGAGCACAGTCTGTAATACATTACATGATATTTGCTGGTCTGAAGGAGTTGATGCTAGATCCCAAAACTCAGAGGCATTTTGCCAGTTATTTAGGATATGATGTGTAGGGTTTTAAAATGGGTTCTGGTAGTGTATTCCATACTTTATATGGGTTGTTGGTGTGACATTGCATTCTCACATTTCATTGTCTTCCATGGAACTCTTCCTATGAAAACTGCTGTTACTATTTTTCATTCATTCATTCATTTTCTTTTCGGCTTAGTCCCTTTATTAATCTGGGGTTGCCACAGCGGAATGAACCGCCAACTTATCCAGCATATGCTTTACGCAGCGGATGCCCTTCCAGCTGCAACCCATCACTGGGAAACATCCATACACACTCATTCACACACATACATTACAGACAATTTAACTTACCCAATTCACCTGTACTGCATGTCTTTGGACTTGTGGGGGAAACCGGAGCACCCGGAGGAAACCCACGCGAACACAGGGAGAACATGCAAACTCCACACAGAAACGCCAACTGGCCCAGCCGAGGCTCGAACCAGCGACCTTCTTGCTGTGAGGCGAGAGCGCTACCCACTGCCCGGTTACTATTTTTGTTAATATTAAATATTAGTAAAAAATATATAATTTTTTAGAGAGCCAACTTTCTAAAAACTGCCCTTTGGTGTCTCACTGTCTCAATCATAATTCAATAAATTACAACTCTTATAAATTAACCATTTTAAAATCCTTAATAAATACCTCAGTCCTAATTTTACAAGTGGCTATTTTAGTAAATGACATTCATTTTTTTCATACATACATTTCTAAAAACATAGGAACTTGATACATTTTGTCACTGAAAACCATGTCCTCTAAGTCTAATGTGACACTAAATGCTAATTTTAAATGGGCCAATTCCACTGAAAACTTTAATTAGTTGAAGGACTCCATTCAAGATCATGTGAGTGAAGCCCCCTGTGAAGCCCATGACGTGCACCTGTTAAACTTTTGTCTCAGAACTTTTAAGTTTTGTTGTTCTTTGGTGTGACACGCCAATTTATTGAAAATGCCCAACAAGTCATGAAGAAAATATATTATTCAGAATTTCATATAAAAAAATTGCATGTCTCCATCAATTAAGCTCTCACGCTATTTGTATATTGTTATATTAAGTGTTGTTTTTCTTAATATTTGCTATGTCCCACAATAGGACATTTTAAAGTACAGTTCAGTAAAAAGTACAGTTAGTGACCCTTACTGTATATTTTCAACAAACAACAGACTTCAAACTACATAAATATATCATTTTTTTCCTCCAAAAAGAGTTTTTTACTGACTATTAATCATACCCATATGTCCTGTACTTGATCTTCATCAGAATGACATCGGTGGAAAACGAAGCTTGATTAATCGCTGGAGCACCTTCTTGAAGGCCAGACTTGTATGCACAGTTCCAGGACCCGGGGGCATGGACACACACTTTGACGAGCTGGGTATGTTTACACATTCTAATCACACTTCAGTCAACCTACTTAGAGGGTGACTGATCTGGTAAAGTCAACATGAACTCACGAAATTCATCCTAGTTATACTTTTATTTGACATTCCTGGTGCTTTCTGCTCATTGTTTATTTTTAGAGGACATATTTCTTTTGGAGACCAAAGATCCACAGAATCCTGTCATCTACGGAGTCTTCTCCACCTCCAGGTAAGTTAATTATATATCAGTTCAATCATGAATCATTCTTCAAGTCACCACCCCATAATCCTCTTGATTTTTGATAACCACATTCCTGTCAGTGTTATATTTGTTTACCATTATCATTGGCTCCGTCCAAATCAATCAATCCGTCATACTTTACAAAGCCTTCAGGTTCTCAGACTTCCCTTGATCGTTCCAAAAGACTTAATCTGATTACCTCAGTTTATCTTGTGAACTTGCATCAATATCAGATGCAACGCCTCTAAAACCAACAGTCTAGTGACAGGATGGTCTCCTCCCTGTCCGATCCATGTAGAACAATCTGTCTCTGTGCTCCCACCCGAGGAATGGATAGCTTGGGGCCATACTGCAGGGTGAAAGGTCACTGTGAAAGGAGCTCTGTTATTCTAACCTGGCATCAGACTAATACTCGTTTCCTTTTTAAAAGCTCTGTCTTCAGGGGTTCAGCCGTTTGTGTGTATTCCATGGCTTCCATCCGAGCTGCATTTAACGGGCCCTTTGCACATAAGGAGAGTCCCGATTATCGCTGGATGGAGTACAAGGGGAAAATCCCTTATCCACGGCCCGGAACGGTGAGTTCTCAACAGGGAGGAATTATGGTTTGTAGGGTAGAGAAGATGCTTTGTCAAATGTAGGGATGTCCCTTTATGCTTTCTTTTAGCAATTCTAACAATTTGGAGTTGAACGAAACTTTAACCTTTTAAAGTGCAAGCCAGTTTTGAGACCTACTGTTGATTCTGGAATTGCACACGAGTAAGGAAAATCATGCAGAAAGTCACTCTCCTTACTAGCTGCACTACCTCAAGGGGGCTGTCGTCAGGCACTCATTGAGGGTCACGCATCAGAGCGGTTGGTTAAGTGGCTGGAGTGTGGACTTTTGGTGGTGAGGTCTCCAGAGGTCAATTCTGAATACTGTGGTTTTTGCTCCATTAGTTGTAGAAGTCCCAACCACAGAGTTGACCTAAACTCTGAGTTGACAGATGAATCATTTCAAATGATGGGATTTAGTTACTTCGGGGTAATTAAGTAGATCATACTTAAACTTAATAAGCCTACTTTAAACATCCACACATATTAGTAAAATGAATGTACTTGTGCTGATTTCTTATATACAGCATGCACTTTCTTGGTAAATATTAAATAAAGGTCATGTCTTTTATACCATGATGAAGGTAAAAATACAGTTGTTTCTACCTTGGAGGATTTTATAGACAGGACAAGAAGTAAAGTGGGAGAGAGACAAGGTGGAATTGAGATATGGGAACACAGGACACCTGAAACACAACCATGCTATGTCAGAGAATTGCTCAAAGATATTCGCTCCAACATGGGGATTCAAATATTTAAATTAATTCAACACGGTTAGTGACAATTTTGTCATGTTGGAGTCCTAGATGGACTTTATTCAGTGGGTAAATAAAATTGTTGAAAAAAGCAGAAGATTCCATTAAAATGGCATTTCTCAATATAGACAAACAAGAATTATGATGCTCGCTGCACTAGGATCTCAAACAGTGGCCAAAATCCACATCTGCACAACTGTTTTTAACTATTTTTACCTTAGTCTGGGACTGTTACCCCAAATCAAGTCCCAAAAGGGTTTCAAAATATGAGCTTAACTTGCTGTCCTGTATCCTATCAGTGTCCGAGTGAGACCTATGACGCTTTGCACAAGTCCACTCGTGATTTCCCAGACGATGTTGTGAGCTTCATGAGGGCCCATCAGCTGATGTGGGAGCCAGTGGTGCCCATCCACAGACGCCCTGTCTTCACTCGTATCAACACCCCCTATAGGCTGAAGAAGCTTGTGGTTGACAGGGTTGATGCAGAGGATGGCCAGTATGATGTTCTGCACCTTGGCACAGGTATGTTGGAAAGCAGTTCAATGAACTGAATCTTTTAATTTAGTAATAAGTGTGACAATTAGTCCTGTCGTTGCCTATTATATAAGTTTAAGACCTAATCTCCTACATAAGCTACCAGATGTAGTAAACACCATTTAACACCACCTCTGTTCCCACGCTGGTCAGTGGTTCTGTTGCCTGGGATCACCTTAATAATCAGAAGAGACAATGTTTCTTTTCCTGTCTAACATTTGTCCTCCTGGACTGCTGGATGTATACATGAACTCTGCCACGTCTAAGTGAATCATTTAGGGCGAGCAGATGCTCGGTTCTGGACAAATATGCTTAACCTGTATGTACAGAGAGCAGGCCCGCTATTTCACTGTCTATAGGAGGAGAATAGTGTAACAGCTGTCAACCCTCGGGGTGCTGGATAAATCTAGACGACAAAAGGCAGTGCTCACTCACCATGGTAACTAAGTTAGAGTGCATTATGGGATATATTTACAGATGGGAAATTGATGGCTCAGGTTGAATGTTAATGTGAACATCTGCCTACAATATCTACTGTCTATTCGTCTGTCTGTTTCTCTGTATGTCTATCTATCTTTCTGTTGTTCTATCTATCTATCTATCTATCTATATATCTATCTATCTATCTATCTATCTATCTGTTTGTCTGTCTATCTATCTGTCTGTCCGTCCGTCCGTCCGTCTATCTGTTGGTCTATCTGACATTTTATCAACTGGAATCTCACATGGTAAACTGGTCTGTGTCTCCAGATGATGGCCGAGTACTTAAAGTGGTCTCCGTACCTAAAGAGAACTGGGAAATTGAGGAAATCATTCTTGAGGAGTTAAACGTCTTCAAGGTAATTTAATAGGATCTCAGTTTCTCCTCTCTGGTCTGTCTTTCCATCTGCTGGACTCCCTCCTGACCTCTGACCCTAGGCTCTTATTGGTTGTTGTTTTCATGTCAAGCACTTCCCAAACAAAAATAACTCCTAAAGAAGAAAACCAGATTGCTCTCAGATTTCCCATGGCTGTCTGCTCAAGTGACCAAACCCAGGGACAGGAGAGGCAATGTTACACCATGAACATTGTGGAAGCAGTGTTACACCAATAATATTGTCGAGGCAGTGTTACACCAAGAATTTGGTGTTTTGCAAACAAAAAGAAGATCTCCTTTGTCCTAAACTTGAGACTGAGGAATGTGTCAGGTTTGCTGGAGGATGGAGGAAATGTAAGCAAATAGAAATCAACGGGATGCCTTAACATGAGATGCCAAGACAATGGTACATAGAAGAATGGAGAATTTCCAATAGCATTTAGCATCCATTTGTATAGAAATATGTGAGACTAGACTACAAAACCATAATAGCCCAAAATACACTTTATGGGTCAAAATTGTCGATTTTTCTTTTATGCCAAAAATTGTTAGGATATTAGGTAAAAATCATGTTCCATCAAGATATTTTGTAACTTTCCTAATATAAATATATCAAAACAATTTTTTTAGATTTAGTATATAGATTTATTTGAACTCTCAGATTACAGATTTTCTAATAGTTGTATCTCGGCCAAATATTTTCATATCCAAAGTTTACATTAAAATAGAACTTAATTATTAATCTTTCAGATAATATATAACTATTAATTTTCAAAATGTACACTAATGACTGGTTTCATTTCAAAATGACTACATAGACCACAAAATGAAAACACATGCTACAGTATTTTCAAAGTGCGACAAACAGACTAAGCTTGTTACCAATGGAACACAACTGCATCATATCAAATTAGGTTTTTAACTTAAGGACATGAACATAATTGTGCATTATGACTATCAAGTCAAGTGATTAAAACTCCACTGAAAACATAATTATGTGTATAGCAGAGCAGCATGAGTCAATCAAGCCTATCAGGAGACATATTTCAGCAGACATTGCCCAGCGGTCATTTGCTGAAAGAAAGTGGTTTTAGGAGTCAAGCCTCATTTGCTGCAGTACATGAAGGAGAAATGAACCAATGGAGCAGAACGCTTTAAAACATTCACAAGGGCCTGTTGTGATGAGCTGCCCTTATTCAGCACCAACAATGCGTATCTTCTCCCACTTTGTTTGGGAGTTTATTCATTTCATGTGTTGACACATTTCTCCTTCTCTCATTCTTTATATTCATTCTTCCCATAGACTCAGACCCCAATATTAAGCATGGAGCTGTCCACCAAGAGGGTAAGTGGATAAGTTTAGTGGGTGGTCATTTGGTTTAACAATGATATAAACGCCATGTTTTTCACTCATATACTTACTTTGTTCTTCTTTAGCAAGTGCTGTTCATAAGCAGTGATGAGAATATCGTCCAGCTACCCGTTCAGAGATGTGAACTGTATGGTAAAGCGTGTGTTGACTGCTGTTTAGCTCGAGACCCGTACTGCGCTTGGGACGGCTCCTTGTGTACTAACTACTTCCCCAGCAACAAAAGGTACTTTTTCTAGTCATGCATTTAATACAATTTTGCACTTTATTTTAGTCCAGTTGCACATGTAAATCTTATATACTTTTAATAATAGTTATGTTAACTGGGTAATAATAACTAACCTGATCTTAAAGAGACGCTACTGGACACTGTTAACGTAGGGCTTCCTTTTGACACAGTAGTTTTAACTGCCATTTGTGGACGTAACTACGTATTGATAAAGGTTTGCCAAAGTAGTTCTGAGCCCATGTGGTGATATTGCTTATAGATGAATGATGATTCTTGATGCAGTGCCGCCTGAGGGATCGGAGATCACGGTTGTTCAGTTTAGGCTTGCGCCATCCTTTACGCACTAAAATTCCTCCTGATTCCTTGAATCTTTTAATCATGTTATGCACTGTTGAAGGTGAAATATCCAAATGACTTCCTATCTTTCTTTGAGAAACATTGTTTTTAAATATTTCAATAATTTAAACTAAGTTAACTGCAAGTGGTTCCAAAACTTTAAAAGAATTTTGGAAACTGGTAGCCATTAGCTATGTTTCCATCCACCTATTTTAAGCAAATCTTGGATTAATGCATAAAAAATGCTTGATGCAAACGCCAAGATGCACATGCATTTTGAAAATGTACATAAAATGTTATTGTACAAAAAATAAATAAATTGCAGCATGCACATAAAAAAATCATGTGATTTTGAGCATATGAAAATAAAAATAAAAATCGGTTTTCAACAATCTTCAAAATTTATCTTCAGCTGAAATCACTTGAGGGTGAATAAATGATGACAGGATCTTCATTTTTGGGTGAACTATATCTTTAACCCATGTAGCATGCATTAAAGTGCACAAAGTGTAAAATAAAATTGACATCTTGACCCTAACCCCTTTTAATCATTGCTGAAGATAATATTGAAAACCACCAGCAAACCTGTCAAATAGTGGTTGTGAGGGTGGGTAACATCCTCTTGTGGTCCATAGGCGTGCCCGGAGACAGGATGTGAGGTATGGAGACCCTTGGAGCCAATGTCAGGACATGAGAGACGGTAATAAATCACTTTACAACTTTTCATCTTCATGTTGTATTTGATATTGCCCAGTCCTCAAAACAAGTGCACTACTCCCTCTAGTGTACAAAATGGATATTGACACACGACACCAGTTAATATAGGATGCATGTTCTATGTCTTTCTGTGAAAAAAATACTCTAAATATACAACACATTTTATAGGAAGCTAAATGTGTTCATTGCTCTCTGTAGGTTCAGAGAATGCTGAACTGAAGACCGTTTATGGCGTGGAGACAAACTCAACCTTCCTGGAATGTGTCCCAAATTCACCACAAGCTACCATCAAGTGGATATTTCAGCCAAATCACAGTCAAAACAGCAAAGAGGTCTGTCAACATACTGTAACCTTTAACTGAATATTGAATCAGAGTCAATACATGTATATTCACACTGAAAGGTTTAGTTCACTCAAACCATTGAATCATTAATTGCTTACCCTCATGATGTTCCAAATCCATCTTTGAAACACAAATGAAGATAGTTTTCATAATATTTGAGAGATTTCTGCTCCTCTGTTGACAGTCTATTTAGCCAAAACTCTAATTATTCAAATATCTTTTTATAAACAGTTTAAAGCATGTCCAAATTAAGTGGGTTTTCCCTTATCTGCCAGTGGGGAAAGTAAAGCAATCTTGTTTCAAACTGAAAACAAGAATAATTTACTTACCCCACTGGCAGTTTATTTAGCTTGTTTTATTTAAAAACTCACTTCATTTTGACGTATTATTCCTGAAAACAAAACAATATTTATTACTTGTTTAGAATATGCTTCTTGATTTAAGAATTTTCTGATATTTGAACTAGAAATAAGACAAAAACTCTAAGTAAGAAAAGCATTTTTTCAGTGTAAAAATCAATAAACAATTACTAGAAATAATGGAACACACGTGAAAAGGTATAAACATATTCATGTCAAAACCATATGATCCCAATCTAACAATTGTGGACATGAATAGAAATGTTTTCATATAAGTTTCGCATGAAAATGCTCCAAAGCCACCCGTTCCCTTGTTTCATGGTTCCACATTACAACATACATATGATTAGATTGCACACAATTGTGGTTTTCTGTAAGAATAATGATAGTACAGAAATTCACAGGGTACAGAGATTCCGTTAAAAAATCTTCATTTATGTTCTGAAGATTACTAAATTTCTTATGGGTTTGGAACAACATGATAATACTGAGTAAATGACAGCAGAATCTTTCCTCTTTCTATCCCTCAGTTGGTTCCTGGTGATGAAAACCTTCTCCACATGCAGCGTGGGCTCCTCCTTCAGCAGATAACCTCCACTAATGCTGGCCTGTACCTCTGCATGGCCTTCGAGCACTCCTTCTCCCGTACGCTAGCCCGCTATGAGCTTCACGTCATCCCGCAGAACCAAATGTCAAGAGCCCAGAACAACCATCCCGGAAATCACGCCGCCTCACTGAGGAGCTACAAGGAACTACACTTAATGGGAGTTGGCGGGCTAACGGCCGATGAGTACTGCGAGCATCTTTGGTACCGCGAAAAACGGCGACAGCACAAGCATCGCACGCTAAAGTGGAAACAGGTGTCTGAAAACCGTAAAGCGAGAGTGCGGAGGCAGAATCCACCCGACGAGCCTCTAGATGGAGGTGAAACTGGGGACTTTTAATGACAAAAGTGTGACTTTTATCTGGACAAATTAGCACATTGCAGCGAAATGGCTACCAGCTACTGTTAGCACAACAACCCAACCAAGGACCACAGTACACGAGAACTATATTATTCTTCTAAAACAAATTATTATGTAGCTTGTGCTAGTGTTAGCATGTAGCTTTAACACAAGTATAATCTAAGAGCCTGCCGCTGTGCAACTGCTATGAATTTGCACATTTTACATTCATTTTCTGGATTATTTTCACTCTGTTTATATTGTTTGTCAACCTTCTTGAAAGACAAGCATTGTTTGCTATTGTTCAAAAGCTAATACTGAAAACCGACAAGCTAATGCGCTGCCCTAAGCAAATTGTAGCGCAACGAAACTGATGTCGATTGCCATAAAGAAATCTGATCTATAGAAACATATACAAATTACATAAATCACATCATATTTATATTTCAAATATATATATTTATATATATTGTGTGAGGTGGCACGGTGGCTCAGTGGTTAGCACTGTTGCCTCACAGCAAGAAGATTGCTGGTTCAAGCCCCGGCTGGGCCAGTTAGCATTTCTGTGTGGAGTTTGCAGGCTCTCCCCGTGTTGGCGTGGGTTTCCTCCGGGTGCTCCGGTTTCCCCCACAGCCCACAAAATTTACCGTAGTGTATGAATGTGTGTGAATGTGAGAGTGTATTGTTGTTTCCCAGTAATGGGTTGTGGCTGGAAGGGCATTAGCTGCGTAAAACATATGCCGGAATAGTTGGTGGTTCATTCTGCTGTGGTGACTCCTGATAAATAAGGGACTAAGCTGAAGAAAAATGAATAAATGAATATATTGTGTGTGTGAAACTGACATTTTTGCAATACATTTTGAAATATTTGTTGCATATATGACGTTTTATATATGCGAAATCCAAATTTGAACGTGTATGTCATGTAATTTGCATAAATTCCCATATATCAGATTTTAATATGGGTTAAATATTCCCCAGATATGTATATCACTGTATATTGCTATAATATGTGGACTCTTGATGTGGTCAAATGTATAAACCTGAAGATTGTTCACAGCAGGTGCCTCTGTGTGTTCAGAGGAAGTTTGCCCAGGATGTGCCCTTCATATGTTTCCTTCCTCTTCAAGAACAATCTCTTCTGCTCTGTCCTGAGAACATCCTTGAGTAAATATTGTGTTTGTTTTATGGCTTCTTTTCATGTCAGTTTGTAAAAAAAAAAAAAGCTCTACAACAAAGGCTTGTCCTTTGTGTGTACTGTATGTGTGAAATGTATTCGTGTGTCGAGCATCTGGGAATGGTAAGTAGAAAATTGCCTCCATCAAAGTTTTTTTTTTATTTCTCTTCACTGATCATGAAAATGACTTCCAGAATCTTCATGCCTTTGTTCTTCTCCACCACATGTGAGGGGAAGTTGTCATTGGCTCATGATGAATCTGAAATGGGTTCATGCTGGATGGGTTAATTCAGTTGAACAGCCAGATTCAGTGTTGATTGAACAGGGTGCTGGAAATATTCCTCAGAGATTTTGATCCATATTAACATTACAGCAACAGACCGTCACTACAGATTTGTCGAATTTGTGAATCTTCTGTTCTCCTGCAGATCCAATGATGATCTATTGGATTGAGGTCTGGTGAATGTGGGAGAGGGGCCTCACAGCAAAAAGGTCGCTGGTTCGAGCCTCGGCTGGGTCAGTTGGCATTTCTGTGTGGAGTTTGCTTGTTCTCCCCGTGTTGGCGTGGGTTTCCTCCGGGTGCTCCGGTTTCCCCCACAAGTCCAAAGACATGCGCTATAGGTGAATTGGGTAAGCTAAAATTGTCCATAGTGTATGTGTGTGAATGAGTGAGTGTGGATGTTTCTTAGTGATGGGTTGCAGCTGGAAGGGCATCCGCTTGCGTAAAACATATGCTGTATAAGTTGGTGGTTCATTCCGCTGTGGCGACCCCAGATTAATAAAGGGACTAAGCCAAAAAGAAAATGAATGAAAGAATGTGGGAGAAGGGTCTGGATGCATATAGATGCAATCTCAGACCGGTGCAATCTCAGCCGTGCATGCGCATTCAGAGTGATGCAATCTCAGCCGGACATGCGCAATCAGACAGCACTCAGCCGCACATGCGCAGGCGGGCACGTTTGTTCCACCGTGCATCCTAATTCAGTTGCGCTCTCTGTGAGACAGATGCTTCAAGTGCACGCAAACGTCACTCGTACTGTAAGTATATTCCATTTGCAGTGTTATTGAATGTGTTGTTTTTAATTAATAGGTGAATTTTATTAAAAACAGTCATAATTTGTGTCTTATATATTCTGCGCACAGGCCCCTCGATGTCATCCTGTGTTTTGAGATAAAGTAAACAGTATAGCGACCTCTAGCTTGTTGACAGTAAATTCACTTTATTCATAAGATTAAGTAGGGTAACATTTACAGGAAGATTGTATTAGTCAACGTTAGTTCATAAATAACACATCTGTTAAGCGTTAATTAATCTTTGTTAATGTTAAATAAACATGTTAATGCATTAGTTTAAAAAAATGTAAAAGGTCAATAACTTTATTTAGCGTAATCTTTGTTGATGTTAACTTATTGTTCTATTGTATCTCTTTACATTAACAGCTTACATAATTAGCTAATGTTTACTTACACATAGACTAATGTATTTGTTCATTAATTAGATAACATGACTGAACAGTGAACAACGCATTTATTAAGTAACACTAAATATTTGTTCATGTAAACTTATACATGTGTTACTTAATGCAGTTAATATGGACAAACAATGAACAATGACTCAGGTTTAGCACTCCACAATCTCCAACAGGCATGTTATTCATTTGGATTCTTTACTAACATGATTTATCACTAGCAAAGCATTAGTTAAGAGAATTAGGAACCTTATTGTAAAATGTACACTACTCCAACATGTGTTACATTTGTAAACTCTTTGCTGACTTACCACTAACCCAACATTATAACTGAAGTGATTCTAACATCTATGGGTTTATTACAAAGCAGTAATTAACGATTTTACTGGAACCCAATCAGTGAAAACCATTTACACATCTCTTTCAGATCCTATACTACATTACATAACAGGGAGAACACTGCCAGATTTTAAAACATAAAAAGTAAGCTAAAAAAAAAAACTAATAAAGAAACTTTGTGAAATTCATTCATATTAGTAAAGAGTTTACAAATGTTGGTAACACATAATGTTGGAGTGGTGTACACTTTACACTAAGGTTTTTGATTCCCTTAACAGATGGTTTGTTACTGATAAACCATGCTAGTGAATGGTTTACAAATGTTAGTAACACATTATATTAATGTTGAAGTAGTGTACAATTTACTAAAAGATTCCTAATTCCCTTAACTAATGCTTTGTTAGTGATAATTCGTGTTAGTAAACAGTCCACAAACATGAATAACATGCAACATTGTGTAGCACTGAATCTGAGTCATTGTTCATTATTTGTTCATGTTAACTAATGTATTAACTAATTGTGGAGAGGTAAGCATGATCGAATGCCCAATTAGGGGGGAGAGCATGTTCGGAGCCCGTGCGGTTAGTCAGCGGGTCAATCAGAAGCAATGAATAACACCTGTTTGTTCTAGTGATTGGGCCGGAGAGACACTCTTCTTAAGGAGAGGAGAAGGAGCAGTCGGGAGGAGAGAGAGAGAGAACAAGCACACACAGACACTAGTGGTGTGCAGAATAAAAAAAATAAAAAAATTGTATTTACCTAAATCGCTGACCCTGTCTTCTTCCCACAACAACAACGAACTATATTACACTAACATATTACAATATTAATAAGTTTAGATTAACCAAGATTCAGTATTACTGAATAAACATGTTTATTGTTTGGTATCTAATCCACAAACAAGTACATAAGTGTATGTGTAAGGAAACATTAATTAAGCTCTTAATATAAAGAGATACATTAAAATATCCTTTTATTAGGATGTTAACATTAAAAAAAAGCTTATGCAAAGATCATTGTTAACCATTAGTTCATGTTAAATCCAAATATTTGTTTTAAATATTTATCTGATATAACAAGTTTTTGATAATTTGGTATCTTAATTAATTTGTTACTGGCTCTCTTTTGGGGTGTTGATTTGAAAAGTAACAGGGTAGTTTGCAGGTGACCTGCTCTATTTGTTTAGGTGTTACTTAAAAATATTTTATATATGGATTGTTAGAGGAACTGTTGTAAAACAGTTGTAAAGTAATTTGAATGTTGTTAACAAAGGACAACAATAAATACATAGACACAAGAGATATGTGGAATAAAAATATTATATGAATCAGAACCATTTGTATATCTGTCTCTTTAATTTATTCTTACAGGTGGATCACTCATGTGCACTGACATCACATCTGCACAGACACCTCAGACGTCTACATCTGCACTTATCAGACATCTACATCTGCACTCATCAGACATCCTGATCTGCACTCAAAAGACGTCCAGATCTGCACTCATCAGACGTCCACATCTGCACAGACTCCTCAGACGTCCACATCTGTACTCATCAGATATCTACATTTGCACAGACTCCTCGACGTCCACATCTGCTCAGACCTCCACATCTGCACTCATCAGACATCTACATCTGTACTCATCAGATATCCACACCTGCACTCATCAGGCGTCCACATCTGCACTCATCAGACATCCACATCGGCACAGATGTCCACATTTGTACTCATCAGACATCTACATCTGCACTCATCAGATGTCCACATCTGCACAGACTCCTCAGACGTCCACATCTATACTCATCAGACATCTACAAAGACTCCTCAGATGTCCACATCTGCACTCATCAGACATCCACATCTGCCCTCATCAGACGTCCACATCTGCACTGACATCACATCTGCACAGACTCCTCAGACGTCCACATCTGCACATACTCCTCAGACGTCCACATCTGCACTCATCAGACGTCCACATCTGCACAGACTCCTCAGACGTCCACATCTGCACTCATCAGATGTCCACATCTGCACAGACTCCTCAGATGTCCACATCTGTACTCATCAGACATCCACATCTGCACTCATCAGACATCCAGATCTGCACAGACTCCTCAGACTTCCACATCTGCACTGACTGACCACAGATATTTATTCACTGAAGTCATCAATCACCAACTGCTGTGTTGAATTATTTTTTGTTGTGTCAGATTTGGAAACATATTAGCATTTAATGTGACAGAAGCAGATTTTGACCTTTTAAAAATGCTTATATATAATTATTTATTTTTAAATATTAAATACATTTATTGTGTGTTTTCCTTTCTGCAATAAAGGAATATAAACAGGTCATTGGTAATCATTTAATAAGTCATACAGTTTTATATGTCTGTTTATTTTGCAATGAAGAAATATAAATGGGTGTTTTTTTTTTTTAATTAATAAACATAAGTCAACTAAAATATTTTCTAGCTGTAGCATGTGTTACATTTTAAATACTGTACACACATATAAATGGTATAATACTTTACTACAGAATGGTAAAGCACTATAATGTTTTTTAATGTGGGAAGAATGTGTAAAGATATGTGTATATATACATACATATATATACATATATATACATATATATACACACACATACACACACATACACACACATACACACACATACACACATACATATATATACACATATATATACACATATATATATATATATATACATATATATATATACACATATATGATGATGATGATGAAGCCTTTATTTGTCACATACATTTTTACATGTAGTGAAATTGAACCCCCCCGACCATTACACATTACACATTACAGGGGAAGACAGGTCTGACGAGAGGTAGCTTATAGAAATAGGAAATAAGATACATTTGGGGAGAGAG
>CAIGQW010053658.1:1400046-1412967 GCA_903798125.1 Danio choprae | reverse complement strand
ATGTTTTGCCATGTAAACAAATGCATATAATATTTTTCATTCCTACAGCATAAATGTTTTCAAAGTGCGCAACGAAGGGAATGCAATTGTCAATATGAAGATCGCTAAAATTAAACCGTAAAAAATACTTTGAAAGCAAATTACACGTAAGAGAGATGACTTTAATTATTATTATTTTTTTTTAATCATTCCAAGTTTAAATGTTGGAATGTTCAAAGAGAATATGGTATAGTGGGGATAACTGAGAATAGAACACAATCAGTTCTAGAAAACAGTTCTGGAGGTGTAGTTGCAAGCATACAAGTTTGCGGCACAGTTTGCAAATGTTCGTTGGAATGATAGATTTGGGAAACACCAAATCAACAGACTATGTTTGTAACGACAAAATTTGCGACCTTAGTTGGCTAACGAGGATTTTTGGAAACGCAACCCAAATCTGGATGATGCCAGCAGTAATGTTACAACTCAAAGTTGCCTATTACTTATATAATTATGTTAATTTTATTTCAATGAATTTAATTAAATAGCTTTTTAAGTGTATCTAAGAAAACATTAAAACATTTGAGGCCTTGAGACGAAGAATCATATAAGTCCATATTTTCAAATTTTGAGTAAAAAGATTTTTTTTCATTTGAATTTAGGACATTATATTATTCCTGTTTCTTCAAACTTCTTCAATATACAGCGTAGCGCACCTGTGTATGTACTACTTCAAACTGTTCTCGCGCTCCATGTGTACAGTTCTTTTACACACCTCTTTCAGTGGATTTTTCCCTATTTTTTGTTCTCTCTTTCGATTTAAATATGGTTTCCCAGCATCCCTCAAAGCCTTCCTTAGTCTGTCCTTCCATTTTTTTCATGCCGGCTCTCCTTTTTTTTTTAAAGAGAATTTGCCTTTTAATGTCAGCAAGCATCATCTCTATTCTTCTTAGTAGACATAACCGTTTTTTCCATGTGATACTATTTTTATGTTTTACGTGTAAAAAATATCCCCAAACTGTTTCTGTATACAAAGTTCACACATACAATTAATGTCACATGGTTATTTAATTTTTTATTTTTTTGAACTTCAAACAATGTATTTCAAAACAAATGCACTTCATAACCTTACTAAACAGGTTTGTATTACAGGAACTATGGGTGTGCCAGTCATGTCTCTGACAATAGTCAAACATTTGATGAATAACTTCTCAGAAATGCAGGGAACAAACTAGAACATACTGACACATGGGGTGAGAAATTAGGAACTTCTTGTTGGTTAAGTGATGCATGATCATGCAGTGACAAAAATAGGAACTTCTTGTTGGTTAAATGATGCATGATCATTTCCAAGTCATCATCTTGACATCTAGATTCCAAAGAGCACAGGTGTAAGCATGTATTTTATTCAGACTTGCATATGCCCTGCAATAAACAATAATAACTCTGGAATCTGAAGAGGATGTGAGAAAATGCCCAGGATATACTTTGACACATTTTTACCCTTTTCCCTGACCTTTCCTTCCCCTCTGGTATTGATAAATACTCAAGTGTGACTGGTATCAAGGTTTTGTTTTTTATCCTTGATAACTTTTGATTTAATCCCAAACAGATGAGTAAACTTTTAAGTCACTTGTTAACTTTAACAAGAGAACCATTCGTTGCTCTCCTATGGTATTTAAAGACAAGAAGAAATGTCTCAGGGCATGAGTCTGTGTACAGACCGGCTTGTAGAGCTCTCAAGCTCAACACTATGTACAATTCGGATTAGATTTTTATCTTTGAGTAATTGATGTTGTGCATTTAATTGTGTATTGGCTTTTATTGTGTTGATTGTGTAATTGGTAATTTATCTGGAAAAAAAGTGTTACGTTTTGAATAATTCTGAAATCATTATATTCATTAGATTATGCGAAGTCTGCGCTACCTCTATGCTGTGTACATGATTTGATAGATTTTAAGGCTCATTTGACTGTACAGAGCAGAAGCACGACAGCATGAAGATTTTAATTCTGTTTAATCACTGATATTAACAAGTTGTATAGAAAAGAATAAATTAACTACACTTTTAGTATGAGTGAGCAGAAGGCAACCGGACTAAGAGGTATTAGTCATCCCTGCATCCTCTGACTAACTTCAGAATGTCAAGATAGTGTCCATAAGAATTCAAGCAGGGTGTGAAACACTAAGCGGCATTTAGTCTCTAATAAATGTATAATAGAGAGTACAGGATCAGATATAAATTGATTCATGAATGACATCTAACACCATTGAGGAATACAGTCTAAATCTAATTGTCACTTAAAATTGGAGTCAGATTAAATTTGGAGTTTAAAACAAATATAAATTCTAATAAATAACAGAATTTTTTTTAGAACCGCTAGAAAAGGCTTACACGCATTTAACCTTCGACCATTCATCTGTTGGGTCGATAGAATGGAACCCTACACAGGCAAGACTTCAGAGGCCTGAGTCAATCTGCTATGAAGTCTTCTAGCTTCACTGGTGCCAGGTAAGGGCTAATAATGCAGTTTTGGGACAGACTACAGCAGCCCAACCCACAGGTTGAAAACCGCTGATTTAATTAATTTATGCCTTGTTGGCTAATCTATAACACCCTCTTATTAAACATTTGGATTGATATATTTGTAAAAATACATGAAATCATAGACAAGTTGCAACAGGCACAGTGTCTCCCCATAACTGATTTGGTTCCACGTTGTCTAGGCTATATTATATATACGAGGGAGGGATCGCACGGGACATCGATTTAGTTTATTCAGCATGATTTTGCCTATCCCGCTTTTCTTACTGCAAGTTAATCAATATCGTCTTGTGTGTAAATGGTCATTTTTGTTCAACAGTGATCTTGGTTGGCTTGCATGTACCTTTGATTTGGCGGTTATAATAGAGCATGAAACACGGGACTGTCCTGGTCATCCTATTGTTGGGATGAAACTAGAGTTATTTAATATTCTGATTGGTATATAGCCACCTCTAGCCCTGCCCGGTGTTGTGCTGTCACTGTTTTGAAAACCAGCAAGCTGAGTGAAGTCCTTGACATTATCAACATGTGAAAATATAACAGAAAGCGGCGTCTCCCACCATCTTAGTGCAAATTAATTGTCCAGCCAATCAAAGGCCTACTAATTCTGTAGGTCCCGGGGCTTTAGCCTCACCTACCCCTTATGTTGCCATTTTTCTCGATTGCTAACACACACTTCATGTAACACATTTACCATGTTCTCACAACTATGAACACAATCTCAAAACTTTATACCAACTTGCTAAAACCTCAAATTTTCTGCTCAAAAACAATATTTTCTTCAGTCAAAATCAAACTTTGGCCTCCAATGATGCAAAAACCTAACTAATACACAGACTACTCCACTGCCTAGAAAACACCAGTAAGATCCATTTAAAACACATTATTACTAAAACCTGAATCAGTGGAATAGTGAAGGCATGATAAAATACAAAGAGAAGCCGTTAGATTATTTTTAATTCATTACTACAATACAGTCAGTATAAACTCAGTATGCAACAAAGTATTTTAATCTACTCTCAGTAAACAGTACACTAAACAAAAAAAATGTTACTGATCAGCATTCTTGGCACTCCTAGCATCACACCTCTGAGCAGAATCGGGCCAAGCAGTCACCTCTTAGTTTAACAAAAATACAGTAGGCCTACATATACTGGAAGAACAACTAATACTGTATTATATGATTTTAAGGATATACAGCATGTGATAAGAGTATTTAGAATAACAATGGTAATACTATAATTATTGCTGTAATTGTTTATCTGAAGAAAAAAAACCCTAAAGATTCCTTTCAGTGTCTTTGGGAAATATCAGGTATATCAATATTTTCTTCTCTAAATGTTTTTTCAGAAGCTGGGTTTGATTTTTGCTTCCGTGCTCTCTTTTCTGACAGTGTTTCTATATTTTCACTCGTTTACTCCCACCTGCCTTTCATTTCTGCTGATTGCTGGTCCTATATCTGAGGGTGCTTTGCTTCTCTTGCTGCCAGAGTGTCCTCACACTGAGTGTTGCTCTCTTGTTAGGCTATGCTTGGTTTACGTCTGTGTTCTCTGTCCAGTTCTCTGGAGGTATCCTGACCTTTTGCCTGCCCTGCTGGAAATTGACTCTTTGCTCTGAGCCTGCCTTGTCAGCCCTTTGCCAGACTTTTTTTAAATTGGACTGGGTTTCAGCCCATCGCTGATTTGACTTTTCATGCAGTGCTGTTATTTATTTAGTCTTATTGCCTGTGGGCCATTTCTCTGTTTTATTTTTTCATTAACTCAAGACATGCTCTGGATCTCAGCAAGTTGCTGAGTCTCTTTCTTTTGCATATTTGATTAAAAGTTTTTGAACTGAACTTCTCTGCTTTGGGTTCCTTTTTATACAGATACTCGTGACAGTTTGAGCAATACACGTGATCGTGAATCTGCTCACATTCAGCTGATCTCACTATCAGCTTCCCTCATGGTCATCCACTTCCTCATATTTGTCCTACTTTATGTTCTCCTTCCTTTTTTTTTTCTCTACATTGAGATTCTGATGCATGTATCAGTTTTGCAATTGAGTGTTAACGTGCATAATTGTATGTTGATTTATTATTCATTCATTCATTCATTTTCTTTTTGGCTTAGTCCCTTTATTAATCTGGGGTCGCCACAGCGGAATGAACCGCCAACTTATCCAGCATATGTTTTACGCAGCGGATGCCCTTCCAGCTGCAACCCATTACTGGGAAACACCCATACACTTCCATTCACACACATACACTAGGGACAATTAAGCTTACCCAATTCACCTATAGCGCATGTCTTTGGACTTGTGGAGGAAACCTGGCAGGAAGGAAATCCGGAGGAAACCCACGCCAACACGGGGAGAACATGCAAAGTCCACACAGAAATGCCAACTGACCCAGCCGAGGCTCAAACCAACGACCTTCTTGCTGTGAGGCCACCGTGCTGCCCCATTATTATTATTATTATTTTATATTCATTATATTATGTGTTTGTGTTTTCTGAATGAGATCATGGTTTGACCTGGGCAAAATTAGAGCATTTTTGTGTAGAATTTTGCAGAAAATGTTGAAGAAGTTGCAAATTGTGTGAAAACAGGTGAATTGTGTTTATAGTTTTGAGAAATGTGTCAATGTTTTAAGAAACTGAATTAATAGTTTGAAAAATAATTAGGCCAACTGAATCAGTTTAGGGGCCTCACGGTGGCGCAGTGGATAGCACGATCACCTGACAGCAAGAAGGTCGCTGGTTCGAACCTCGGCTATGTCAGTTGGCATTTCTGTGTGGAGTTTGCATGTTCTCCCCGTGTTGGCGTGGGTTTCCTCCGGGTGCTCTGGTTTCCCCCACAAGTCCAAAGACAGGTGAATTAGCTAGGCTAGGTGAATTGATCCATGCCTAAAATGAAGTCATCAGAATGGTGATTCTTTTTTAAACTTCTACAGTAAGTATTTGTTCAGCCTGTATTAATTGTAGCATGTTTTATTTGACATACAACGTGTGCTCTTTTTCTGCTACTGTTGTTCATCTACTTCAATATTTGTTCAGAGAAGCTCTTCTGCTGACCTCAGATGTTTTGAACGGAGCAGATCCTTTAACCTTTTAACCTAGTCTTGTTTTCAGATAATTTTCAAAGATGATTACATGGATTTATTTCAAATTTCTCATACTTTCATCAGCCTTGTACTGCTAGTCTGTTAGCTTGTTGGTGTTTTGTCCTTTGATAATCCTTGTATTTAAACATTCGAAAAAGCTTACCTGTTGATAATCAAGCAATTTTGTTCTTGTAAATAGTTCTGACAATGCTAACAAACTACCTGCTACAATTAAGTCAGGGTCATGTTTTACTGCCGTTTCACAAATTTCAAAAGCAAAATGCACCTAATTGTTGATTTTAATATTTGAATGGTTTAACCTGCTGCATCTCTGTTTAAAGGTAGAGTTTTTCTTTGGCAGCAGTATTTACATATTCAAATTTGGAGTGACACAATATTCAAATGTTATGACTATGATCATGTTAAGCTAATAAACAAGCAAAATCTATCTCTTCAGAATGTGTATTTAAAAAAAAACTTACCATTTAAATTTGTAGGTGGGGAGAATGAATAATCAGTACTCTCTTCCACCCTCATACCTGAGGTTATTCCCTCCAAAAGAGGCACCAAACCCTCACCTATGTGTTTATGGCGTGTGTGTTTTTCATTGCTGTTTGTGCTCTTGGATGGGTTAAATGCAGTATGGGCTATCATACTTGGCCACATGATATTTCACCTGTACCATATGCATTTGAATAGTCCCTATATATACCTGATCAGCCTATCAACCCATAGCAGCATATTTGTTTGGGGTTGGGTTGGCTATCATTTCCAAATTATCATTTTACCTAGTAAACAATGGAAGTGGATTCAGGAGCAGCATGCTCTTTGATTAGTGAGCATTCTTACCACTCATTATGGCCTTTTGATCCTCCTGCATTGTGTGCAGACAATGAAGTACTAAAACAATGATCACAAGCAACCTAGGAAATGAAAGGAAAAATGTGGATATGAGATATAAAAGACCATAAAACACACTGCTTTTGTTTGTCATTGGTGCAAGGCACTAGTCTACTGGGACAGTAGGGCTGCACGATTAACTGAAAAAAGATTGCGATCTCGATTCAGTTTTTCTACGATTCAGCCAATTTTTTCAAGGTCAGGAGAGAAGCATAAAGCTGCAGCACAAGTCTTCACATTGTTTTATATATGTTGCTCAGAAACATATACACCTCCAAATGGCATTAAAAGTGTCACATATCGTATTTATAAGGTATAATTCACCCAAAAATGTAATTTCTGTCTTAATGTAATGATGTATTCGCAGCCGCAAAATGACACGTGAGCTGACAATGAGCTGTTTGTTTACTACCGACTGGACACGCGTGCCAATGAAGTCTACTTTAGTGAACAGAACCTGCAAAGGCTGTGAATAACAGGTAATAAAGTTGTATAACATTCAGTTTGTTGTACAGAGTGATCGTTTGGGCGCCGCGCGGGAAGTATGATTTGCATGTATGTTTTTTCCTCAAAGTGACGGCAGCCATGACAGCAGCGCTGAAAGTGAAACTGGCGCGCACATATTGCATATTTGTCAGTGTTCTGTCCATGTGCCTCTGTTGTTTTCGTCATGTGATCCTTTTGTCCTGTCTTTCCCGCCAGCATCAGTGTTAATTTATCCCACCTGTGTTCATCCCTTTGTCTCATCTGTGTAATCATCTCCCCGTGTACTTATACCCTTCTGTCTGTGTCCTGTGTTGTCCGGTATTGTATTGTCTCAGCGTCGTTGTCCCGTCTGCCTGTTCCATGTATCCAGTTTGTATTCAGTAAGTGTTTTGTTTAATAAATCCGTCCTTTGTTATATTCCGTGTCATCATGTCTACCAGCAACGAGGTGTTACAATATTAGAGTTATGATTACGACAAGCATTTGATGTTTATTATTTCATAGCGAACACAGTGTTGCGCATGAAAATTTATGTTTAACAGTGTCAGTATATTGTAGCCTATATAATGTTGAATATAATGCAAGAAGGAATCTGATAATGACAAATGTCTCATTTTACCAGTGAAAACAAATTGTCTAATAATGTTCTCAATGACAAACAACAAGCATATGTCTCAAACAAAATAATTAAACTTCAAAATTATGAAGAGTTGTATTCTGATGCCATCACTTTACTGTGCATTAATGACCAGGACAAATTTAAAGTCTGTTCAATCCACTATTCAAAGTCTATACAAAATTTATCATTTTAACAAACAGTAGACCTACACATAGGCCTGATATTATTATTGTTGTTTTACCATATGTTTGAGAAATAACAATAATAATAGCCTACTCATTAACCTTTTATTTACATCTACAGAATCATGATAAAATCGTGATCTTGATTTTAAGCAAAAAAAACGTGATTCTTATTTTAGCCCGAATTGTGCACCCCTAGTGATTTGATGCCTTTGAATTATCAGTTGAAGGAAGAGGTGAATAAGGAGTTGAAGGAGGGCATAAAGTACAGCTGCAGTCCATAGAGCAGTGTTTCTCAACCACGTTCCTGGAGGACCACCAGCTCTGCACATTTTCTATGTCTCCTTAACCAAACACACCTGATTCAGATCATCAGCTCATTAGCAGAGACTGAAAGACCTGAAATGGGTGTGACAGAAAAAGGAGACATCTAAAACATGCAGTGCTGGTGGTCCTCCAGCAACGTATGTCCTGCCATAGAGGACATACTAGCTAAATATGCTGAGGTATTTCACCACCAATCTCAATTGACAGCTTTGCAGCTTTCGCACTTTGCACTCACCCTACAAGCATACAGCACTCGAGCCCAATCGAACGGCACACTGGCCCACCTCTTCCAACCAAACCGTGCATATGGGGGTCAAACGCACCTGGAATAGCCTAGTGCATAGGTCTCAAAATCGATTCCTGAAGGGCCGCAGCTCTGCACAGTTTTGCGCCAACCCTAATCAAACACAGCTGATCCAACTAATCAAGGTATTCAAGACTACTAGAGAATATTAAGCAGGTGTGAGTTGGAGGTGGTTGGAGCTAAACTATGTAGAGCTGCGGCCCTCCAGGAATTGAGACCATTGGCCTAGTGTATCTTAAGGTAGAGTTTTCTCAGACTATATCTGAGGAAATGACAGTTAAGGGGCTTTATGGAACACAATAGTTATTCATGGATTGTCGAGTCCTGCAACAATGCACCAGATACAGCTAACATATAGCAACAGCAGCTTCTTACACTCAGGTACAAAATAGACTAAAAAGGCTTTCACCTGAAAAGACAAACTGTATATTTCTGTATCAACTGCTCTTCGGAAATGCATAATGCTCAGTAGCACACATATGGTTCTTTAATGTATTTGCATTGTACTAAAATGCGTTCATTTTCAATGAGCATTTATGCAGCTATAACAGGTAGCTTAGTGCATCCCAATTTTTTCAACATTAACATTTTAATATAACATTATATTCATTATGGCCTTTAGAAAAATATTTTTTGAGGAGCTGAGGTAGTGCACAATAGGCCCCTTGGGCGCAACCTAAGCTTTTGTTCTTTCCATACATTAGTTTTACTTTTATACTTTAATTAGTTTTGAAAGCAGTGCTTTTGAGAGGGGTCTGGATGCAGACTTGGTGCAGTTGCAAGGTGAGCTGCATCCAATGCTTTTAATGCCCACACTTAACCCCACCTCTTCTACAGAAGTCTTTTTAAACCCTAGTATCTATACTTCTACCTGAGTAATGCATGTGAATACTTTTGACACCAGTGCTAAAGAGCACATGTGGTCTACACAAGTCACAATGATTTGTTTATTGCATTCATATTTGCTTGATTTATCTGTTTCTATTTTTGTCCTCTATTCTCTGACACAAAAAAAAACTACGTAAGAAAAGCATTTTTTAAGTCCAGTAATAATGCCTAGCAATCCCAGCAATGCCTAGCAATCAGTCAGCAGCACTCTTTCATTTTCTGTTACGGAGAAAAACATTTCTGTTTACATTCTTATCTTACAAAAGGTCATTGTATGTCTCTACTTACCTTACAACACTTAGACATTTTATGATTCATAGCATATTAAAAAAAAACAGTTGAAAATCAAAGTTTATTATTATTATTTTTTGTATGTATATATGTTGTATATATTGGGACTGAATCTCATTTTTCACTGTCATTTTTTAAGAAAATTACCACCCAAAAAATGATTGCCCCAACCTATGCCCTTGTTTACACCAGTGTTTTACTTTTTCTTTCTTTTTATTTTCCAAAGAAATTAACCTTAAGAAACAGTCAGAATTCAACCTGTTAGGGCATATCCAGGACTGTTGATATTGTACTTTTGCTAGGAAGGATTATCTGCAGTAACATTTGGTTTGTTAAATTTAAGTTACGTGACATTTGAAGACAAATAATGGTAATCCAAAGGAAAAGCCAGCAATGCTGAGCTCTGTCTCACTGCCTGTTTAGTGCTTGGCAGTCTCTTACCCTCATAGTGAGACTTTACAATCTCTGCTACAACAGTCAGTCACGAAATGGTTAGTTTCTCTGATCCGCATTTGCACATGTCTTGCAGATCAATACTTGGTACTAAAGTACTGAGAGTGGTGCCCCGCCTGCTTCTTTAATGAAAATTTTTGCTTCTTCTTTCATATCACTATTTTAAGACACCGAAATGTATGCTTGAAAGAGAACCGCTGGAACCGATTCTACTGAGCGAGAGCAGAGGCACTCTAGCAGGGGGCTTGTGCATATTTACTGTTTGGCTTGCGCTGACAAAACAAAGTATTAAAGTCTATATGGACCGGAATCTGCGACCGTTTTTTTTTTTTTGTATTGTGACACAGCTCCTAAACTGAATATTAAATAAGAAAACAGTGGGCGTGGCTAAAAACATTTTGTACTGCGAGCTGATTGGATGTAGTAAAGTTGAAATGTAGTAAATGCCTTAGTAATGTTGGTAAATTTAAATAAATTAATAAAATAAATAAAATAAAAATCTCATATTCCTAAATGTGTTGTTAAAAAATATTAAATAATTATCGATACCGAATGATATGAAACATGATCATACGTTTTTGGATAATCGAGTAGTTGTAACATCTTGTGGAAGGTGGTAGACATGTGGAGAGGAACACGGAATGAAATAACAAAACGGATTTATTAATGAACACTTACGGATAACAAACACTGGATACAGGTAGACGGGAGAAGGACGACACAACCAAACGAACCAAAATACCGGACGACAATGGGCACAGACGAAAGGGTATAAGTAGATAAGTAGATAAGTAGATAGGGCATGATTAAACTAATGACACACAAGGGATGAACACAGGTGGGACAAATGAACACTGACGGTGGTGGGAAAAGGACAAAGAAAGCACATGATGAAAACAAATGACACATAGACAGGACAGAACACTGACAGTAATAAGAATTTCTGTTCCTATTCCCCTATTTCCAGTTAGGTCAGTTTCATTGTATACAGACAACAGACAGCAAAGCAACCTGTAAAAACAGCAACGGATTACATCCAGTTTTATTGTAATTCATTGATAGCACAAAGATGAAAAGCGGCTACTACATGTTTCTTACATTTTCACTACTGATCAACACCAATGGTAAGTTTTTTCTTTTGCCACTACCATGCATTTGGAGCTATGATCAGTTTGTTAGTATGTGGATTCAGATTAATAAATTAATTAACTGAAATGTGTGTGCAAGCTGGTTTCTAACATCATATTGCAAATACAGTATGTGGTAGTAGAGCAGTTGTTACCTTCATTTTTTTTCTCTGTAAAAGCCAATGTCTCCCTTTGCATTGAACTTTGAACGTATTGCATTCAGGGATGTTGTTTATGTTCACACAGCTACATTACACATCAACTTTAGTTTAAAATATGATATCGTAGTGGACCACCCCTTTAATGGTTTACTAATACTAATGGTTTACTAATACTAATGGTTTACTAATACTTTAATTTAAATGCTGCCGCTGCTCTTAGGTTATCTTATGTTATTTTATTTATTCATTCATTCATTCATTTTCATTTCGGCTTAGTCTCTTTTGCTAACCTGGGGTCGCCACAGCGGAATGAACCGCCAACTTATTCAGCATATGTTTTACGCAGCGGATGCCCTTCCAGCTGCAACCCATCACTGGGAAACATCCACACACACTCATTCACACACATACACTACGGACAATTTAGCTTACCCAATTCACCTGTACCGCATGTCTTTGGGCTTGTGGGGGAAACCGGAGCACCCGGAGGAAACCCACGCCAACAATGGGAGAACATGCAAACTCCACACAGAAACGCCAACTGACCTAAGGCTCGAACCAGCGACCTTCTTGCTGTGAGGCGAACGTGCTACCCACTGCGCCACCGGAGGCCCTTTATTTTATTTATTTGAACCGTTTTAAGTACATTTCTTGAAGTATATTCTTTTGGGATTTCATCTATGAACTCTGCAGTATTGGCTGTGGGGTGGACCTGTGATGATAATCTTTGACAACCACTGACAACTATGTGGATTAACAGTGTGTGGCTTGTGCTTGCCTGCACTGTCTTATGGGTCTATCATCCATCGACAACGTTGCTCCAGTATACTGCAGCTGAACTTCTGAAATTCCGCCTGTATCCACACGATCGACCTTCACCTTATCTGCTTCAGCACCCGGACATCTTGCACTTGCCTCGAAAGAAATATATCCACCGTGGTTCACGTCGGAACTTTCAATACGACGAAACCAACTCCATAAAGTCATTTTGGTCTACTTCACGACGTCCACCGAGGAATATCCGCTACCGCACTGATCACAAAGTGTTGACCCGCCTTGCCAGGTCGGCTAACACGGCTGTCAAACCCAGCACTAATGTCAACTTTGGTCTTTTCAACATCCGCTCCCTTTCGAGTAAGGGGTATCTTGTGCAGGACCTCCTCTCTGACTGTAAGCTTGACTTTTTATGTCTTACTGAAACTTGGCAGCAGCCAAATGACTTTAGTTCGCTAAATGATGCTACTCCTCCGGGGTCTGTTTATATTTCTCAACTGCGTGACTATGGCCGAGGAGGCGTTCTCGCGATAATTCACCACGGGAACCTACCTGTTTCCTATCCTGTCAATCATTTGAGGTAACTGTATGTCAGCTCTCTGGACCAACTCCCACAATCATTGCCGTTTTGTATCGCCCACCAAAGCCAAATAACAAACTGCTGACATCACTGCCTTTATGACTCACCTTTCTACACTCTCGCCCAACATAATACTTCTTGGAGATTTTAACATACATATGGAAAATAATAACAACGCTCTCACCAAAGATTTCACTTCCTGTTTAGATAGTTTTGGACTTCA
>CAIGQW010053658.1:1378206-1394284 GCA_903798125.1 Danio choprae | reverse complement strand
ATATATATATATATATATATATATATGTTTAGGAACATGATTAGCTTGATTGTATATATTTTTTTACATTTTGAGTATATGGGTAAAATATTTTAGAGCATCACATAGACTTATTAACAAGCTGTTTTATTTAACCATTCATTATTGTCATGAAATTGTCAATCATGTAATCTTAAACCAGGAAACCATTGTTTTTGTTTACTAGATGTGTCAGGCGGTGAGACTGAAGTGACGGAGATGTCAGTGACAGAGGGAGAGACTGTGACGCTACCCACAAGTGTTGTAAAACAGAAAGATCAGCTGATCGTATGGTACTTTGGACCAGACAAAATTCTACTTGCTCAAATCAATAGAAAGGCTGACAGCATCTGGATAAAAGACAGATATGTGAAGCTGGATAATCACACTGGATCTCTCGCTATCACAAATGTTACAGCAAACCATTCTGGAGT
Source organism: Danio choprae (assembly GCA_903798125.1). Classification (NCBI taxonomy): domain Eukaryota; kingdom Metazoa; phylum Chordata; class Actinopteri; order Cypriniformes; family Danionidae; genus Danio; species Danio choprae. The sequence continues at coordinate 1,393,832 of CAIGQW010053658.1, read as the reverse complement.
TTATAATCTTAAGATTACCAACAGCAACAAGCGTTTATACAAGAAGTTCATTGTTAAGGTCTATGGTGAGTATTTAAAATTTTGTGGCTTAAATATATACCTATGTAAAGTGTATATTAGGTTTAGTGCTGTCAAATTATTACCAGTGATTACCCACATCCAAAATTCATTCATTCATTCATTTTTTTATTAATCCTTTATTAATCTGGGGTCGCCACAGCGGAATGAACCGCCAACTTATCCAGCATATGTTTTACGCAGCGGATGCCCTTCCAGCTGCAACCCATCTCTGGGAAACATCCATACACACCCATACACTACGAACAATTTAATCTACCCAATTCACCTGTACCGCATATCTTTGGACTTGTGGGGGAAACCGGAGCACCCGGAGGAAACCCACGCCAACACAGGGAGAACATGCAAACTCCACACAGAAATGCCAACTGACCCAGCCGAGGCTCGAACCAGCGACCTTCTTGCTGTGAGGCGAACGTGCTACCCACTGCGCCACTGTGAGGCCCACATCCAAAATAAAGTTTATATTTAGATTTTATATGTGTGTACTGTGTATATTTATTGTGGATATATAAATATGCAGAAAAACATAAAATAGACAAATGTACAAAACAAAAGATTTAGATATTTATTTATATTTCATCTGTATTGAATATAGATATTGTTGTGACTCACTGGCATACAGGATCAAAACCAGTCCGAATCTGAATTGAATTGTCTCAGTCATTTAGAACTGGCTCGAGGGCTTATACCATCACAATAACAATAATTGATTTGACTATTTTGACCAACACTTTGGCCGCAGATGTTCTGGGGACCCTTTACCAAATTTGGTAAATGATTTAATCACCTAACAATGGCGCTTTAACAGCCTTTCAACAGGAAATCTAACTAAGTGCCTCACGAGACTCTTTTTTATGACTTTGGTCATGTGTTCATCATGTGGACATTTTTTGTCTCTACGACAGTGTGTCCCCAACAGGATCTCTGGAATTAATGCATATGAATTAAAGACAATCACTTGGAGTGTTACAATTAAGGCAGATGTATTTTTGAATAATATGCCATAGTTTTCCTCATATACAGTCGTGGCCAAAAGTTTTGAGAATTACATAAATATTAAAAATTGGAAAAGTTGCTGCTTAAGTTTTTATAATAGCAATTTGCATATACTCCAGAATGTTTTGAAGAGTGATCAGATGAATTGCATAGTCCTTCTTTGCCATGAAAATTTACTTAATCCTGAAAAAAACTTCCACTGAATTTTATTGCTGTCATTAAAGGACCTGCTGAGATCATTTCAGTAATCGTCTTGTTAACTCAGGTGAGAATATTGAATGGAGGGCGGGGCCACGCCCTGTACCATCGTACTTAGGATCAATCATTAACAGACTGCTTGTTAATTTTATGTGGTGAAAATATCTTGTAAGTCTGTAACTATCTTGCATCAAATGTTACAAGACGAATACTGTTTGTACTACTAGTTTTTCATTTACACCAATGTCTTGCAAATGTCACTAGCTTTTGTTTAGTACCAGACATCATACATTTCAGACACACACAGAGGGTTTCATCTGCTATGAGTGTTAAAACCCATTGATTAACTTAAAATAGTTGCAATAGTACAGTAGTGGCCAAAAGTTTTGAGAATGACACAATATTAGTTTTCACAAAGTTTGCTGCTAAACTGCTTTTAGATCTTTGTTTCAGTTGTTTCTGTGATGTACTGATGCACACATTCTCAATGGGATTAAGATCTGGGAGTTTCCAGGCCATGGACCCAAAATTTCAACATTTTGGTCCCCGAGACACTTAGTCATCACTTTTGCCTTATGGCACACCATCATGCTGGAAAATGCATTGTTCTTCACCAAACTGTTGTTGGATTGTTGGAAGAAGTTGCTGTTGTAGGGTGTTTTGGTTCTTTATTCATGGCTGTGTTTTTGGGCAAAATTGAGAGTGAGAGTTATTATTTAAAGACATATTCAGAAATATTAGTTTTTATTTACTTCCTAAAACAATGTATTGTACTTTTGCATGATTATTATTTTTGTTTAATTGTTTAATAGTTTGTTTTAAATCCCAAGCAAACTTTTTTTCTATATTAAGAGGGTGTTTACTCGTGAACCTTTTAGATTTCTCAAAGCACAGTTTTTTTTATGTTTCAAAGTGCGGTTTTAGGACATCATTGTTGGACATTGTTGTTTTTGTGGAAAATGGACAAAAAGCTTTTTTTTAAGAATATTTGAGGAAAGAGAATGGTTCGGATGGTAATTGTTTTTCATAGGGACTTTGGGGTTTCTCAGAATTTACAAGGGGATTTATTCCTGTCTGAATCATAATGTCTGTGTTTTTCTCTCACCACACAAGTGAAAATTCCCATACAGTTAGCTTATCACCTCTGTATTTGCATTTGTCTTTTGCCTTTTCCCTCTTTATACTGCTCAAAGGTGCCAGCTAGAAATCCAGCCCTGCCCTACCAGGACCAACTGGAGACCCAGCAGAGCGTCACAATGGACACCCTTCAGCAACAGAGAAGGGAGCGGCAAGAGGAGGACATGACTGGACTCTTGACACACAGTCTGAGCCACCAGTAGCTGACTAGCATCATCATCTCCTTGGCCAGCAGGAGATAAATGAACTCAAACTGCAAACTACAGATTTCTCATAGGAACAGACACCTGCTCAGCACTACACACCCCAGCAAGAGGAAGCACAGGACCACCGCAGGGACACAGAAATGTGGACCTGCAGAAGGAAACATCCAGTCTTCTGGAGGCTCTGACAGCAGCCAAGCACTGATGCAAGCAGCAGCTGGACAGAGCAACCAGAGAGGAACTGAAATTTTTAGAACTTCAGATTCAGTTATCTATGGGAGAAATGACTAGGAATAAGAAATGGCAGAAAACTGTAAATCTACTTGTCTACTAGCAAGTGTGTTCATAAATATACATGAAAATTCTACATAAATAAATCAGTAAATATCAGTTACATCTAAAAATATCAGTTTGGAGCATAACAAGCTGAGTCAATGGACGTGTATGAGACCAGAAATTAATGGAAGTGAATGAGACCAGAAGTACAGATATATTTAAATAGGCTACTATAAATTTAAACCATTTTAATGTATTCTGTATTTTGTGTTTTGGAGATGTAAGTGCATACTCTGGTTTCATACTTGCCTATATTTTTAATAAAATGATCATTTTAAAAAAATAGGTCATCACTTTCCTAATGCATTAATTTTCTAATGCATTTCCTCTGAAACGCTCCATAGTGAAGTACAGAGCTCTCAACCACTGCAAGATGTATGCACAATATGCACATCAACCATTTAATGCAAGTAATTTCATTCATACTCTGGGTTCATGCTTGACTGTACATACAAATGTACAAAAATACAAAGTGAACAGGAAGTATTTGTGGAACAACAGTTTTGCAAGGGAATGCAAACATCTTTGCGAGGAAACACAAAAAAAAAATAAAATAAATTTTTTTCTCCCACCCAGTTTTTAAGAGGGGTCTGGATGCAGATTCGGTGCAGTTGCAAGCTGAGCTGCATGCAGCTTTTAATGCCTACACCTAGCCCCACCCCTAGCCCTCACAGTGACGTCACTATCTCCATTGAGTGCATTGTGTTTGACATTGTAAGTCTGAGATATGCAGTCTTGGCTTGCAAATCAAAGTCTGCATACAGACACTATTGATTTTGTCCTCTTCCAGGTCTTCATAGGACTCCTTCTTGCAGGACTCCATCATGTTTTTGTTTCCCGATCTTAAAAACATTTTCTTCTTTATTTCCAGCTCAACTTCTCATTCCTGAAATCACCTGTGGGAATTCAAAATATCCTTCTGGGGGTTCATCAGTCCCTCACTGTATGCTCCTGTGTTCAGTGGTGAATGTGAGAGATGTGAGTCTCTCCTGGTACAAAGGAAACAGTTTAATCTCCAGCATCAGTGTGTCTGATCTCAGCAACAGTCTCTCTCTAGATGTGGACTATAAGGATAAAAACACCTACATCTGCATGACCAACAACACCATCAGCAACAAGACTAAACAACTTAACATTGATGAACACTGTTCGATATGTAAAGGTATGTGAGGATGGAGTTTATGCACTGAACTCTAAATCTCTCAGCCATGTATTAAATAAAGTGACTTTAAAATACAGTAACTGATAAGATGTATTGATAATTTTATATTGTGTTACAGTTTGACTACAGTAATGTATTTTTACGTTTCCATATGATCTATTGTACTTTTATCTTTATTGAGTTTTTTTTAGTAGTTTTACTTTTTCTTTGTCTTTTCAGTTTTTGGACGGATATATCTTTCAGTGCTGCTCTTTGTAGCATTCATTTGCATAATTTTCACTGTTGTGATATGCTTCTGTAAAAACAAAGCCAGATTTCAAAAAGGCAGGTCTTATACGGCAAACACATACATTTTTTTCACAAAGTATTAATATCTTTTAATGAACTGAAAAAAAATAAAATCATGTGTCATTCTGCTTTTCAGTAAACCTGGAAGCTGGGCATGCAGAAAAAAAATCAGTTCTGACCACCAAGGAACAAGTTTGAAGAGGATTCAAGTTTGTTTCCTATTAATATTGTTATTATTTCTCCTTTGATCTCTATTATCTTTTGCACCTTAATATACTCATGATCAAAATCTTAAGACCAGGGAAAAATGACAAGTATTCACATTTCACGCTAATTGTAAGTGTTTCAAAATGGAAGACACCAGAGCAACTGACAAAAAAGAGAGAGTAGACAATGTATAGGGGAATTACCAACCTTGTCACACATGATGTCACACGGGTTCAACTGCGCATACCGGTTGCAAAAAAAGACCGGTTGCAATAGCAAACATATCGTGTTGTGCGGTAGGATGCCAAAATCGATATTATTGTCAACCGCAGACGTTTTTGGCTAACAGCCATCAGAAGAGCTGAATGGAGTTGAGGACCTGATTAAAAATGCTTGACTCTGAAGTTCTCATTTTATATCAGGTAAATTAACGCTATGCTGAATCATACTGTTGTGGCTATTTTCTTTAAGGAGGCTCTCTCCATGGTAAAGAAGACAAAGTCTTACCCAAGATGTCTTTTAAAGTTTTATTCTTTGCAAAGAAGGTCAGACAGTCATACAGTAACACAGGTTCCTGCAGAGTGCGACACTCAAAAAAGAGTGTGTTCCCTTTTTATCTAGTTTCTTCCCTCTGAAGCCCACAAGGCCATAGGTGACATAGCAAATGAATCACGTCACAGTTATCTTAACACTCATGATTCTCTTTTAGTTGTCTATATTTCTATCCCATACGGCTGTACAGGTCATAGGTCACCATACATGGAATACAATCTTGTCTTATGATAAAAAGGTGCCAAAGTGATCACGCATAGCTTAACTGTGTAATGTAGACATAGAAAAAAGAAAGAAGAACAGATTAGAAAATGCATATAAAGGTATAAAAATGAATTTCCATAACAATACACATAGTCGTTTTTGATATAGCAGCAATGAATTTAGCAAAAACAGTTAAATATGGTTAATTAAACTGTGGACACTGAATGCTTAGAATGCTAATAAAATGTTAAGTTGGACAATGCACAGTCCCACGGTAGGCTACACTATAATTCATATTATAATTTATTATATTTAATATTATTAAAATTAAGCTATAAAATTGACAAAAATCAGAACCCTTTTGAATGTTTGCTTTCATTTTGACATTGCTAAAGCACACTTTTACACTTGTGAAAAGAAACATCCCAGCTAGAAATTTTTAGTTCCCTACATGTTCTGAGAATATTACCAAGCAATGTTGCATTACTGTTTTCAGCGGGTAGTTGTTTTAGTTCCCAGAACATTATCTTAAAAGATAGGAAAACTATTTCTAGAAACATTCTAACCACATTTGCTGTTAAAATTTTTAGAACATTATATTCCAACATTCTTATAACATTATTAGTGGGTAGTTTTCTTTTAGTTCCCAGAATGTTCTCTTTAATGGTAGGGAAACATTGATAATTATCTCTTTTTAAGCAGTTAGGTGTATTTCCTCTTTAAGTTGCTGTCTTACACTCCTGTAAAAGTTATCAAAAATAATTGTATTAATAAAACCATAATGCTTACAACCGCGTTTACATTTGTAAATATGACATACTTACATTTGCTGATTTAAAATTATAAAATGCAGCCATTCAGTAGAGCAATCTTGTAAGAAAGTAGCAGTGGCTGAAAGTCTGGGACATACTTTCATCTTCACTTTAAGATAATCTTAATTGCTTATCTTTAATTAGAAATACAAAATCCACAGTAAAAGATAATTAGATAATTAATTATTTATATATGTAAATAATTTATTTATTTATGTAATTAATATTAACTATATTAACAATTAATGGATTTAATGTTCGGTCAAGGTTACAGTGATTATTCACCCAAAAATTCCAATTCTGTCATGATTTATTCACTCTCTAGTTGTTCCAAATCTGTTCACCTTTGTTTATGTTGTTAAACATAGAGAAGTGTAATTGGAGGAATGCTTGTAACTAAACAAAAAAAAAATTATGATGGTAGTAAAAGGTGTCCAAAAAATGTTTTGTTTTGTTTTGTTGAACACAAAATTAGATAAAAGTAATTCTTCCTACTATGGCAGTCAATGGGGTCCAAGAACTGTTTGGTTACAAGCATTCTTTCAAATATCTTTCTCTGTGAAATTTATACAGATTTGAAATAACTTAAAGGTGGGTAAATAATGACAGAATTTTTATTCTGAATTATTATTAATTAAATTTTGTTTTAAGGGTTTTATGAAGTTTAGATGTAACATTACCATTGTAACTACACATGTTAATTAAGTACCAGTACAATGCACCAACATGAATGGACATAATAAGTAAATTGTATAAACTCATGTAATTTGTAATTTGAAACCAGTCACCCAAAATGACAGAAAATGCTTCAGTTGCTGAAATTAAAGTACATCCTTTTACTTACCTGAGTGCCTCTGTGAAGGGCATATCTCAAGGTATCAGCAGTACAGTCTTCAACTGTTTTCTGCAAAGTATTGGGGTGGATCTTGTGGCAGGCTACTAAATATAAGGAAAGACAAAGGGGAAAAAAAATGGATTTTAGTACTTGACATTTTGTATATGAACTCATAACAGTTCAGAACTTACCAGAATAAACAATGAAATAAGAATAAATCTAAATGAAAAAACTAAGTTAAATAAATATTTTATATTAAATTCAAAATAAAAAAAACACAAGTCTGTGGGAAACATTCCAATAATAACAGTGACTCTTTTTCTTTCATGTAATTTATGTGTGTACACCAGAGTTTCTGTCTCCTCTTCCACTCGTCAGTGCTGTTTTTAAGTTTAAGTCTGTCTAAAAATGTGTAATGTCTGATCTCCACTGCAAGGTTAATATAGTTTGGCATTTTATCACATCCGATGGGTAAAAAATAGGTGCTAATATGTGGTCAGGAGCCATATAGTGTATACAATATTTTTTACACACAACAACCCCTCTACACATGCATGTTAGTACAAACACTCACCTCTACAGCTTTATCATTAGGATTGAAAATTAAGTTACTGGGTCAGAGAAGAACATTATGATAACTTACGGATTATGACAGAATGAAACTTCCTGGTTACGTCCGTAACCCACGTTCCCCGAATAGGGAGCAGAGACGTGTGTCTTAACAGACTATGGGAGTACGTCAGATGACCAATCACTCTGGAGAGTAAGAAAACGGGCCAATGAACGCCAAGTGAATTGGCGGAGCTCAGCTCCACAGCCAACAGTGTTTAGCTATTAGCGCTATATAAGCTGCCTGCTGAGAAGCGAGCCTTAGAATTGCCTGCTGAAGAGCCGAACATTTAGCTAACAGCTGGAAACTCAGGTGCTGTGGCAGTGGAGACACACGTCTCTGTTCCCTATTCAGGGAACGTGGGTTACGGACGTAACCAGGACGCTCCCCTTCATATGGGAACTCCAACGTGTGTCTTAACAGACTATGGGAGACTGTATGGAAAACGCCACAGCAGCTAAGCCCGTCACGCTCCTGATGTGAAGTTTGCCAAGCATAGTGTGAGCGCACAAGCATCACCAAGAGCGCAACCTTCCAACATCCCTAGGCACTCTATTTACCATTACATGGGAAAATTTTTGATTTTTAGATCGGGGTTCGTAATGTGCTTTTAATTAGCTAATATAGACTAGGGATTTTAGATTACGACAGTATGTTGGGAAAGCGTGCCAGTCCCTGAAGGGGGAGGACGCTGCGGAGGGCACCTGCTAATCAAGAGGGGAGACTTGATGGCAATAAGAGCATATGGACTAGCCCAATAAGGGGGAGTGCTGCATATGATAAGCTGGTTAGCGGGTAGGGAAGACACAGGTCCGCCTGGACAGGGGAACACACCGTGGTTAATATATGCATATAAGGTCACCATGGGGACCGTGCATAGCTGGCACCGAACCTCAGCATGTGGGTAGACCTCCGCTGAGTAGGGTGCTGGGGCCCTCGGAGGAATTCTCTAGGGTTCGCCAGATGGGAAACTTACTAGCAGAATAAAAAAGGCGCACGTATCTCCGTGTTAGGGAGCATGGCGCAGCAAGCGTTGTTGACATATGGTTACCCTATAATCGGGATGAAACTGACTCCACACGGAGATTAAAAAACCTTGCGAATGTGTTAGGTGTTGCCCAGCCCGCAGCTCTGCAGATATCTGTAAGAGAGGCGCCGCGTGCTAACACCCAGGAGGAGGTGACACTTCTAGTAGAGTGCGCTCTCACGCTTAGGGGACGCGGCTCGCCTTGGCATTCGTAAGCGAGGGTGATGGTATCAACTATCCAGTGGGCCAACCTCTGTTTTGATACGGCACTTCCCCTCTGCCAAGAACTGTTCACAGGATCTTAAAGACCTGCTCCTCGTCCTCCCTGACTTTGCACAGTGTCTGTGCAATTAGGCTCACTGTGGGAAACGCATATTTGCGCAAGCCCGGTAACCAGCTGTGTGCCAGCGCATCCGTGCCGAGGGGGGCCTCGGTCAGGGAATAAAACAACTAATAAATAAATAACTAATAAATAAAATGGCAAATTGTATCGCATAGCCGAGTCCGATCATTCGTATCAGCCACCGCGACGGGCTGGGCAGCGCTAACCAGGCTGGCAGAGCCCGCGCTAATGATACCATCAGAGCGATCGCTGACGTGCCAACGGAGGGGCAGCTCGGGAAGGGAGTGCTCACCCCGGAAAGCAGAACGGCCCGAGGAAGAGCCGAAAATAAGAGAATTTCTCTTACATTCCTCCCTGGATCCCGCGATGAAGCTGGAGTGAGAGAAAGAAGCCCGTTCTCTTGCACTCTGGAAGCCTGGAGTGTGAGCTGGAAGGCGGGGCGTCCCAGACTGGCAAGGCTCGGGTTTGCGCACCCGGAGAGAGAGGAAACTGCTCTTTTATTGAGAATTTGGTCACCGCTAGCCCAGAGGGCAGCCCAGAGGCCAAACAGGCCAGCCTGGGATATGGGAGCGTTAAGAAAGCGAGCTTTGTCAACATCTCTCATATCTGCCAGGTTTAGCCAGAGGTGGTGCTCCTGGACCACTAATGTGGCCATCGTCTTCCCCAGGGCACGAGCAGCCGATTTGGTGGTCATGAGAGCGTAATCGGTTGCCGTGCGGAGCTCATGCATCAAGCCCGGGGAAGAACCACCCTCCTGCAGCTTAGCCAACTTCTCCGCTTGGTAGCGTTGATAGGTGGCCATCGCATGAAAAGCGGATGCAGCCTGGGCTACATCGGTGTAGGCTCTGGCTGTGAGAAACTCAGATAACCTACACGCTTTGGAAGGGAGTTTGGGTGGACCTCTCCAGGTGGAGGCGCCTTGCAGGCAAAGATTGACCGCAATAGCGCGCTCCACCCGGGGAGAAAGGGACGGGGGGCTTGGAAGGCTTCACCTTCGTGTTAGCCCCCATGTAACACCCATCTAAGCAGTCCGGCCGCGGAGCTGGAGGACAAGCCAAAACCAGTCCGGGATAACACAGCTAACATGCCAGACTCCAAATCTGGGGTCCCGCTGACAACGGAGGGTGGCAGTGGGTCCGGATCATCATCAGAGCATGTTAGCCTACCCTCCGATGCAGCGATGGACATCGCGTCCCTGGTGTCATCTAATGAGAGCGCGGCCAGCCGGGAGGATGGACCAGCACTCCCACTCGAAGCTTGGACAGAGCACACTGAAGAGGAGCGGGGGGTCCGCGGGCCCAAAGGCGACGGAGAAGCCCCCACTGTAACCCTCAGGCCTGCCCGAGTGCTAACCGTATGGCGGGGAGCAGCAGGGGTGACACACCCTAATTCTAGAATACGCCGCGACCTTAACTGTGCAACAGTCAAGCCCTCGCAGTAAGGGGCAAGAACTGTCTGCGAGCACCGCTTCAATATGCCGGACCGCCAGACATGTGATACAATGCTAGTGCCTGTAATGCGGGGTGAGGAAACCACCGCATCCAGAAACGCACGGTCGGAACGACATCTTGAAAAAGACACGCGCCTCGACCGTGTTGCTCTCTTAGGGAAACTCTGCTCTTTTAGGGAAAACTGCTCTTTTAGATTGGTCGTCTGACGTACTCCCATAGTCTGTTAAGACACACGTTGGAGTTCCCATAGGAAGGGGAACCATAGGTCCTGGAAATTCTTTTTGCCCCTACGCCCCTTTAAACTGTAGTTTGCCCAGAGGTCATTTGTTCCATTTTTACGCATTATTCGTTGAACAGTGTCACCAGGAGTTTTCCCTTCTAGCAAAGACAGATAATCAACCTGCAAAGAGAAACAAAATATAGTCATCTTAAAGTATAAAGTCTGTACTGTTTTCTAGTTAGTTTCTTTTCCTTTTCTTAGTCTTCATTTTTATTTTATTTCGCAATTCAGCTAGTAAAAATGTTCATTTATCTAGAGTTAAATCTAACTCTTAATATCTTAATAATAATTAATTATCTAAATAATTAATTATCTAATTATCTTTTACTGTGGATTTTAACTGTATTTTTAATTAAAGATAAGCAATTAAGCTTATCTTAAAGTGAAGATGAAAGTATGTCCCAGACCTCCAGCCACTGCTACTTTCTTACAAGATCGCTCTACTGAATGGCTGTATTTTATAATTTTAAATCAGCAAATGTAAGTATGTCATATTTACAAATGTAAACGCGGTTGTAAGCATTATTGTTTTATTACTACGATTATTTTTGATAACTTTTACAGGAGTGTAAGACAGCAACTTAAAGAGGAAATACACATAACTGCTTAAAAAGAGATAATTATCACTGAAGATCTTGGATAGAAGTGAGGTGGATAGAAGTGAGGAATTAAGCACCACAATGTTGCAAGCAGAGCAATTTCTCCAAAGTGTTAACAGCCCCGGCTTTATGGTGCCTGGTGTCACGGATCACAGAAGGCAGAGACAAGAGTATCATTCACACAGTGTTTATTAAAACACAAATAGTCTTCACACCGAGGTGCTAGCAATCAGTTCAATGCTGAGTTAATAGAGTCAATAGAAACACTTCCCTTAAGATGAGCAAGCCGATGACAGGGGTTAGTCTCTGAGTATAAAGAGTTGTAGATAGCCTTGGCAGATGTTCGGGATGAGAAGACGGAGAGAGTTGTGATCGTGTGATGATGATACCGGACAATGAGTGAACGGAATGGGTGAGTCTATATAGTGTGGTGGTGATGACTGGAGCAGGTGAATGTGATGAGTGCACAGGTGTGTGTGATTAGTAATCGGGTGACTGAGTGCGTTGTGTAGTGGCTGGAGAGTGTGAATGGTGATCAGGGCTGATAGAACGTGCAGGGGGTGTGACAGTACCCCCCCCCTCCACGGGTGACTCCTGGCACCCTGGACCGGCGGCGTGGACGACCGCGGCCTCGAGGAGCTGGACGGTTGGGATGTTGTTGGTGGAATACTTTGAGGAGAGGGGGGATCTAGGATGTCTTCCCGGGGTGTCCATGACCGCTCCTCGGGGCCGAAACCTTCCCAGTCAACTAAGTATTGGATCCGGCCGTCCCGCCGCCGGGAGTCGAGAATTCCTTTGACCTGGTAGATGTTCTCACCCACGACTTCGGGTTGTGCTGGAGGGGGAGGCGGTTCCGGGCCTGTGGAGGGAGGAGAAACAGGGTCAGTGGTCAACCTTTCACTTTACTATGTTTTTTATTTGGCATGTCATTGCTCTGACAATATTAAAATATAACTGTTACATTTTCACAGAATGTTCTTTACATTGTGTAGAACAAAAAAAAAAGAATATTTGAATTATTATTGAAAGAATTATTTTGTTTTCACAGGCAGGGTCACATATGTCCACATGAAAACACACTACAATCTTACATACTGTAGTTTTTCAAAACCTTACTATAGTAATAATCAATTTATTTTTCTACAGTTTACAGAATACTACACTGCAGAATACTACACTGTATATCATATGACAGTGCAGTATAATGACTGTGATATATACTACAGAATACCACAATTTGTAATAGTAAAAAAATTGTTTACCACTGTATCTATTAGTACTACAGTGTAGATTCATGTGTGTGTCATTTACATTAAATTAATAGCCAGACTTTTATTTTGACATATCGTCACAAATACATTTGGGATTCAGAATGCCTGGACAATAACTTTCATCAAATGAAACAACGTGTGACACTGCCACACAGAAGACTTTATTTTTTCATGTAAATATACTTTTTGAATTTATTCTTCTTTGTCTCAATGTGAGATCTTACGATAAGGACGCGAGTTACAAGTCAACTGAACTCTCAAAGCATATTATAATAATATAATGACACATGCAAAAGGTCTGGCCACATGTAATAAAATATCAATTAAGACAAACCAAGTGTTTAATTAATTTCCTGAAAATTACAGTAGCAGTTTATTTTGGAGTATGATGCTGCAAAAAAACAAATCAACCATCTATTGAGAGGTAATGGAAAAATGTTACCTCCCACATCCAACTATAATGGAAAATGTTATGATAATAACGCCAATTAAGATATTTCCAAGTCTTCTAATCACCTGCTTGATGACTGTACAAGTTTGGTTTATATATTGCATACAGTTAGGAACATAAGGAAATGTATAAGGAAATACAGTACCTGTTCAGTTGTCTCCAGCCAGTTAGTCGGAACAGCATCTACTGTGTCTGTGTTCAAAAACTTGCCAACTGCGAAGAGTCTAACAGTATTCTAAAACAAAAGTTAAATAAAGTTGTGACATTGTGATCTTTCCTTCAAGAAAATCAAAGACATGTATTAATTTACACTTACATGCATGTACCACTGGGATAAACTGTATGGAATATTAAAGGGTTCTTTATAAAATGAAAAATAGGAGCAAAAAGTTTTTTTTTTTTTAAGTCTTTAAAAAAATCATTAAAGTTCAGAACAAAAGACACAGAAAAACATTAAGTTTAAAACAAAAAACAACTGGGAGCTGTAGGCCACGTGTCCTCAGAGTCCAAAATTAAATGGAAAGATAGAAGATAATAGAATAAATAGAAAGAATAAAATAGGGTTTAAAGAAAACTTACCAAGCACAGTGTTACATCCATGCTGCTTTACTGTAAAGACAGAACACAAACAAATGGCAGTATGAGTACATTTTAGTGAAGAGAAGATAAGGTATATTTATATACAAAAACACAGAAGTCACAAGTAGTGTGTAAATAAGACATAGTGTAATGGACCAAAATAAAAATAAAAACAACTGTGGTAACAAAATAGGTTTAATAATGTATTTATAACTAAGAGTGTGTGATGTTGGCAAAATTATACCTAGATATTTTCTGTAATTTTGTCGATAATGATAAGCAAATTATATTTTTCAAAAATTGCAATAGTCTTATGGAAACAACAGATTCATAAAGATTCTCTGATCATGTATTTAATTTCAAACTTGTATGAGTTTCTTCTGCAAAGCTTTTTTTAAAACGTAAGATTGTGTAACATTGTGTTATTTAAAACACTAGCAATGAAACAACATTCAACCCCATTGATTAAATAGACACGAAACCAATGATATTTCTCAACATATCTTCCTTTGTGTTTCACTGCAGTGAATCATATAATCTTGAACGTTCACTTAAATGTTCCATCTTTCAAGTAGAAACACAGCACTGATGTACGTAACGTAACCCAAAACATGACAAGTGTTGCAAGCAAGAGCCAAAAACAGGCAAGAGCCAATGAGCATTTGCGGCTAGGCTAGGCTGCGGCTAGGTCATAATGCTTAATGCATAATTTTTTAATTTATGCAGTTTGACTTCAACGGTTGGTGTCGAAAACAGAGAATAAAATATCTGAATAAAGTCTTCCAATTATATAATAATAGTATAGGCAATTACATTTAATTAGTTTTAAGCTGTTGTTTAAGCACTAGATAATTTATGTAAACAAATTTAGAGCAAAAATAAACACAAAACGAAAAAATATCTTATTTCATAAGTAGCATTAGATGAGTAAACATTAAAGCGACTAAAACATGTAAACGATATCTTAGATGCACAGAGCAAAAACAAAACTGGCAAGAATTCCACTTTTAAAAAAAGTAACAAATTGTAAACATTTTAACGCATGTAACATTAAAAAACATAAAACACTAACGTTAAATGGTAAACTTAAGTTAGGCCGACTACCGTATCAGAACGGATTCTGTTTTTAAACACTGCGTGTATCATGATGACCAACAAAATACATTGTAATTTATATTTAGGCCTATTTTTGTCTTCATAATACTTTTCGCCTGGAATTCTGTCTTATTTAAAACTTAAACTCATTTTAGCCCCACAACTGTTGAACTGCTAAAATTACCCTGTTCCAGGATAAAACATTGGGTAAATAAAATTCTGACAACACTTAAACATTAGGTAAAACATTTAAACAAACCATAGAATAAACTGACCTAGTTTTTTTAAAATTACATGTCTTGAGATGTCTTACCTTTCGCAGGACATAAGCATCATGATGCTCGGAATGGCTTCGGATGCTCGGTGCTTCCCAGACAGTTGGCAGCCCCTAGTTGTCATATAGCAAAATTGCAGGCGAATTTTGCTTTGGTTACTGCAATACTGTCACGGATCACAGAAGACAAGGTAGAGTTCACACAGTGTTTATTGAAACACAAGATCTTCGCACCGAGGTGCTAGCAATAGTTCAGCAAAGAGTAACTGAGTCAAAGTAATCACTTCCCTTAAACAGAGTAAGCCGATGACAGGGGTTAGTCTCTGGGCAAGATGATTCACTGTAGTCTTTGGCAGAAGGTCAGGCGGAGAAGACGGAGAGAGATGTGATCGTGTGAAGATGATACTAGACAATGAGTGAACGGAGTGGGTGAGTCTATATAGTGTGGTGGTGATGACTGGAGCAGGTGAAGGTGATGAGTGCACAGGTGTGTGTGATCAGTAAGCGGGTGATTGAGTGCGTTGTGTATTGGCTGGAGAGTGTGACTGGTGATCCGGGCTGATAGAGCGTGCAGGGGGTGTGACAGTACCCCCCCCTCCACGGGTGACTCCTGGCACCCTGGACCGGCGGCGTGG
>CAIGQW010053658.1:1347073-1372679 GCA_903798125.1 Danio choprae | reverse complement strand
ACGCACTCGTACACAGCACCTTATAACAATTTACAGTGCAATACTTTTTCTACGCAGTTGTACACAGCACCTTATAACTTGTCTGTACATACAATTCATCATCCAGAGCTTTTTGTCTGATTGCATCTCTGTTTAATGTTTGCTGTCTTTTTCATATTTATTTTGTGTTGTCACTGGTCACTTTATGTACACTGGAAGCTTCTGTAGCCAAAACAAATTCCTTGTGTGTGTAAACACACTTGGCAATAAAACCCATTCTGATTCTGATTCTGATTCTGAGAAACTGTGCATATTATTATTACTATAAAAAGTACATTACTGCCTTAATTCAGTAACTTAGGTAGTAATGCAAAGTAATAAATAAGTGAATAGCCTAAATAAAAGGAATAAGAGGGACCAAAATCAGTCACCAAGTCTTGTGACCCTTATGGGATTAAAATGCCCCCTCAGTTATGACATCCTGGAGCCGGGCCTGCTCTCATATTATGAAATTCCCCTTTTTATGCAAACCCTTCCCTCTTTCCCCAGACAGCACTCTCACCTTAACACAGCTGAAAACAACCCTTTTCGATGGCATTTTTTGAATCAGAGATGTGAAAACTTCCTTGTAAGACAGGGGGTTTCAGGACCCTTTAAATGCACAACACTTTCAGAATAGGATTTGCTGTGTATCAAGATGCTCCAAGATACTGAAAACAGTTTTTATGAGCTGCTTACTTGAGATCACTAGCTATGTTTCCATCCACCTGTTTTTATTGCATTTTGGATATGCGCCTATGGTTGATAGAAATGCCAAGATGTGCATCAATTTTGAAAATGCGCATAAAAAAACATATGCGCGTAAGTGAGTAGGATAAACATTTTATTCGATGAGAAAAGATGCACAT
Source organism: Danio choprae (assembly GCA_903798125.1). NCBI lineage: Eukaryota > Metazoa > Chordata > Actinopteri > Cypriniformes > Danionidae > Danio > Danio choprae. The sequence goes on along the minus strand of CAIGQW010053658.1, from coordinate 1,371,792 downwards.
AAACTACGATGGAAACACTTTTGCCGAACAAATTCCAGCATGCGCATCAAAAAAAGTCATGTGATTATTTTATAAGAGATCATGTGATGATAAAAATGTGTGAATGGACAAACCAGCAGGATGAGCACATTGTAAAACATCTGAAATGTTGTTTTGGTCATTCTAAAACGCCTTAACCATTTTCGTCTTCTGAGGCGCAAGTCATTTATTAAATGAAGAAATGATTCACGCAGCTTCTCCTACCACAGCGAATTTCATTTTACTTTGTATATTTGGCGCCAGTTAATCAGGAAGTGACGCTTTTGTTCTCTGACTCTTTGGATGGAAACAATGCTTTGTTAGCACTTCTTTTATGTGATACCCTAGTTTTGCACTGTGCTACTGTGCTGCACTTCTCTTCACGGTACATTTTTATATAATAACATCAAAAAGTTTTTGAAATTGTTTAAAAAGTCACTGGTGAACAGTTTCATACTGTATACTCACCAACACCAAATTTAATTTACATTTTATTCTTGGCATGTGTTCATTTTAGGCCCTGCTTGGAAGTAAAAACTAGATTCTCTGATTAAATGGACCCTCACAAGCCTTTTATGACGCATTTAACGGTCATTAGCATCTTAAATTATTGAACTTTTTTTTTTTTTTTTCAAGCGTATGAACATTTAGATGTGTTTATGTATGTATTATATCATCTTTGCTTGAAATGACAAAAAACGAATTACCACTTGTGCGAGGCATTTCTAATGCAGTGTCTATGGGGCAGGACAGTAAATTTGATGTTGTTCTCTCCTCTGGCTGCCTTCATCGATTCAATTCAATTCAAGTTTATTTATATAGTGCTTTTTACAATGTAGATTGTGTCATAGCAGCTTAACATGTTCTAGTAAAGTCCAGATTTCAGAGTTGAAGTTCAGTTCAGTTCAGTGTGGTTTAAGTTTCACTGCTGAAAGTTCAATTACTAAAAAGCAAATCCACCGAAGCGCAGCTCCACAAGACTCGATCCGAGCAAGCCAGTGGCAACAGTGGCGAGGAAAAAACTTCACCAAATGACGAAGTGAAGGGAAAAAAAAACCTTGAGAGAAACCAGGCTCTGTTGGGCACAACCATTATTCTTCTGGCCAAACTTCCTGTGTGGAGCTTCAGTCTAGGAGGCTGGAGAAGCTGGACGTCCATCGTGTAAAGCTGCAGGTGTGGGTAGGACACCGGCGGGAGCTCAGGCTGGCCCACAGGATCAAGCGTAGACTTGTTTGTCACTGTCGCCTTTCAGGAATCAGTCTCATGCACTCCATTCCTCCATGACCACCACAGCATCAGCTCGGCATACAGCCTGGTCCAGGCGCACCTGGGATCATGTCTTTACAGGTCTAGGATCGCATCAATGGCGCTGCATAGTCTGTAGGGGCCTCGGGATGACTATTCCCAGGTGGAAATAGAAAATAAAGAAAATAATTAGTGTAGCTGCTGTTCATCGTGTATTTAAATGAGATTAAAAAAAAGATTGTTATAGATGAAAATAGCAGTTATATAAACAAACATGTAAAGAATATGAGAGTTTCTAACACAATGTCTGGTGCATTAAGACAGGAGGAGTGTGTTCTACAAGTGGTTGTCAAGCCAGCTCACCTGTGTGGAGCACAGTCATGCATCATACCATTATGCGATGCATTGAGTGTATGCTTTACTAAAAAGATAAGTCATCAGTCTCACACATTTTTTTTCCTTTTTCTGAACGTCTTTATAACATCGTGTCGTTTTTCTTTTATTATTTGAGCAAATAGGATTGTAAAAAAAATATTTGTTGTACTCTCCCATTCACTGCGCTCTAAGTTTTCCTACTGAGAAACCCGGAAATGTAAAAAGGGTCTATAACATTTTTGGCCTCAAATCCATATCCATGTAATATCAAAACTAAAAAGTAAATTGGTCTTGTTTAATTTTAATTAGAAATGGCTAATTATCTGTTAGTGCCATGTGTATTGTCAGGATGGTGTTCTGCATTTGTGTCTGACACTGTGTGCATCTTCGCCTCGCTAAGTTTTAACTTATAGAAAGGTTACTGTACTTGTGATGAGTTTTGATTCAACATGTAGCATGTCCTCTTTTAGTGGTTGTCAGTATGTGGTATAAAGTTCTTAATTCGTGTTTTGCAAAGAAAGTCATGAAGAGTTCAGTTGCAAGTCTAAATTTGTTTTGAATTTGCAATTATTTTTTTACTTTAAAAAATGAAATGAAATGAAATGGACTTATTTTTTGCCATAAAAGTGAAATTACTACCTACACACAGGAGCCTAAGAAGAAAATGCTCATTTTTAGAAGAAAATTTCAGATGGTACATAGAGGTTTTTGCATCTGAGTTTTTCCCTTCACAAATCTTTTTGAGTGTGTGTAATTTGTAACAATGTAAATAACTGGCTTTTACAGGCTTTCCTGTTAAAAATTTCACTAGACGCATTTGAAAATATAATAAAATAGATAAAAGAGACACATGAGGAAAATCAACATCACTGAATGCAAATTTTTTTATGAGCCTAAATATCAATATATAAAAGGTGCACCGTTTCAAACTCGCAAATTTTACAAATGTGACACTAAACTTATGCAATAAAATGTTGAAATTTAAAATGTACACAGCTGATAACAAACACTAATAAGAAGCATGATTATTTGATCACAGTAGTTATATCATAATATATTAATATTAAATAATATATATTAAATATCGTCAGTGGGAATTGTTACCTGATTTTTGGCTTTTTCATATAAGAATGTATGATTTTGTTTTTAGAAAAAGTACTTAAACATAACCATCATGGGTGAAAACTTTTGCCCTGCAGCGTATCAGTAAATAAATTATAGGGAGTTTCTACAAACTATTATGCAAATTTAACACTATCAGTCTAGGCACTTCAATTATAAATCTAGAGGGATATATGTGTAACGCCCGGAGGGCGGAGGATGACATCACGAGAGGGAGACGGATAAACATTACAAAAACGGGTTTATTTACACTTACGGGGAGACAGGCAGACACAGGAAGACACGACCAGACAAACCACAGGACGAACCAAAATACCGGACAACAATGGACACAGACGAAAGGGTATATATGGATGACAGATTGATTACACAGATGACACAGAGGGGATGAAACACAGGTGGAACAGATTAACAATGACGGTGGCGGGAGAAAGACAAAAGGCACGTGACGACAACAAACGATGACGCGGACGAACACTGACAGTACTGATGAGTGGAGTCCAGAGGCGTAGGAAGGGCGACGACTGACCAAGGTGGAGCCGGAGGGACGAGGGAGCCTGGCGGAGCTGGTGGGCGGACGGCCCACGACGAAGACGAGGGAGGAGTGAGCCAACGCGGAGCCCTGGGGTCGAAGGGCCGAGGTGGAGTCCGCAGCTCGGAGGCCGTAGGAGCTGACGCTGGGCGACACCCTCCAGAGGGTGACGCAGACAGGTAGCGCCCACAAGCGAGCTCCATTTCCGGAGCTGGAGCGAGAGCTGGGGGGCTGGCTGACTGCAGCAGTGCTGGAGCTGGATGACTGGCTGCAGTTCTGGGGGACCGTGGGAAGCTACTCATGACCCTGGAGCTGAGGCTTTTCCGGAGAAGGAAGATTAAAAAACTGTGTGGGAACAGTTGGTTGCTGCCTAAACGCAGCGGACGGGTATTGCTGCCTAGACGCAGCGGAAGATTAAGATTAAAGCTCCAGAAGCCAATGAGTAGCCTCCCAGTGTCCAGTCGCTGTCCATCTGCATAGGGGGGGTGGGCGGGACTCCCGCTGCTGTCGCGGGTATCCGCCAGGACTCCCCCTCTTGGCGGTGTTGCCGGCTCTCGCACCTGGTCAGACGGGTGGTTAAGCCCCTCCATCACGGCGCAATTCCGCTCTGTCGCTCTAGGGGGCGATGGCTCATTGGCCGCGGGGGGCTCTCCGTCTGCGGTGGGCTCTGGCAAGCGCTCCCTGCAGGTGGACGATGTTGCTTGGCTGGTCACTGGGTCGGGAGTGGCACTGACGAGATCTTCCTCCAGAAAGGCGGTGAGTGGAAATATTTTACTCGCCAGTGTCCACTCCATATTTGCGGCGATGTTGCACCGAGGACCATCTTCGGGCGATCGTGCTCTGCTAGAGATGGTGGGCGTGCAGAGCACGTCGCCCGGAAAGCTGTTCAAAGTCGCTCGGATATGGTCCTCAGGGCTGCTCTCCCCCTGCTCCAGCAGGCGGTGATGACGAACGGGAAGGTGGGTGGGGACCAGGAAAACACGGAAGGGAGAAAATAAAACACTGAGGGGAAAAACGACTATAAAAAGAAAATCGGGGGAAAACACGCCGCTATTTTTGGGTCCGGTATTATGTAACGCCCGGAGGGCGGAGGATGACATCACGAGAGGGAGACGGATAAACATTACAAAAACGGGTTTATTTACACTTACGGGGAGACAGGCAGACACAGGAAGACACGACCAGACAAACCACAGGACGAACCAAAATATCGGACAACAATGGACACAGACGAAAGGGTATATATGGATGACAGATTGATTACACAGATGACACAGAGGGGTTGAAACACAGGTGGAACAGATTAACAATGACGGTGGCGGGAGAAAGACAAAAGGCACGTGACGACAACAAACGATGACGCGGACGAACACTGACAATATGGCACAGTTAAGATGCTACCTTGTAGATATGTTAAACATAAATAATGACAAAAAATATATATTCTGCATATATAGTTAAATTAGTAGCTTACTCTGTAAATTCAAGATAAATAAAGTGTGTAATATTCAGGTAATGGTGTTTGGTATTGTATGACTTTTTATGTATGATGCATTTATAATTTTGTATGTGTTGTTGTTACATTACAGAAAATTAATTTCAGAAAGGGCCTCACGGTGGCGCAGTGGATAGCACGTTCGCCTCACAGCAAGAAGGTCGCTGGTTCGAGCCTCGGCTGGGTCAGTTGCCGTTTCTGTGTGGAGTTTGCATGTTCTCCCCGTGTTGGCGTGGGTTTCCTCCGGGTGCTCCGGTTTCCCCCACAAGTCCAAAGACATGTGGTATAGGTGAATTGGGTAAGCTAAATTGTCCGTAGTGTATGAGTGTGAATGGGTGTGTATGGATGTTTCCCAGAGATGGGTTGCAGCCTTGGAGTTGTTATGAATGTTCAATTGAACTTCACAAATCCCATTGTTAGAATGGACTGATCCTGTAGATTTGCCTCAAACAAGATTAGGAAGATTAGAACCTTCCTACAAGGCAAATCACGTCTCTGTTCGTCAAATTACATTGTTTGCCACTAGCCACTCACATCAAATTGATGGCATTTATATTCAGTATCACAACCACTGGCTCTGCATGCCTTCACCTGAATTTATGCCTTAAACTTCAGTGACCTAGAAAAGATTGTGTTCTGCAAATGAGTGTTGCATTGTGGTGCCATCCCAAAAAGGTGCAAATTTACTTTTACCTTTACTGTTCAGCTTTAGTAGAATTACCTGAATGAAATGAGCAGCCGGGCTTTTATGAAATGCAAAAAACTAATCTTTGTCATCAATACATGGTATTCTAATATTCATACGGTGCTTCTATCACCCCTTATAGAAAAACTGAGTGTCACATGAGCTTTACATGTTAAAATCACATGAAAAAAACACACACACAAAGTATGTAGCTTTGAAACATTTTCATCTGGACATTTTCATTTCACTTTATATAGATCACTTTTTTAACCTCAAAAATCATGTTTACATGTTCATTATTAGCTGATGCATAGTGATTCATACATAACATGCAGGTCAAAGGCTACTGCCACTCAAAAATGAAACAAAAAATATACAGTACAAGCAAAACTAAATTAATACCCGTTGCTTCAGAGCATGCAGTGAGGACTTATGAAGTGAAATGATCGGTCTCTTATATGGCACAATTTAACTTAAACATTATTTTCAACATAACTACCTTCACACAGCCTCTGCAAACAGTCCTGAGCATGTTCAATATATTGTAGGCAGAAATGTGAGCATGAAATGATGTCTGTAAAAAGCATAGCAGTGTCTAGTTCCTTAGCAAACTGCAACAAAAAAAGAAGCCGTTTCTAAATACCTTATTTCAACAACAGAGGTGGAAGTATAGAAAAACCCCAGAGGAAGTGAACTTTCAACTATTTAACTTCAAACTATTGTTTTTCAAACAAGCATAATGGCAGGAGTTAAAGGTCTACTAGATGGCTCTCTCTTTACAATAAAGACCCCTAATGGCGAATATAAGGCAGTGCGTGTCTGCCACAAGGGTTTTCATGCATTCAATGTACAGGTCATTGAGGATCAGAATAAGATTTTTATAAGACGTTTATTAGGGAGGTGGCTTGAGTAAGTATATGATGCCTTTATTTTAAATAAAAGCTTGGCTAGCATTACATTACATTTTCCGTTGCCCTGAAATTGAAGGCTTGCCAGTTTCATCTATTATTTTTAGGCTCTTAACTCATTAGCAGCTGGCACTGTGTTGGTTAGTTGGTAACAGACCTGACCTGAGGGTAAATTGTCAAATTTGATGACACAATTTAAGATTTCCTACCTAGAGATAAGATAAGATTTTGTAAAATAGCATAATCCTTCAAAAAAAATTCAAAATTCAAAATTTGCTTTTGTAATACGAGTTTGTGAAAAATCCTAAAGTACCATATCCAAGTTAAGACCTAAGATATTTTCTTATTATAATAATTATAATATAAATTATAATTTTTCATGAAGATGCTCAGGACTGTTTGCAGAGGCTGTGAATTAAAGATAGTGTTGTAAATAAGCTTTCATGATCACTTCAGTATCATTTTCATGATCCCGTCACAAGTCCTCAGTGTATCATCGCCAGCCATAGGTGTAAACTTTGTTTTTCTTTCACAGACATCTATCATACAACAAGAAGAGGCAAGAGAAGTGGGATGCATAGGAAAATAAAAAATTGTATGAAATACAACCTGAAATCTCAAACAGAGTTTTAAGACATTTTAAGACTAGATTTGATCAAATGATTTTTACCAGATGTTGTATTGGACATCCAAGATTAACCCATGCTTTTTTGCTTAAAGATGAAGACCCCACTCAATGTTTGTACTGCACAATTCCTCTTACTGTAAAACACATTTTACTGGACTGTCCTGCTTTAATGATTCCAGAACTCTCACTCTCTTAAGGAGATTTTTAACGAAGTGACACCAGGAAAAATGTTAGAAGTTTTATCATATATTAGCACTAAAATCTTTTTATTAAGTTTAAAAGTATTACATTTCATTTAATATTTTTATTATTATTTTTATGTTATTTATGTTTATTAATGAAATGTTCTTGTCATGAAAATAGCCTTGGTTGCTGACATGGGATTAAATAAAAAATACATTAAATTACTACAAGAAGATATAATGTTCAAAAGAATATTTGAAAAAGCTTAACCCATTTAATTCAAAAATTTTCTTGCAAGCCCTCACGGTGGCACAGTGGATAGCACGATCGCCTCACAGCAAGAAGGTCGCTGGTTCAAGCCTCGGCTGGGTCAGTTGGCATTTCTGTGTGGAGTTTGCATGTTCTCCCCGTGTTGGCGTGGGTTTCCTCCGGGTGCTCCGGTTTCCCCCACAAGTCCAAAGACATGCGGTATAGGTGAATTGGGTAAGCTAAATTGTCCGTAGTGTATGAGTGTGAATTGGTGTGTATGGATGTTTCCCAGAGATTGGTTGCAGCTGGAAGGGCATCCGCTGTGTAAAACATATGCTGGATAAGTTGGCAGTTCATTCCGCTGTGGCGACCCCAGATTAATAAAGGGACTAAGCCGAAATGAAAATGAATGAATGAATTTTCTTGCAAGTTGGGTGGCACGGTGGCTCAGTGGTTACCACTGTCACCTCACAGCAAGAAGGTCACTGGTTTGAGTCCTGGCTGGGTCAGTTGGCATTTCTGGAAGGGCTGTTTAAAACATGCTGGAATAGTTGGGGGTTTATTTCACTGGGACGACCCCCTGATAAATAAGCCGCTAAGAAAAATTAATGAATGAATTCTTGCAATTTCAGAATGTACCTTTTTTGTTCTCTTAATGCTTATTAATTATTTTGGTTAAATTAGGTTTTAGAGTTTTTTTTGTTAAATTAGAGTGGGAAACAGCAACAGAATTCATTCATCCATTCATTTTCTTTTCGGCTTAGTCCCTTTATTAATCTGGGGTCGCCACAGCGGAATGAACCGCCAACTTATCCAGCATATGTATTACGCAGCGGATGCCCTTCCAGCCGCAACCCATCTCTGGGAAACATCCATACACACTAACTCATTCACACACACACACACATACACTACGGACAATTTAGCTTACCCAATTCACCTGTACTGCATGTCTTTGGAATTGTGGGGGAAACCGGAGCACCCGGAGGAAACCCACGCCAACACGGGGAGAACATGCAAACTCCACACAGAAATACCAACTGACCCAGCCGGGGCTCGAACCAGCGACCTTCTTGCTGTGAGGCGAATGTGCTATCCACTCCGCCACCGTGCTGCCCCAACAGAATTCAATTGTTAAGAATTTGAAATTGTAATTGTAAACTGATCTGGTCATGTGACACTGATACTGTATATTTTAAACAAAAAACAGTAATTTTAAAGCTTGAATTATTGCCATAATCCAGCAGCAACTATTTAAGAACTTCCAGAAAACAAAAAAAGACAGTCAATGTCAAAAAAACAGAAATTGTTCTAATAAAAAAGTAACGAGGAATCAGAATGTGATCATCTCACAATTCCTGCATACACCACGACATCTTCTTGTTTAACTCTCTGGGGGAAAAAACACACATATGACACTATAAGTGTGACTTGATAAGTATTAATAAATACTAAAAATGTTGCATAGCCACTGTATCCAATAAACCTAGATAATCTGTGAAATGAGTTTCACCCAATATAGAAAGAGCATTGGCATTTTTGCAAGTTTTGCATTATATTTACAATACAATTTTTATACATACAATTTTACATTCATTAATTATTTTGCAATTAAATACTTTTTTTCTAAAACTAGCTAATTACTTTGTATGGAAAAATGTGGAAAGTAAAATGTTTATTTTATTGTGAGCCTTTTCTGATCATTATGCAATTTTCCCCCCCAAAAAATTCAATTGTATTAGGATATATTGACAATATATCTTCAATGTGGTAGTGCGGTCGTTTTTGCGCTTGTTTTAGAACTTCTAAATTCAGTTGCCTATGAAAAAAATGACTAGGAATAATAAACGACAGGAAACGGTCAAGCTACTTGCTCTGCAAACAAGTGTGTTCATGACCATGAATAAAAAGTAGAATAATATAATGAGAAAAAATCAGTTTGCAACATCAAGCAGCAGAACGAGCCGTTTTTAATGTATAAAAATCAATGGAAGTGAATAAAACTGGATGTCTTAAAATTTATTCCAATGGCTGTACCCGCTCTTACGTGAAGAATAAGGTCAATGAGATGCTATGAAATTAGTTTTACAGCTTGAAGTTGCTCACCATTTACTGTCAAGCAGACAAACGTTAATTTAAAAGCACTTTAAAACAAAAGCTGCCTTCATAAATATGCCACAAAAGTAATATGATCTCATAAATAACCATGAGTCGCTGGTGATGTCATGGAGCTTTATTTATAATGCACAAGTATAAAAAAAATTTAAAAAGAGAAATAGTTTTTCTTACCGTTATTAGAGCATTCCTTTTACAGAACTTTGGCTTAGCATAAGTTATCTCTTCTTCAAGACCCTGGCCTTTTTTTAAACAATAATGACAGATGTATTAGATTCTCTTTCATCATATATTTTTACAAATGTGGCAAATGTACACTTGCCTTCTTTGTAATTTTTTCTACATTTCCTGCAGATACAAAACACTGCAACTGCAGCCACTAACAGAGTTCCAGCAGCAATAGATATCAGCACTATAGGAGGTGTAATGCCTAAAATCAAGAGAAATGCTACTTTCAATCATTCACCTGAACACAACCAACAATGTAGCTCAGTAATTAAAACAAATGTACCTGCACATGGCGGACAGAGGTGTCTGATGTCCAGCTGTTTAGTTTTGTTGCTGATGGTGTTGTTGATCACACAGCTGTAGGTGTTGTTATCCTCATATTTCACCTCCAGAGGTAAAGAGAGACTGATGCTGAAATTAAACACACTGATGCTAGAGATTAAACTGTTTCCTTTGTACCAAGAGAGACTCACAGCACTCATATTCACCACTGAACACAACAGTGCACAGTGAGAGACTGATGAATCTTCAGATAAAGAACATTGAGAAGGGTTTCTGATGACGACAGGAGCAGGAAGAAGAGCTGCGGGTGAAGACAAATCAGTCAAACTTTAAGTTCACATATTAGGCAACATGACAGAGAGAGGAGAATAATAAACTTATTCAGATGATTAAATCACAGCACTGTATACACACCAAACTGTACTGCTCACCATAGACAATAACTTTGAACATTTTCTCTGCTTCTGGATTTGTGCTGATTTCTACTTTATAAAGACCAGAATCTGTGCTTCTGATGTTTGTGATGGTCAGAGATCCTGTCTGATCGTCAATCTTCACTCTGTCTCTGAATCTCTCATCAGAAACATCATTAATCATTGCCTCTCGGTTGAGTTCAGCAATGATCATATCTCGGTTTTCAGGTCCAAATATCCAATGTATCACTGCATCATTTCTCCTTATTTCATTAACACCAGTGTGTAGAGTGACTGAATCTTCCTCCATCACAGACAGAGTCTTCATTTCATCCTTATCAGTACCAAAAACACCTAAAACATTCATTCATAAACATGATTCTGAATCCTTCTTTCCTAAATGCTAGACTGACGTGAGAACACAGACAGACGTGAATAAACTAAACAAACTCTTCGTTAAAATAAATAGTATTTATAAGATAAATATCTTCTATCTAATATAATATCTAATATATTAGTATTAATAGTATTATCTTGGCATTACAGTGAAACAATAAGAATAATACATAAAATATTATTACTTCTCATTGAAATCAGGCAGCCTCTGAACATTGCTCAAGCACGAATAAAACCCTGATTAGTGTAAATTCGTAATATACATTCTGCGCGATAATACACAAGTCCTGTTTTTTAATAAGTATTTTACCCCGCAGTGCAATAATACATTTAAATATGAAACAAAATAACTTACCATCCAAATGCCACAACCGTAAACTCAATAAAATTAAAACGAACCTCATTTTCTTCAGCAGCTCTGTTACAAACAGACGTCGCTTCTGGTTCATTGGCAGAATACAATTTATTGCGTGAACGCGCACAAGCACGTATCCGGGTTTTTTTTTCCTTTCTTTTTTTATGAGAACTGCGATTATTTTTATTACATAGTTCGTCTTTCTTTCTTTCTACTTACAGAAAACACAACTTTCACTTTCGTATTTAGTTTAAAATACTGTAACTGAGACCTGTGTTTGCTTGTCTTATAGTATTGTAAAAACAAATGCACCCTAAACTTTGGGTGTTCTGAAAAAAATATTTTACATTTTTTATTCTTTTATATTCTTTATTCTCTTTATTATTTGACTGACTAAATCCTTAAATTATGAGTATTAATAATAATGTAGCATGTATTTCATACAGATAGGGAAATTACATTGTCTTGATTGAGAAAATACAAAAAACAAAATGCTGGGTTGATCAAATTTGGGAAATTATGTCATAAAAATACAACATGTTTATTTAAAAATATTGTTAGGTTACAGTTTTATTCCAACTGTTGGTTTGTCGACAGTTTACCCAAATTTACAGTAGATTAAACCAACTCAGTTTTAAAGTGTGCCAACCTTTTTTAAATGTGCTTTGTCTTTTATAAATAAAAGATCCAAATTGCTCATTTGTATTTCCAATATGGGCCTCACGGTGGCGCAGTGGATAGCACGTTCGCCTCACAGCAAGAAGGTCGCTGGTTCGAGCCTCGGCTGGGTCAGTTGGCGTTTCTGTGTGGAGTTTGCATGTTCCCCCTGTGTTTGCGTGGGTTTCCTCCGGGTGCTCCGGTTTCCCCCACAAGTCCAAAGACATGCGGTATAGGTGAATTGGGTAAGCTAAATTGTCCGTAGTGTGAATGGGTGTGTATGGATGTTTCCCAGAGATGGGTTGCAGCTGGAAGGGCATCCGCTGCGTAAAACATATGCTGGATAAGTTGGCGGTTCATTCCGCTGTGGCGACCCCAGATTAATAAAGGGACTAAGCCAAAATGAAAATGAATGAATGAATATTTCCAATATTTCACAATATTTTTCAAAACTTGTTCTCTTCTGGATATTGATATAAACCAAAATAGCTACAGTAACCACACCCACCAGAACTCATTCAACCAACCAGATTACAGCTTTAATAAAACCACAACACTGGACACAAAGACAAAAAATAATAATGAAATAACTGAACCCTGACAATAAGTATGATTACTATTTGTTTCAGATTTTACATTTCAACACACACATACGGTCGTGGCCAAAAGTTTAGAGAATGACACAAATATTAGTTTTCACAAAGTTTGCTGCTAAACTGCTTTTAGGTCTTTGTTTCAGTTGTTTCTGTGATGTACTAAAATAGAATTACAAGCACTTCATACGTTTCAAAGGCTTTTATCCACAATTACATGGCATTTATGCAAAGACTCAATATTTGCAGTGTTGGCCCTTCTTTTTCAGAACCTCTGTAATTGGACTGGGCATGCTCTCAATCAACTTCTGGGCCAAATCCTGATAGCAACCCATTCTTTCATAATCACTTCTTGGAGTTTGTCAGAATTAGTGGGTTTTTGTTTGTCCACCCACCTCTTAAGGATTGACCACAAGTTCTTAATGGGATTAAGTCTAGGGAGTTTCCAGGCCATGGACCCAAAATTTCAATGTTTTGGTCCCCGACCCACTTAGATATAAATTTTGCCTTATGGCACGGTGCTCCATCGTGCTGGAAAATGCATTGTTCTTCACCAAACTGTTGTTGGATTGTTGGAAGAAGTTGCTGTTGGAGGGTGTTTTGGTACCATTCTTTATTCATGGCTGTGTTTCTTGGCAAAATTGTGAGTGAGCCCACTCCTTTGGTTGAGAAGCAACCCCACACATGAGTGGTCTCAGAATGCTTTATATAAATGGACAGCTTTCACAAGTCATGCCAGTAAAGTATGGGGTGCCTCAAGGATCAGTTTTAGGGCCTTTGCTTACGATATACATGCTACCCCTGGGAGACATTATTAGAAGACACGGGATCAGCTTCCACTGCTATGCAGATGATACCCAATTATATATTTCAACAAAACCTGATGAGACATCTGAACTGTCTAAGATAACTGAGTGTATTAAAGATGTTAAAGACTGGATGATCAACAATTTTCTTCTCTTAAATTCAGACAAAACAGAATTATTACTTATTGGGCCTAAATCCTGTACACAGCAGATCTCACAACTCGACCTGCCATTAGAGGGATACAAAGCTCTAGCTCTACTGAAAAACATCTGGGCATTATATTAGACAGCAATTTCACTTTTGAAAATCATATATTCCATGTCACAAAAACCGCCTTCTTTCATCTGAGAAATATCGCTAAGTTACGAAATATGCTATCCATCTCAGATGCACTTATGACTTGTGGAGCTGCGCTTCGTTGGATTTGCTCTTCAGTGTTTTAACTTTCAGCAGTGAAACTTAAACCACACTGAACTGAACTGAACTAAACTTCAACTCTGAAATCTGGACTTTACTAGAACATGTTAAGCTGCTTTGACACAATCTACATTGTAAAAAGCGCTAAATAAATAAACTTGAACTTGAAACAATGGAAGAACAATGATTTCAAGCATCACCCTCGTTTTAACATGTCAAGTCTGCCATTCTAACCCAATCAGCCTGACATAATGATCTCCAGCCTTGTGCTCGTCAACATTCTCACCTGAGTTAACAAAACGATTACTGAAATGATCTCAGCAGGTCCTTTAATGACAGCAATGAAATGCAGTGGAAATAGTTTTTCAGGATTAAGTTAATTTTCATGGCAAAGAAGGACTATGCAGATCATCTGATCATTATTCATAACATTCTTGAGTATATGCAAATTGCTATTATAAAAACTTAAGCAGCAACTTTTCCAATTTCCAATATTTATGTCATTCTCAAAACTTTTGGCCAAGACTGTAAATGCTCCTTGAATAATTCCACTTTAAAATAACATTTAAAACATGATTTAAGAGTTTTGCTCATTGTAGTGTGACCTTAACACTGTTACGGTTTTGAGAGGGTTGTGTGTGAGGCATGATCATCAGCAAATGGTGTCGTTTCACACTTTCTTCATGTGTAAATGCCACCAGGTGACAGTTTTTTTCCATCTAAACACATTTACCCTAAAGCACAACATATGTTCATGAACATTTAATCACTGAATTTATCAAACTGACTCAACACTTTCCACAAAAACATTTTTAATATTTTGCTTTTGCTTGTAACCTCGATAATGTAAAAAACACTATTACTTAAAATCTGTCTCAGCTGAACCATCTGAATACACTCAAAATAACTGAGCAGTTTGCTTAATCAGTGAATACTGACACTATTTTATGAAGTAGGAACTTAATCAACAAGACTTTATAGTGTTACTTGCACATTTTCTACCAGCTGTGATCAATTCAGCTACAAGTACATACAACCAAGGTAAAGCTCTTTTTTTCAAAACATTTTTAATGTGTTTTAAAGGGGCTGCACTGAAATGTGACACAAGAGGAAGTGGTTTCATTCTCACCTTGTTTCTCTTAGTTGTTTGTGGCTCATTTATAAACCTCTTTAAACTTTTCCATTGTTAACCCAAATTTATAACTAGTGCACTAATCTGTTTCTGTAAACTACAAATTGCTGAAAGACAGGGGTTAATGTATTTTTTAAAAGTACATTTTGTGGATGTTAAAGACTACACTTAAGACTTCAATCAAAACTTTTTCATGTTTCATTATGGGGTATTTGTAGAATTTTGAGGGAAATTATGAATTTAAAACAATTTAGAATAAGGCTCTATAAAATGTGGAAATCGCTGTGAATACTTTACTGATGCATGTTGACATGCTCATTATGTACCTTGTCAAAACACTTTAATTAAGTCACAGTTTAATTAAACACAGTTAATTAATAGAATAAAGTCAATAAAGAGAATCTGTGGAAGAAGCTGAGAATTGTGAGGGATGATGGGTAATGTAGTATACGAGAGGGTGAATAAGATATTGATGATGGCGTTTGGAGTTTGGAGCATTTGGAGTATGTCAACTTTCTATTATGTAATAATATACAATTTTCACCATTAGGTGGCAGTATGAGCCTATGACTGAGCAACATCTGGACTCTATTTTAATGATCTAAGTGCATAGTCTAAAGCGCATGGCGCAAAAGCACTAAGAGCGTGTCCAAATCCACTTTTGCTATTTAAAGGATGGAAAAATATGCTCTGTGCCCAGGTGCATAGTCTAACAGGGTTGTGCTTATTCTATTAATGAGGTGTGGGTGTGTTTTGAGCATAACGTGCATTAAACCAATCAGAGACTCATCTCACATTGCCTTTAAGAGTTACATGGCGGATTTTGTAAATGGAAGAACTAAACGATTTACTAGAAAGAAAACAGTTAAACAGACCATCGGCAGCGCGCGGATAAAAAATGTGCCTATACCATTTGACCTGTTTACTTTCTCTTTACTTTACTTTTAATCTTTATTTTACTCCTTTACATTTGTGGAGTAAACAGTGGAAACTCACTCCAGCAAACAAATAAATGAACAATAATAATAAAGTGTGGTAAAAAAAAATTGAGTTATATCCAATCACACATCCTATTCTTATGCCCCATATGGTGATGCATACATCTCCAAAGCCCAACAAGTGGACAAATCTAAACTTGTTTTTATTAAAACAAATATAAATATGCATATAATAAATACTACTACTAATAATAATAACTTTATACAAATGCCAATTGTCATGAATAAACTGAATATGAATGTTGACCAATATTTTTTCCGTCGATCCCCACATGGCATCCAGATATCGCAGCGAGATAAAACTTTACCTGCGTTTATCCAAAAGTTCTTGCTGGAAGCATAACACATCTGCCACAGAACACTGAGCGAATTGATGTGTGCACCACAGTTCGAACACATTCTATTTCTTGTCATATGCAGAGTATGTATAAGCTGCTCTCATTCTGAATAGTTTCTATTACCCTCGCCGGTAAACCTGTGACACTCAGGTTTAACCTCTCACGAGCCAGGCCCAAAGAGCCACTTTGTTCGAGGCTGGGTAAAAAATCTCCCCATGCGCTTGTGAGGAAGATCCTTGCCCAACAGGAGAGGCCAGGCTATATAAATACAAAGGGCAATGCGCAGGGTAAATACAGAGGGCAATGTGCATTTTTGTGTGAGGATTCCCACTGGACAGGAGATCCGCCCCCGTATTCAATATTCCCGGGACATGAGTTGCCCTTAAGGAACAAAAGTTGTTCAAAGCCCACACAATCAGCTTTTGCGTCAGACTGCATGGCTGAGGAGAACGTGTGCCAACCTGGAGATTTATGTATGTAACCATCATTGTGTTGTCTAATCTGACCAAAACATGGTGATTCTGTAGAAATGGAGCAAACTGTTCAGTGCCAGAAACACGGTCAGCAGCTCTGGGAAGTTTATATGCGCTTTCTGCAGCGAGACGGGCCCTTTTTCCTTAGCTATTCTGCCCTTACATATCACTCCACAGCCAGTGAGCGACATGTCCGTCACTACTTTCCTCAAGAAAACTACTCCTAATTGTGTTCCTGATTTGAGAAAAGTCCGGTTTCTCTAGTGATGAAGAGCACGCAAGCATATAGATGTTACTATCACCTTGTGATTCAGGTGGCGTCTCGGACACAGGCACAGCGCTGCTACCCAGTGCTGAAACTCTCTCATTCGCAAAAGCCCTAATGGGAAGACAGACACCATTGATGACATCAGCCCTAGGAGGCGTAAAAAAAGTCTTAATGTTAACTTTTTTCCTTACTGAAAAAGAGACAGACAACCATGAATCGACCTGATGCGAAGTGGCACAACTGGCTGAATTGTGTGCCACTAACAACCTCTCCCTCAATGTAGAGAAGACAAAAGAGGTTGTGATGGACTTCAGGGAAAACTATATTGACCATCGACAGCTCAACTGTCGAGAGAGTCAGCAGCACTAAATTCCTGGGGGTGCACATCACAGAGAATCTCACCTGGACTATCAACACCATGTCCCTCTCCAAGAAGGCACAACAACGCCTACATATTCTCCGCCGGCTGAAAAGAGCAAGTCTACCTCCACCCATTCTCCACCCTCCTCCCTGTGCATTCCTGAGTATGTCCTATACAGGTGAGTGGGCCTAACAAACCATCTGTAGAAAAGATACCCTCTCATCTCTCTGACTCTTGCTCTAGGTTGCACATTTGCACTATAGACACTTTCTTAATCACTCCATGTTTCTTGGAAACATTGTGCATTTCAAATTGTGCTTCAAACAGGTGAGTGGGCTTGACAAACCACCTGTAGAAACACTCTTCTCTCTCATGCACCTGACACTTTAACTAAACTCCATCTTACAAGGACTCAATAATGAAAAGGATGTTTACTATAAATGTACCGCAAGCATGTTGCACTGCTTGCTTCAACCTTAAATAACTCTTGAACAATATTCATTCATTCATTTTCATTTCGGCTTAGTCCCTTTATTAATCTAGGGTCGCCACAGCGGAATGAACCGCCAACTTATCCAGCATATGTTTTACGCAGCGGATGCCCTTCCAGCTGCAACCCATCTCTGGGAAACATCCACACACACCCATTCACACTCATACACTATGGACAATTTAGCTTAACCAATTCACCTATATCACATGTCTTTGGACTTGTGGGGGAAACCGGAGCACCCGGAGGAAACCCACGCCAACACGGGGAGAACATGCAAACTCCACACAGAAACGCCAACTGACCCAGCCGAGGCTCGAACCAGCAACCTTCTTGCTGTGAGGCGAACGTACTATCCACTGCGCCACCGTGAGGCCCTCTTGAACAATATTAAACCTTAAATACCTCTTTTGCACAATATTCACCTTTAATACCTCTCTTGCACAATATCCTGCACAACATTGTTCAGTCTCATATAAAAGTACTTGTATAGCCTGTCTTATGTGTATAGTTAAGTACTTTATAGTATATGTTAGTTATGCATAGGTTTTTTTAAAATAGCTCTTATGTCCAGTGTTGTGTTTGTATTTATGATTAATTTATGTAGCACCGTTGTCCTGCGAGACACGGCATTCCGTTCCTCTGTATGTTCACACATGTTGAAAAAAAAAGCTTGATACAGGTCTGGGTTCAGTCTGAGACCAAGAAAAATTATTTCTTGTGTGGGAACCAAGCAGCTTTTCGTCTTGTTTATTTTGAAGCCTAAGCTCTTTAAATGAGACACGAGCATGTTCATCTCTGCCTCTGCGCGCTTCTGTGACAGGGCGCAGAAAAGCAGATCATCTAGATAAGCAGATACTCTGACACTTAAGGTTCTCAGGAGTGTCAGAGCTGCTTTGGGACACTTGCTGAATGCTTTTTTGGGGGGCTAATGAGAGCTCAAAAAGAACTGTAAAAACAAATTTGTAGGTTATGCCCTGAAACGCAAACCTGAAGAATTTTCTGTGTGCTAGGTAAATTCCTACATAAAAATAAGTATCCTTAAGATCTACTGACATAAACCAGTCTCTGGGACAAATAACATTGTATAATATCTTTATTTTGAACATTTTGAATGTCTTTCCGAGGTGTTTGTTGAGGTTCCGCAGATCCTGAATGGTGTGGAGACCTCCTCCTCTTTTGGGAATCACAAAGTGCCGAGAGTAACAACTTGTAGTACGTTAGAGGCATTACTTGAAGTTATGGAGACCCATGTGTCAAAACAATGTTGTCGGCAATATGGCGCTGTATATCAGTTATTAACGTCGACACCTACTCCACACCTAAAACCAACCATCACAGTTATTAAAGTCTACACCTTCCCCAAACCTAAACTCATCCATCATAGTTATTAATGTGTACACCTACCCCAACCCTTAACCCAACCTCACAGTTATTAACGTCTACACCTTTCCCAAATCTAAACCTAAATCCGTTTTTAATGTACAGTCGCGAGTTGCGGAGGCTTTCATACTTGACGTGCTTGCCATTGTACTGTTATTTGCAACCACAGGAGGCGACGCCAAGTAGGCTAACTGTCATGACAAAACAGATGAAGAAGTCAGCTAGTTGCATGGTGGATTTGGTAAATTAATGAATTGTATAATACATCAAATGAATTGGTTGTGCATAAATTTGGAGAAATTTCATGAAAACATTTAGTGAAAATGTTCTCTGTTAAGTATATCCACCATCTTGCCAACAACATCTTGTTAAGACATCTTGCATGGTTCAATGGGATCTCGATAACTTAACTTACTTCAAGCTATGCCACTTCATGTTACGCCCCTGTCTTGCAGTCCGCAGACAGATACACTTGAGCTGCTGAAGCTCTCGTTCCCTCATAGCGACGGAGCTGGGAAGTGTAGCTGGATGTTTTGGAGTGCATTTTTGTTTTTGTTTTTGGGGGTGTATTTTTACCCTTATCTGCGCCCTTGACCCTTGGCCTAGATGCACAGGAACAAACTTTAATTTTTGTGCAACTGAACACTTGAGTGACTCACAAAGTGCTTCTCGATATGTTAAAAACAAGCTGTAACTGCTCAGGAAAAAAATGGTGAAAACCCGCCTTAACACGCTGGTTAACACTGTAGAAAATACAGCAGAAGAAGAATACTCATTTTTACAGTGAATCTCTCCAGTAGCCTCTTTCGGAGACGTACCTAAAAAACAGATTGTCTGTCTGAACAGTTTAGAGGCCACTCTGCTGCAATCTGCTGAGGATAGCTTCCAAAATATAACATCATAGGGAAGAGATCGAAATTGGAGTGTAGATCGCAGACAGTGCCTTATATGTTGGAGGCGGGTCCTCTGTGTCACTGCCATGATTGGCCTGTCAGCCGACAGACATGGTGTAATTGTTCCTTCCAGGATTGGTCACGCCCAAGGCAGTTCCCATAGTGAGATAACAAACGAATGTTTGAGAGAACAGCAACTGTAGCCATGCCAACCAGAACTCAAACGAACAACCAGCTCAAAGGTTTAATAATACCACAACACTGGACACAAACTAAAGACAAAAATAAAAATAACTGAGCTCTGACAAAAAGTATGATTACTGTAGGCTTCAGATTTTAAATGTCAACGCACACATACATGTTCCTTAAATAATTCCCTTTAAGATACCATTTAAAACCTGTTTTAAGTGTTTTGCTCATTGTAGTGTGAACTTTACACTGTAACGGTTTTGACAGTGTTGTGTGTGAGACATGATCATCAGCAAATGGTGTCGTTTCACACTTGCTTTGTGTAAATGCCACTGCTTGTGACTAATTTTCCCATCCAAGCACATTTACCCTAAAGCATACATTCATGAACATTTAATCACTGAAGTTTATCAAACTGACTCAACACTATTATTTAAAATCTGTCTCAGCTGAACCATCTGAATACACTCAAAATAACTGAGCAGTTTGCTTAATCAGTGAATACTGACACTATTTTATGAAGTAGGAACTTAATCAACAAGACTTTATAGTGCTACTTGCACATTTTCTACCAGCTGTGATAAATTCAGCTACAAGTACATACAACCAAGGTAAAGCTCTTTTTTTCAAAACATTTTTAATGTGTTTTAAGGGGGCTGCACTGAAATGTAACACGAGAGGAAGTGGTTTCATTCTCACCTTGTTTCTCTTAGTTGGTTTGAGGCTCTTTTATAAACCTTTATAATGGGGTATTTGTTTTATTATGGGGTATTTGTAGAATTTTGAGGGAAACTATGAATTTAATACAATTTAGAATAAGACTGTATAAAATGTGGAAACCGCTGTGAATACTTTCTGTCAGGATTCTGCCACTTTGGTCTTGTTAATTCTTGTTTTGGTGTCAGAGTCCAGACACTAGTCCTGTCTTGTCTAGTATGTTGTGCTCGGCTCAAGTTTTCTTGGGTCGAGCACTCATATTTCTTGTCATTGTCTGTCTTTGTCATTGTATGAGCGCCGTCTTGGCTGCGTTTGGGCCATGTGCGCTCCTGCTTGATGCGGGTGCATGAGGTCCGGGCGTGCTCGGAATGTGCGCTCTCATCCTGGTGTATGTGTTGTTGTGTTCACAGCAAAGTGTTTTCGTTCTCAGCGCTCTGTGCTCAGGCGCTGGGATTGGAAACATGCATGCCGCATGTGAGTGCAAGGTAAGTGTTTCATTTATCACATGCTCGTGTCTTACGTTCAAACTTCTGTTAGTGTTGTGTTTAGCACGTGATTCATGTTTACATGTGCTGCGTGCTTTAGTGTTGTGTTTCATGTGAGCAAGCGGTTAATGAGTTCTTTCATTGGCTGTGTGTTCTAGTCCTGTTTTACATGAGCACATGGCTTGTGTTGTTTCTTCTTGTCTGATCTCCCGTCTATTGTCTAGTCCCACCCTGCTTGTTAACCCATTATTAGTTTATTCAGTTCACCTGTTTGTTTGTTTGTTTGTTAATTCTATCTCTTTATAGTCTCCTCTTGTCTGCTGTTCTCTGCCAGTTTGTCACACGTCATCTTTCCAGTGTCTTGTCTTGTCTTGTCTTGTCCTGCTCTTTCCTGCCAGCCCAGTTTGTTTGTAGAGTTGCTTTTGGATCTGTGGTGGAACATTCACATAGACTCTATTGTGAAGAAAGCCCAGCAGAGACTGTACTTCCTTTGTCAGCTGAGGAAGTTCAACCTGCCTCAGGAGCTGCTCGTACAGTTCTACTCAGCTGTCATCCAATCTATCCTCTGCACTTCAATCACCGTCTGGTTCGACTCAGCTGCCAAAACCGACCTCCGCAGACTACAGCAAATAGTCCGGACAGCTGAATGAATCACTGGCACTACACTGGAACTGTACTCTTCCAGAGTGAGTAAAAGGGCTTACAAAATCACTCTGGACCCCTCACACCCAGCGTACTTCCTCTTTGAACTGTTACCTACTGGTCGGCGCTACAGAGCCCCAAGCACAAAAACAGCCAGACACAGGAAAAGATTCTCTTTCCTCAGCCCATCTACCTCATGAACAGTTAAATATTCCCCTACTGTGCAATAAACGTGCAATACGTTCTCATACGCACTTGTACACAGCACCTTATAACAATTTACAATGCAATACTTTTTCTACGCAGTTGTACACAGCACCTTATAGCTTGTACATTTATAACAAATCTGTACATACAATTCAACATCCAGAGCTTTTTGATTGATTGTATCTCTGTTTAATGTTTGTTGTCTTTTTCATATTTATTTTGTGTTGTCACTTGTCACTTTATGTACACTGGAAGTGTACATAAACAGTACTTTACTGCTCACACTGCAAATCTGATATTGGCCACATTTATAACAACAATGTGAACAGTTATGCAAAAAAAAAAATCCGATTTGAGCACTAAGCCTCGCAGTGTGAACGTAGCCATCCTTTTCCCAACCTCAACCTTTTTTTCTGATGCACGTTGACCATGCTCATTTACACCTTGTTAAAACACTTGTAAGTTAAGTAAAAAAAGAATAAATAATAATAATCCGTATTTAATAATATAAATAATACATCAAACATATAATTGGATGTTTATTTGCAGGATCAGACAACACTTAATTTCTGAAATTAATTTAATTCACTTCATACACTGAAACCAAACACAGAGCAGCCAGTTTATTTTCACATTTCAGCAGTAAATACTTGAGACTTGACTCAAACTCCACTTATAAAGACTTCAGACTTGACTTTAGGTGTGTTTGATGGCTCTGTGGACGAAGGCTGACAATTGTGAGGGATGCTGGGTAATGTAGTCTACGAGAGGATGAATGAGATATTGAAGATGGCCATATGGAGTGAGTATGTATCAACGTTCAATTATGTAATAAAATATCATTTTCACCATTAGGTGGCAGTATGAGCCTATGACTGAGTGACATCACGAACATAAAGGGAAAGTTCACCCAAAAATGTAATCTCTGTCATCATTTACCCTTCACTTGTTCAAAAACCTAATGGAGTTTCTTTTTTGTGTTGAACACAAAATAAGATATTTTGAAGAATGCTGGTTGATGGCACCTATTGATTTTCATAGTATTTTTTCCCCACTATGGATGTGAGTGGGTGGCCATACAAATAGAAGAAAGAAACTCAAAACTTTAAAACCACACAAGGAAGTGTAAATGATGAGGTAATTTTTTAATGTTGACGTCATGGTCTATTAGTGTCCCCCAGTGGTCTTCTATGGAGTTGCACTGTGACATATTTTTATGAAGTCTGTACAATTTATTTTCTGGTTTGATGCTGCAAAACTGTATAAAACCTAATGAACACACAACATTTTTTCTTTGATTAATTTTTATTGTTTATATAATATATAATTTATTCCATCATACAATAAACAAATACTTTTCTAAAATACTATGCTAAACCGTATGGCCTGTTTCGTTCTGCTGGCTATCAATGTTTTGCTCCATGTGGAAATGGTGAGTTAAGTATAATGATTTATTTAGCTTTAAAATACAGCAAACTCTAGAATATATTATTTATACATTGATATTAATTAATCACACTTGCTTATAATATAAGTTGCTCGTGATCCAGAAAAATCTAAAGGTCATTATCTTGAGGACAGTGAGGGAGTTTGTTTCTGCCATCATAAAAACTCTTTAAAAGGCCTAAAGGCAAAAAAAAGGGTACGTATTTAATGAGTCAAGCTATTGTACATTTAATAGTAATAAGTAAAAGTCCAACTCACCTGCAATCTCAATAACCAGAACAAAACAGATCAGACCAAATACAAGGGAAATTATCTGAATCTGAACATAATCTAAACAACAAATTGACCATAATCATTGAATTGAATAGGCCAAATCATACACTGGTAGTTAAATTATAAAACAGAAGAGGGCAATGAAAAATGAAACAAAGTACTGCATAGAAAAAAAAATAAAAATTGTTATTTAGATCTGGATTCTGAAGATATATGAGTATGAATATATGAGATGGTAATGTCATGAGGGTAAGTAATTAAAAAACAGAATTATAATTTTTGGTTGAACGAACCTGTATCTGCACATGGCTGACAGAGTTGTCTGATGTGTTTAGTCTTGTTGCTGATGGTGTTATTGATCACACAGCTGTAGGTGTTGTTATCCTCATAATCCACCTACAGAGGAAAAGAGAGACTGAGGCTGACATTAAACACACTGATGCTGGAGATTAAACTGTTTCCTTTGTACCAGGAGAGACTCACATCTCTCACATTCACCACTGAACACAGGAGCATGCATTGAGAGACTGATGAACCTTCAGATGAAGAGCATTGAGAAGTGTTTCTGATGACAACAGGAGCAGGAAGAAGAGCTGCTGGTGAAGACAAATCAGTCAAACTTTAGGTTCACTTATTAGGCAACATGACAGGAGCAGGAAGAAGAGTTTAATAAGTGTTATGGAAATTCATTTTTATACCTTTATATGCATTTTCTAATCTG